>OZ020197.1:19911366-20412892 GCA_963971165.1 Philopedon plagiatum | reverse complement strand
TGACATTTGGAACAATATGATTTGACTACCAATTCTTTTTTATGTCATGGTCATAGGATTTTTAAACTTAACACAGATCTTAACCGAAGTACGATATAATAAATTGATTACAAATTGTTCCAGCTGTACGGTATGGTAAAAGGTTAATATTGTTTTTACATAATATATAGGATGTTCGAAGAGTCTTAGCATGGGCAAATATCTTTGCTGTTAGTACAGACAGAGACACTACATTTTAGGTGTATCTTACTGGTTAACAAATGTACTTTTTTTATGTAATTTACTTTTTCAACCCCCTTCAGAGGTGACGCTAGGGAGTTGAGAGCAAAAATTTGAAATGCAACCAATGCCGTGTGGTACCTAATTTTAAAGGTCTTCAAGAAAGAAACATTTTTCCGCAAACCCAAGGTTCGTACTTAATTCGTTTTTAAATGCGAAGCCTATAAAAATAAAAAATAGTGAATTTTTTTTTATATTTCTCTTATTACCTACTTTAAAAGTTGTTTCAAAATGACCACGATGAACTGCATGGCAGTAGTAAAGTCGATTTTGAACTCACTTCTCACATTTTAGAGAAGTAACGCCCGCCGTTCTCGAAAAAGTTCCAAAATCGACTTTATTACTACCAAGAAGTTCATCGTGGTCATTTCGAACAACTTTTGAAGTATTAAGAGAAATAAAGGTATTTTGATTTTTAACCTACCTAATAATTTATTTTAAATCATCCACCTAATAATTTATTGTTTAACCAAAAAATAATTATCTTTTCAATCAAAAAAGTGCAAGCTCCATGCGAGAACTCCCCAATATAGAATCAAGCCAAGCTTGTTCCGGGCTCGGTCGTATTTTAAATTGACCTCATAGGTTAATGGAAATAAAAACTATATAACTGCATTGAAACAAAAGAGACACAAACATACGCGCTTTAGGAAGTTTAAAAGAGACAAATATATATGACGAAATTGTCGACGGCCCACCAATAATATCGCTTTCGCGCAAGCGTAAACGTCGACGCCGCTGGTCCTTGGGTTGTCCCAGGCCACTACAGAAATACACTCGAACCGCTCCGTGAAATATACTATTGCAATCATTTGGGTTAGACAAAGAAAAACCTAAAAACCTAATATGCGCAATGTATTTGCATAAACTTTTGTTTACATTTCATGATGTCGCGCTGGCACTTATTTACTTTAAGGGGTGTTTCGGTTTTCCTCATTTTGTTGTGTAATATGTTTTTGGATAATATTTGATTTTTGTGTTGTGTCCTTTTTTGTAGTAGTATAGTATGTTAGTACTTAAATTCTTGTGTTAACAATGACTTTAACAGTCCAAGAAACTTTTTGCATGTAATTTAAAAAAAGACCCAGCAAAAATGCAATTTTAGTATTGATGTTTTTTGCGGTCCTTATTTGTAGGTAAATATAATCTTTACGGAAATAGGCACATTATTAAAAAAACCTTCCTTACTTAAAAAAGTGTATTTTGCTTGTTACGTTAATATCGTCAGACGTCTTTGTCACTAGTTGCCCACAAAATTTGCCCCCACCCTGCAAAAAAACTCACGGGCCTCGCATGGATCCTTGTGACAGAAAATATAATTAAATTTCAATGGGTTTCTTTACTTCATTCACACATTGTCCATCGTATGCGAAAGGCAATGGTCCTCATTTTCCTATAAGTAACGCCGTCGGAGGTAGGTAAGCTGATATATTGTTAGATTTCCTTCAGACAGGAAAAGGAAGTAGATATTCGTGCGATATGCAGACAAAGACGCAATTTTACTTGTTACTTAGGCGTGTTTCTTTATTCTTTTCCGCCGGTAAAAGCAGCTCCGGTTCCGAACAAAGTCAAACTTCGTCATACGAATTATGCACGCCACCTAGTGTAAGGTTTATTTTAGATTTATTCTTGCTTTCCCGCACTGATAATGCCACCTTTAGTTCTGCTTTTTTGCTTTGAAATTTAATTTTCTCTGAAAGAGTGTCGGAAAATGTGTCTTGGTAAAGTAAATGTTGCTACGTGAAAATGGGAATAAAGGAAGAAAATATAAGTGATCAGATCTAAACACAATATGCTATTCTAGCAGAATATTATCTACATCATCTGTATTAGATAGAGGAAATCAATTTTAATTAGAAAAAACATTAACCAAAGCAATGAAATATCTAAAATGAGCTACAGAAGAACAATATACAAGACTGCAAGGGCTTAGACTAGATAGTTTCGTTCACTAGACAGGATAGCTAGCAGGGATAAACCATTCATTTTACAAAAATTATATTTTGTCTACAACCTTTGATATTATTAAAGAGACTTGATATTCTAGATATACCTGCAGGGTGGACAACTTAAAAAGATTGTTAGCTTTACTTTAATTAGAGCACTATATAATGATTCTAAGACAAATATTATCTATTCAGTAGTTATATTTTGCATAAGTATGTTGTTAATATTTATGAAATTAGGTGTGCTGTCATAAAGGATGTGCAATTTTAAATAAAGTTTGCTTTAAATGGAGAATAAGTATTTAAATGTACCTAAAGCTTTCAGTTACAACTTAGATTGTCCTACAATTTAGTGTGAATTTTGCTAAAAACTCTACAACACTAGCGTAAAAGAAATAATATTTTTTGCTAAGCTGGGGATTTCAGGTGGAAAATAAAATCTTGTATAGCAAGAGAAATTAAGAAAATGTCTATTTTTATTATAAATGTATTTTATTATGGTAATAGTACCTAATATACTACCGTTAGGCTCGTTATTAGAACTAGTTAATGTAGCTTACGTGCAGTGTGGCCAACCTGAGGGAATTTTTCCTTTTTATTGAATTTTGATACCCAATAGCGAAAAAGGATGTTTTGTGAAATTCTCTAAAAATAGGGAATTTTTGTTCTAGTGGACTGGTGAATTTACGATCCTGTTACGCGACGACCACCTAAACGATTGTCGCTGATAGTAATACTGTACGAAACCTTGTTACTATCACTACTACTACATAGGTACTTCTTTTACGTGTATTGCCTATCTATTCCTAATTTGTTCTAGATCTATTTTTAAAGCTAGATCAGTTCTAAACGTAAAATTTGTTCGAGTATCTAGTGTTTGTACTAGTCTCAAAAAAAATTACGTTTTGGATTTTACTTATGAAACAATTTTGCATAAAAAAGATAAAATAATTATAGTAACAGAGAAATAATACATGAAAACAACGACCCGGTATAAACATAATTAGCGAACTATAATAGAAATTTCCCATCACCATTAAAAGCGTTCCAAATCTTAAACCTGCACCTGTTCTGTGAATATTGTACTTTTAGTTTTCAAACTGGATTACAAAGTCGTGCTAGTATGTTTTAAATGCACCTAAACTAAATTTTAAACAGCTCGTCAATCATGGTTTTTCTATGTGACTTTGCGGCTGGCAATTTAAACGCCTAGTTAGTTTCCGGTTAAAGGTTAATAGGCAGGGTGCAGTTGAAAAGAAACACGCAATCCGTTTTATTTTAGAACCAAATTATACAGTAGAAATTAGAACCCTAAATTTATCTAAATCTAACCAAAAATCAAAGTATATAAATATTGTTTAAAATTGATACCCAAGTGAAAGGATGAGTAGAATTTCTAAAGGGCGGAAAAATCATACAAAAGGTATTTAAAAATAAAACATATTAAATAAATTTAAAAATAGTGTGGGTGTTTAATTAAAATGTCAATATTATACTAATTTATTTATTAGTTTTAATTACTTTTCGTCCTGTTTTGCCAGTGGAATATAAATAAAATTATATTATTTTGTGTGTAAAGCATTAAACATGGTATATCAAATATTATATCAAAGTATGGCAGTTTTGCCAGAATGGACAGGTCTCCATTTAGACTCTAAATATTACTAGATATATTTTTTAATGTTTAAGATCAGCATAGATAGATCAATTTTTGTGGCAAGAGATACTGTTCATGAGAAAATTTAAATCGATGAGCTAGTAAAAGCCAAGAAAAATAAAATTGCTTGGGTTTGCTATAAGTACTTTTTCTACTAGCGTGCGCAATTCACCGTTTTCCCGCACTCATTTTGTCTCTGAAAGACTAAGTTTCCCGCACCGTGCGGGAAAATTTTTCCCGCACCGTGCGGGAAAATTTTTCCCGCACGGTGCGGGAAACTTAGTCTTTCAGAGACAAAATGAGTGCGGGAAAACGGTGAATTGCGCACGCTAGTAGAAAAAGTACTTATAGCAAACCCAAGCAATTTTATTTTTCTTGGCTTTTACTAGCTCATCGATTTAAATTTTCTCATGAACAGTATCTCTTGCCACAAAAATTGATCTATCTATGCTGATCTTAAACATTAAAAAATATATCTAGTAATATTTAGAGTCTAAATGGAGACCTGTCCATTCTGGCAAAACTGCCATACTTTGATATAATATTTGATATACCATGTTTAATGCTTTACACACAAAATAATATAATTTTATTTATATTCCACTGGCAAAACAGGACGAAAAGTAATTAAAACTAATAAATAAATTAGTATAATATTGACATTTTAATTAAACACCCACACTATTTTTAAATTTATTTAATATGTTTTATTTTTAAATACCTTTTGTATGATTTTTCCGCCCTTTAGAAATTCTACTCATCCTTTCACTTGGGTATCAATTTTAAACAATATTTATATACTTTGATTTTTGGTTAGATTTAGATAAATTTAGGGTTCTAATTTCTACTGTATAATTTGGTTCTAAAATAAAACGGATTGCGTGTTTCTTTTCAACTGCACCCTGCCTATTAACCTTTAACCGGAAACTAACTAGGCGTTTAAATTGCCAGCCGCAAAGTCACATAGAAAAACCATGATTGACGAGCTGTTTAAAATTTAGTTTAGGTGCATTTAAAACATACTAGCACGACTTTGTAATCCAGTTTGAAAACTAAAAGTACAATATTCACAGAACAGGTGCAGGTTTAAGATTTGGAACGCTTTTAATGGTGATGGGAAATTTCTATTATAGTTCGCTAATTATGTTTATACCGGGTCGTTGTTTTCATGTATTATTTCTCTGTTACTATAATTATTTTATCTTTTTTATGCAAAATTGTTTCATAAGTAAAATCCAAAACGTAATTTTTTTTGAGACTAGTACAAACACTAGATACTCGAACAAATTTTACGTTTAGAACTGATCTAGCTTTAAAAATAGATCTAGAACAAATTAGGAATAGATAGGCAATACACGTAAAAGAAGTACCTATGTAGTAGTAGTGATAGTAACAAGGTTTCGTACAGTATTACTATCAGCGACAATCGTTTAGGTGGTCGTCGCGTAACAGGATCGTAAATTCACCAGTCCACTAGAACAAAAATTCCCTATTTTTAGAGAATTTCACAAAACATCCTTTTTCGCTATTGGGTATCAAAATTCAATAAAAAGGAAAAATTCCCTCAGGTTGGCCACACTGCACGTAAGCTACATTAACTAGTTCTAATAACGAGCCTAACGGTAGTATATTAGGTACTATTACCATAATAAAATACATTTATAATAAAAATAGACATTTTCTTAATTTCTCTTGCTATACAAAATTTTATTTTCCACCTGAAATCCCCAGCTTAGCAAAAAATATTATTTCTTTTACGCTAGTGTTGTAGAGTTTTTAGCAAAATTCACACTAAATTGTAGGAACAATCTAAGTTGTAACTGAAAGCTTTAGGTACATTTAAATACTTATTCTCCATTTAAAGCAAACTTTATTTAAAATTGCACATCCTTTATGACAGCACACCTAATTTCATAAATATTAACAACATACTTATGCAAAATATAACTACTGAATAGATAATATTTGTCTTAGAATCAGATATAGTGCTCTAATTAAAGTAAAAGCTAACAATCTTTTTAAGTTGTCCACCCTGCAGGTATATCTAGAATATCAAGTCTCTTTAATAATATCAAAGGTTGTAGACAAAATATAATTTTTGTAAAATGAATGGTTTATCCCTGCTAGCTATCCTGTCTAGTGAACGAAACTTTCTAGTCTAAGCCCTTGCAGTCTTGTATATTGTTCTTCTGTAGCTCATTTTAGATATTTCATTGCTTTGGTTAATGTTTTTTCTAATTAAAATTGATTTCCTCTATCTAATACAGATGATGTAGATAATATTCTGCTAGAATAGCATATTGTGTTTAGATCTGATCACTTATATTTTCTTCCTTTATTCCCATTTTCACGTAGCAACATTTACTTTACCAAGACACATTTTCCGACACTCTTTCAGAGAAAATTAAATTTTCAAAGCAAAAAAGCAGAACTAAAGGTGGCATTATCAGTGCGGGAAAGCAAGAATAAATCTAAAAATAAACCCTTACACTAGGGGCGTGCATAATTCGTATTGACGAAGTTTGACTTTGTTCGGAACCGGAGCTGCTTTTACCGGCGGAAAAGAATAAAGAACACGCCTAAGTAACAAGTAAAATTGCGTCTTTGTCTGCATATCGCACGAATATCTACTTCCTTTTCCTGTCTGAAGGAAATCTAACAATATATCAGCTTACCTACCTCCGACGGCGTTACTTATAGGAAAATGAGGACCATTGCCTTTCGCATACGATGACAATGTGTGAATGAAGTAAAGAAACCCATTGAAATTTAATTATATTTTCTGTCACAAGGATCCATGCGAGGCCCGTGAGTTTTTTTGCAGGGTGGGGGCAAATTTTGTGGGCAACTAGTGACAAAGAGTCTGACGATATTAACGTAACAAGCAAAATACACTTTTTTAAGTAAGGAAGGTTTTTTTAATAATGTGCCTATTTCCGTAAAGATTATATTTACCTACAAATAAGGACCGCAAAAAACATCAAATACTAAAATTGCATTTTTGCTGGGTCTTTTTTTAAATTACATGCAAAAAGTTTCTTGGACTGTTAAAGTCATTGTTAACACAAGAATTTAAGTACTAACATACTATACTACTACAAAAAGGACACAACACAAAAATCAAATATTATCCAAAAACATATTACACAACAAAATGAGGAAAACCGAAACACCCCTTAAAGTAAATAAGTGCCAGCGCGACATCATGAAATGTAAACAAAAGTTTATGCAAATACATTGCGCATATTAGGTAATTAGTTTTTCTTTGTCTAACCCAAATGATTTGCAATAGTATATTTCACGGAGCGGTTCGAGTGTATTTCTGTAGTGGCCTGGGACAACCCAAGGACCAGCGGCGTCGACGTTTACGCTTGCGCCGAAAGCGATATTATTGGTGGGCCGTCGACAATTTCGTCATATATATTTGTCTCTTTTAAACTTCCTAAAGCGCGTATGTTTGTGTCTCTTTTGGTTTCAATGCAGTTATATAGTTTTTATTTCCATTAAACCTATGAGGTCAATTTAAAATACGACCGAGCCCGGAACAAGCTTGGCTTGATTCTATATTGGGGAGTTCTCGCATGGAGCTTGCACTTTTTTGATTGAAAAGATAATTATTTTTTGGTTTAAACAATAAATTATTAGGTGGATGATTTAAAATAAATTATTAGGTAGGTTAAAAATCAAAATACCTTTATTTCTCTTAATACTTCAAAAGTTGTTCGAAATGACCACGATGAACTTCTTGGTAGTAATAAAGTCGATTTTGGAACTTTTTTCGAGAACGGCGGGCGTTACTTCTCTAAAATGTGAGAAGTGAGTTCCAAAATCGACTTTACTACTGCCATGCAGTTCATCGTGGTCATTTTGAAACAACTTTTAAAGTAGGTAATAAGAGAAATATAAAAAAAAATTCACTATTTTTTATTTTTATAGGCTTCGCATTTAAAAACGAATTAAGTTACGAACCTTGGGTTTGCGGAAAAATGTTTCTTTCTTGAAGACCTTTAAAATTAGGTACCACACGGCATTGGGTTGCATTTCAAATTTTTGCTCTCAACTCCCTAGCGTCACCTCTGAAGGGGGTTGAAAAAGTAAAATTACATAAAAAAAGTACATTTGTTAACCAGTAAGATACACCTAAAATGTAGTGTCTCTGTCTGTACTAACAGCAAAGATATTTGCCCATGCTAAGACTCTTCGAACATCCTATATATTATGTAAAAACAATATTAACCTTTTACCATACCGTACAGCTGGAACAATTTGTAATCAATTTATTATATCGTACTTCGGTTAAGATCTGTGTTAAGTTTAAAAATCCTATGACCATGACATAAAAAAGAATTGGTAGTCAAATCATATTGTTCCAAATGTCCAAAAAGCTGTTTGTTTAATAGATTACTCCGTTTTACAACATATAATGCAACCATTTTTTTATTCAAGAAATGTTAAGCGAATTTTGATTTTTGTACCCTTTCCCCATATACTCGCCACACTGTGGGATCGTAGAATGATAAATGATGGTTTATAATGATTATTAGACGTACATTACGTACAAGCATTTATTATTCTACGATCAATTCGATAAACCTTACCACACTAGATATGTTCGATGTTCTGTTACAAGTAAATACTCTCGTATGTCAGCAGCTCTAAAATTCTATTTTAGTATTAAAACGTGAGCGAAATCCGACCTCAGCCGCAGGTAGCAATTATCCCAAAGGAGTGCACCAGTATATTGGCGATTGCCCCATCCACCCGCAAAATAAGACTCCCAATTTAATTTCTATATTGAACTAATGAGAGATCCGAAAATATTAAAATAATTAGTGATATGGCCTTTGGCATAGATATGTGTAGTATAGGTACACATCTAATAACTACATAACAAAATAAAATTTAAGAAATACAACATAAAATCTAAGAGTTCTTTAAGAAGAATAAGATTTTGTTTTTTATTTTTTCTAGCTCCAATTGGCCTTTATTATGGCATTTGCAAGGTGCTAAAGATTGTACAAAGTATAATCAAACCCAATCCCACCCCAATCAAACGCATCTTAGTAACAGCCTTCATATATGAAAATTTAGTCGCATATGTCCTAATCTCCTTTACCAAACGAATATATACCTGGAAAATTGAGGAAAATTCCATGAAAAATTTTATCAATGGAATTTCTTTTATTCTTAAAGTTGCTAAAAATATGATTTTCATCCCAAAATTGCTTGCGATAAAATTTAAATTCGAAATATGTTTTTGAGGGATTTAACTCATATCGTCATTTTATTTTGTCATGCATCAAAACAAGTTTTATTAAAATATTTTCTGCCAGCAAATAAACTCATATTGCTGTTTATTTTCTTTGAAAATCCAACAAAATATGACATTTCTTAAACATCACCGAAAAACCTTAATAATACGGAATAAAAAATGCAATTAAACTTCGGAAGGAAAATATAAATGTTTGGTTACGTGCTCGTCTTTAAGAACGGAGGTCTACAGAGGCAGCAAGACGTCCTAAAATATTATGAGATACATGTTGCCATCGTGAATTTGTTACCTACGACCTTCGCACCTACGGGTGTGGTTTCAGGTAAGGACTTTAGACGAGGCCCCGGAACCTACAGCTTAACGTCGGCTCTTTATCACAATCTGCAGCGTGTCTGTATGTAGCTTGTTGTTTTTGAAGCAGTTTACTTAAATGTTAAATTAGGCAGTTTCTTGGTTCCTAAAATAACATACATTTTGTTTTAATGCACATCTTTATTTATTTTATAAATGTGTTACAAAAATTCTATAGTTTACATTAATTTGCGAAGCGAATTTACATTCAAGGTTTTACGTAATAAATACATTCATTATTATATCTTTTGTCTTAACTTTTACTTGTACTTTTTCTCGGGGATAAAACCAAAACTCATTGCCACATTCAAGTTCCGTTTTAAAATGTGTCAGTTTAATAAACATTTCAGTGACAAATTATTATTTTTCTCATATTTTTACCTCAAATAATGTTTGGCAAAAAAGACTAAAACACAAGGGAAATTTAAATTTCGCATTACTTATGTACCTTTGGCGAGTAGAACGTTACCAAAATGTTAAGTTTATTTAATTATAAGCCAAATTTTTAAAATGTTTTAACTCAATTATTATTTTTAGGTAAATTTGTTTTTGGAGTGTCACATAAATTACATAACATCATCAAAGGATACACTATTATATTCCTACTTTTCTGCAATCATATTATGCTTTCTCTGGTAAAGTTATGGTACTTAAAGCTCTCACCCCTTTCGTGAAAGTGGTAACATTTTAGAATAGCTATATGAGTGCCAAGGTATGCAGTGAAATTACAGTAAAATTATATTGTATTTGTTACTAAACCTAGCAGTTCATTTACTTATTATAGTATAATATAAATATTCATACATTTTCTTGTAAAAAAGAACACTTTTTTTGTATTTATAGAAGAGTAAAATGTAATTTATGACTTCAGTTGTATTTTGACTGTACAGTTACAGGTTTCAAGTAGTTTTTAAAGATACGTATTATCTGGTAAAATACGCCGAAAATCGAACATGAGCAAACAATTTTAAATATTTTACAAATTTCTTTTGCAGTTTGGCAGTTTTGCCAGAATGGACAGGTCTCCATTTAGACTCTAAATATTACTAGATATATTTTTTAATGTTTAAGATCAGCATAGATAGATCAATTTTTGTGGCAAGAGATACTGTTCATGAGAAAATTTAAATCGATGAGCTAGTAAAAGCCAAGAAAAATAAAATTGCTTGGGTTTGCTATAAGTACTTTTTCTACTAGCGTGCGCAATTCACCGTTTTCCCGCACTCATTTTGTCTCTGAAAGACTAAGTTTCCCGCACCGTGCGGGAAAATTTTTCCCGCACCGTGCGGGAAAATTTTTCCCGCACTGAGTGCGGGAAAATATTTTTTAATGTTTTATATTGAAATAAAATTTTGGTGATGTATGAATAATATTATTATGAAGTCTTAGAGGAGTCCATCAAACAGAAAAAAGATATGTCCAACAAAATTCTCAATATCAGTCAAGCTATTCCAACGACTTCCAGTTGCATCTTAGAAACATCCACGTCCCTAGATATTGCACCGGGTCCCAGTAGCGTCCATGAAAGTTCAACACCTCTGTCTCTTCAAACTTCCACTATGCAGAATCAGTCAACTTCAACCTCTCTAGCTTCAGCAATTAATTTACACAGTGCATCCAATTGTACTTTTACGATAAATATATATAATAAGTAATAAGTAAACATTATATACCTGTTATTTTTTGTTTATTAAAAAATAATAAACTTTGTAAAAATGATGTTGGTTTTTTTAACGCTAGTAGAAAAAAATTTGATCCTAACTCATGCGGAAAGGCACTTTCCCGCACTCGACTGCTTACCCGAACTCCGCTTCGCGTCGTTCGGGTAACGGCAGTCGCGTGCGGGAAAGTGACTCTTTCCGCACTTGTTAGGATAATAACTATTACACACCGAGCATGGAAAGTTGCACCTAACGCCAGTGTCAATATTACACGAGCGTGTCAAGTGACTTTCCAGTCAGTTTTGTACGTTAGTTTTCCCTCAACTTATGAAAAAGTGACTTTAAAAATATTTTAATTTTAATTACATTTATTTGATATATAATAACCAACTAGAATGACCTCAGTCGCCAATCAACCCACTATCGCCCACTACTAAAAAAATCTCTCGAATCCCCTTAAATACCTCTAACTCTTTCTTGTTTAAAAATCAATATTCTTTAAATGAGCATAGTGTGCCAACAAATTTCACATAAATGGAAAAATCTTTCTCAGAAACCACTGTGCTGGTTTAAAAGTCAAATTGTCATTAAAGAATTCAGTACATTCCTAGTATCCATAGCTAGTTGTATCAGCAATTGTTTAGGTTCAAAATTGTATTTTTAAAATAACTTTTAGTCTTTTGTTACTAAAAGTACAATAGATTTAGTTAACTTTCATAACAAAAATACTTCATATTTTACACATGCATATTTTCATCAGTTTCCTAAAACTTTTACAGTATGTAAACTTTCGTTATTTACAAAGAGGTGTTTGGAAAACCCCTCAGATAACCAAACAGAGCTTGTCCATTCCGGTAATATTTTTTAAATTTCAACAGAAAACCCTTAAGTTGTTCTGTTCTATTTGATTTTCGCAGGAGAAATAAAGCAAACAGATTTTGAAACGCTTTTACCCTCGACGGACGAAAAGCAGGGTTGATAAACGTTTCTGGTAGAGTTATAATTTTAAATGCGCAGTAGAAGTATAAAGTGAATTTTGCCCCATGATGTTGATTTCATGATTTATTTTTAACGCAAATAGAAAACTTGCAGTTTATGGTAATTACATTAATATTATCATACTTATGTTGGGAAATACGCTAACTGGCATAAAAAGTCATGAACCTGAAATGTTCATCGATTTTAGAACTTAATAACCTTTGAAGGGGTTATAAGATTTTATTAAAATGGTGTTGCTGTATTAGTCAGGTCTTCTTGTTTCCTTTTTAGACACAACATATCATCTACCTACAATTCTAAAGTTACTAAAGTTATTTCTAAGTAATTTTGTAGCCTGATCATTACGGATCTATTTCTTTATTCAAAAACTTATACATATTCTTGCCACAGATTTAAACAAAGTTTTTTTCTACAAAAAAATACTTAATTATTCGTTTGGTATCAATGAATTTTGCTCATTAGCAACACCAGCTGATTCAGAAATTCCAGTTTATTACTCAGTCTGTAACAATCTTATGTTGTCATTATACAGGGTGTCCGAAAGTATTAGTATGGGCAAATATCTTTACTAAGTATTAGTAAAGATAGAGAGACAAAATTTTATTGGTTAATAAATCTACTTTTTTAAGTAGGTTAACTTTTTTAACCCTCTTTAGGGGTGACGCTAGAGAGTTGAGAGAATTTTAAATGCAATCGTGTCGTACCTCATTTTAAAGGTCTTTAAAAAAGAAACATTTAATGCTAACCCGGGGTTCATATCCTAATTCGCTTTTAAATGGCAAGCTTTTTATAATTAAAAATCGTGAAAAAAAAATAATTGTTCAAAATTACCACCATGAACTTCTTGGCAGTAATAAAGTCGTTTTTGGAACTCGCTTCCCACATTTTCGAATGGCAGGTGTTACTTCTTGGCAGAGTTCCGTAAATCCTCACATCGGACTTTATATACTTTTGTAACGTTGTTTAAAAACTAGGTACAGGAAAAATTACACTAGGTCTAAAATTAAAATATAACATTATAATACCAAAAAGGGTTACATACGTCAAGTTTAATGTAGACCACTGACATTACAGCTGAAGTTCATATCGACTCTATCTTCCTTTTAATTAGTGTTGCCAGCTAAAAACTAAAAGCACGATAAAAGAAAATTAAAAATTGCTGACCAGGCTAAAGCGCTGATAATAATCTATTAAAGATTACTGGGAGCTATAATTTATCCAGATAATCATTTTGGCCTTATTAACGAAAGCGTTTTTCATAAGAATTATTTATGGCTCTATCATAATCTTCGCTTAGCTTTATATTTGGATTATTAAGATAGGAATAAATGTACTATCCGGAGAGCAATTTATAAATGGAAGGTAGTTGCTATTACATTATTGTCATGATTTTGATTTATAGTTTACCTAAGTAAATTAAAATTATTGAATATTGTAAGCAATTTATTTATACAGGGCGAATCATATTTTGATACCCATCTACAGCACAAAGTAGGAGACAGAGAAGAACGTTAAATAATAGAGTTTTTCCTCTATTATCTTCTGCAATCGTCAATATTTAAAATGTGTCATAAACTCATAAATCATAACTCTACAACTTAACTAAGTGGAACTTAACTTTTAGTTCAATCTTAAGCACAAAAAAATTCTTTGCACAAGTCCCAGTTTTTAATTTCTTAGCTAAGTTACACAATAATTTGGCAATGCCATTAAAATAGTAGTTAAGAAGAAGAAAAGTTACTGTAACCTTAAATTTGTATTTGTTGTGATATGACAGTTAATAAATATACCTAAAAAAATATCGTGTTCCGTTGCTAACCTTGGCTACGATTTGGTGTCCCGTTTATGCCGGTATCCTCAAAAAGCGAAAAGATATGGACCACGGTTCCTAAAAATTATATACCATCACTGTCACCGCTGCAACTGGTGTAGTGCGTCGATTTTCTTGTAAATAAATGTCATTTGCTTGATGCGTCAAGGTCAAATCCAAGGGAAACTGAAATTATTTAGAAAAGGATTGAATTAAAACCGGTAGAAAATAAAAGCCACAATAAAATAAGCGTTTAAATATACTCATTATAATAAAATTGTAAAGTAGAACATATTTCAACTTACTCACAGATCCTTATGCTTATAAATCTTTATCACTTGAGCTGCTAGAAGAACTCAAAAATTGTTTTACAAAATAATAATCTACGTTCGTGTTATTTACAAGGGTAACCCATTAACAAAAATGGAGGAAAATAAAAATGTACAAATCACAAACAAAATTGTATGGCTAAGTTATAATTTGTTTATTGCTAAGACCGTCCCGTATTAAACCCGATGTTTCATGAACCGTTATTATAATTACTAGTCACGTTAACTATAATAATACCATAATACCATAGTCTTTTAAACTGCAATACTTTAAAAATGAATGCCATTAATAACTGTTAGAAAACAGTAGGAGTCATTTTTAAAATCAGTTTAATGCCTAGTTTTAAAAAGGTCACCTACTTTATAAAACGTTAGCTTATTGCCCTACATCCGTAAAGTTGTTTATAATAATTTGTTTAGGATTAAGAAAAGACAAAAAAGATATATCTTTCGACACCCTGTATCTCAAAAACTTTTTTCCTATTTTTGTGGGAAAGACCTTCCCCCGAACTATTCGACATGAATTTCTATAATAGATAGATAGATAGATAGATAGATATATATTTATTTGACAACGTTACATTCTTTACATGTTTGTTGCAAGTCAAAGGAAAAATGCATAAAAATAAATAACACATTACTAAATAACAATTGTAACCAACTAGATACAGAAAATACTCTTATTTTTAGTAAAAAACACATAAAAAAAAACATATAAATACTAGTATTTAGCTCACAGACGGTGCCTCCATGTATTCATTAACAGAATAAAAGCAGTTTTCTAAGAAAAATTTTTTTATTTTAATTTTAAACTTTATGTAGTTTAATATTTTTACAGCATTGCCAAGTTTGTTATAAGAGATACATTTAATGCATTTCGCTCAGCATTTACAAGTCGATACCTCGGAATCAGCAACGTGTTCGAAGATCTTGTACCGTACGTATGATTGTATGATAGTTTGGTGAATCTTTCAGAGTGGGAGTGGATTTCAAGGAGGGTATGATAAATATAAATACAAGGAAGAGGCATAATTCCAAGTTTTTTAAAAATTGCTCGACATGAATCACGGGGGCCAAGACCATCTATAGTCCTGACTGCCTGCTTTTGCATTTTAAATGCTCTGCCGGATTGGGATGCGTTACCCCAGATAACTGCACCATAACTCAGCAGAGAGTGAATGTTGGCAAAATAAACCATAATATGTCACTCATCGAAGAGCATTTAACTAAAACTCAAACTCATAAAAAGAATGTCCATTTTAAGAGATACTACTGGTATTATTAATACTTCTGGGAGGCTAAGAGATTGATTGCCTTACAAAAAAATAGTTGCATTTTTAGGAATGTTTCTTGACTGTTGCCACAGTGTTTTTAAATGTTGCATATAATGCCTAATTCAATGAAATAGTCATGTCCATTATATCTGCCAATCTTTCAGTCTTTTTAGATTTAGCCTTTTTGAACTAATTGCCACAAAATCTAAATCAGGTCACAAATACAATGAACGACCACTTTAGGTAACACCGCCATTCTCGCAAAGATAACTGCGGCGATGACAAAGATTTACACCGCTTTTAATTTCGAAATTAGTTGACATTCTGAGGATCTAACTGCCCCTGTTGAAGTTCAACTGCCGTTAAAACTTTCTAGACAGTTATTACTTATGGGCGCCAGGAATAATGGTTTAGAAAGGGAATATTCCAAAGTGCTAAACTCTCACATTATGTAGGAGGTTTAAACCATTTAATAAATATTAATCTGTCGATCCTAAACGGAATTAGGTAATGTTTCATTTAAAATAAATTACAGGTGTTTTAATTGGATTGGCGGTGAACCGCACTGGTTTTAACATTATCATTATTACCAGAAAACTAATTACATTATTTTTTTTAATTTACAATAGATATAGCTTAAATAAAACAACACATTCTTACAAATACAATATGGAGGTGTATAAGGGAGAAAGAAATGCCTGAAAAATATGTAAGGACGCCAGTAAGAAGTAGTGTAGGACTGACACGGGAATTTCCAATTCCCCTGGTGTGTTTGCCGACAAGCACCAGCAGAGAACATGTTAAAGGAATGTGGAGACTTAAAGGAGATCCGTAGGAGATAAAAGTCTCAACACCACTGGAGTAAACATGGAGGTCAGTTGAGAAGAAATACAGAAGTGACAACGAAATAAAATTAAGAATTTCAAATAACCACTACATTACATTTACCGGAGAAGAAAGAGGGAAATGATTTATAAAACAGTGCAATGATTTTTGGAACGGAAATATGACCAGTCAAGGAACAGCATGAAAAAACGTTAGATGTGATAGGAATAAAAATGGTAAGACGTTGTGGTTAACAAGAAGAGGCAAAGTAAGAAATTAAAGAATAATAAAATGAACCAGGTTTATGGAAATATTTCAGAAAATACAGAAGAGAAGGCTACATTGAGAAGAGATAATAAAGTCGATGGAAGAGTAATGAAAATGCAATTGGATGGAAGGAGAGAAAGAAAACGACCAAAGGAGAGGCGTGTGGATGAAGTAAGAAACGATTTCACTTAGAAATATTTAACAGGAGAGAAAATTCTTAAAGAATTGACGTAATTGTATTTAGGACATAAATGGCTTTAAAAAAATTAAACTAAAAGTACAGGGACAGTAGACAAGATGACAAATGGACCAAAAACTGAAAGATGCGAAAAAATCTCATACGAGCTAAAATTTGTTTGATTGGGCACAGCTCTTAGTGCTCTATAATAAACCCTAATAGATGTTTCCTCTAACATAAATGGGGAAGCCAATAATTGACCCACCTCAAAATTACATTTCCTGTGTCCCGCCAAACGATGCAGGTATAAAGAATACACAGTCAAAATATAAAGTGACGCAACAACTTGCAAAGATTCCTCCAAGGCACTTCTGCCCCATTTATAAAAATTGAACCTCGAATTTACTTGCCACAACACGTTTCGTTTTAATGATACTACATTGCACTGACCGCATGTAAAGGTACGACCCCATTATTCCCTAATTCTATACTAACCAGTGCGGCTTGCAATTACAGTTTGCATGAATATGGACATGAAAATCCTAAATTTAGAAAATCTGCTTTTGGCACAGAGAGGCGATTAAAGTTTCCAGTCGGTAGAGTCGCAGCTAGAATTCGTGTTGCCATAATTCAGACATTCATTATATTTTCTAACCACGAACAGTTTCTACTACATTCGCAAAGACAGAGTGTAATTTGTGATAATCGCAAAATATCCATGTACGATTCTATGCCTGACTTGATCAGAATATCTAATTTTATTCATTGGTTATCATTTAGTTTGTTTTTGACCTAGAACCATTGCCAGCTTTATCTGCTCTTAATAATAATAGAAGAAACTGACTAACTAACTGACTGACATATCAACGCACAGCCCACACCGCTGGGTATAGAAACTTGAAATTTTGCACACAGGTTTTTTATATAACGTTGGCATCTACTAAGTTAGGGTTTTTCAAAATTTAAACCCCTAAGGAGGTAAAATAGGGGTTCAAACTTTGCATGGAGAAAAAATATTAGAGGGTTCTATTCAGTCGAAACTTCATACAAGTACTCTGAAAAATAGCGTTCAGATTCACTGAGAAGTTTTAATCTTTAGTACCTACTGGTTTAAATTAGGATCTTATAGTTGATCAGTTATGTTTTGACAGTTTTTTGTCCTGTCATTGTTAATAGGTCGTCATTAAAGATTTATGAATTATTCTGATATTTCAGCGATTTTCTTGGTTTACAAATGATTTTTATCTTAAAACGAGTTGCTGCAATGAATTTAGTTATATTTTTATTGAAATTACATACTAAAATTGCCCTTTTCTTTATAAATTTGCAAAAAGCTCAGAAATAAATTCACAGTATAAAACTTAATTGTCTTATTTTTATACTTCTCAGTCTAAAACCTTTGGTTATCAAATTAGACCGGACTAGCGTTGGAGAATCTGGCTGTTAATGTTTAAATACGTGTTTTACAGCTTTTAATAAATCAACCCCGAAGGGGGTGAAATCGGGGTTGAAAGTTTGTAATGGAGTAAAATTGGTATACGGTTCTATTACCTTGAAACTACGTGAACGTGTACCACTTATACCATGCGGACGAAGTCGCGGGCGAAAGCTAGTTTTTAATAAATAGCGGAGATCCAGTCAAGGGGGACGGACAATCCTTTGTCTTTTTTTAGCTTATTGACTGAAAGAGATGATTGCTCGATTGTTCGATCGGATCGAAAGACTCAAATATTCCTGAGATATACTTTAGGATCATTTAACCTAGTGATCTTTACTGGTTAGAGAAACGTATGTCCAGTGTAAAATATTTTGTTTTTAGCGAAAAATAGAGAAGAGATGGGTGGATAAAAGGTAGGCATTACAAATAGAGAAGAGATGGGTTGATAAAAGGTAGGTAACTGCATGTAAGTAAGTATTAATAACATGCATTATACTTAGAAAAATACTTCCTAATAACTAGGATTATACATCTGAATGTGCACGGCTAAATACTTGCAGCATAGCGCTTTCCACAGTCGTTTCTTTGAGGCATGTTCGCCGCGGTGAAAAATGTGTTTATATTACGGAAAGCGACCGTTCGACATTAACGATATAACATTTGCATACTTAAAATGGTCCTTAAAACGCAGCTTCCAACCATGTCCCCGATCTTGTAAGAACAGGTTGTGGAGGTTCTGGAATAGTCGGACATTTGTCTTGAAATTTGTGAATCCGTTTGGAGGATTTTAGAAATATGGCTTTTGGATGCCCTATTAGTGCATCCACACCTTTGTAACAGGAGTTAATGGTTCCTGGGACAAGATGTAACGCATGTAAGAACACGTAATATGTAGTACATGAGGGCAAACTTGTTTCAGTAATGATCCCCCATCAGTAACAATCATTAGTGTTTGGTTTGCTGAGATTTGAAATTTTTGTTGGGTGGTTAATACCAAATCTTTTATGGCTTCGCCAGTATAATTGTGAAGTCTTTTACTGGCTAGTAAATAGGAAACTGAACGTTTACGTGGATCTAATGTTCGAAGTACAACATTGGACACTGATTTTTTCTTTAAATCTGTTGATTTATTTGTAATTAGCCACACTTTTTGACCCTTCACTTCACGACGAATTTTATTCTCTATTCTTTCGCCCACACTGTAAATAATTGCGTTTGGTCAGACGGCAATGTTCAGTCGGGATTATAGTTTTCCCAAAACGTACGAAATGGTCGTTTCGCAAGAGTATAAAATGATATATTACAAGCACACATCATAAATATTAAATCTACTACAAACTGAAAAGTCCATGTTTGCGGCCGCTTTTTTAAAATTTATGAGTTGCGCTATTAACATGCCGTTCGCAGTGGAATCTTATCCAACATAATAACTCCTGATGACACACTAAACACCACAGATGAGTCCCGTCATATTTTAGGTCCGGAAATGAAAAAGTAAACCTCCGAACATTATGCCCTAGCAAATTGTTTTTACGCACTCATACCCGCGTCCCAACGTCGCATCGTCCTCACAATAAACATCGCGGCGTACTGTACCTGCATTATATCAATCGACTTCCGGTCCCATTTGCTAACCGTCGAACCAATTGCAAAATACTGCCTGATTAAGGTTGGCGGCGCTCCTCTCCGCTCGACGTTCATGGTTGGGTACGAAGCTTTTCGAGCTCTTGGTATTCATCCCTCATCAGTCTCACTTTGGTAAAAGTATAAAATAAAAAACAAAATTTTAATTCAAAAAATATTAATGGTATTATTGATATTAATTGAAATTATAAAACTAGGATAAGTGTTCTTCCCTGATCTTGTAAGGACATTTTCTATAAAACAACAGGTTAATCTAATCTAATAATCGGGAGAATTGTATGCCTTAAATATTAAAATTAACACATTTTTAAATCTCCGAACATAAAGAGTGACTTTAACTACTATAACTTACTGATCGCCCTACATGTTCAGAATATGCAACAATCCTTAGATTCGTACTGAGGTTCAGTTTTTAAAATTTGGGAAATAATTCTGATGGAAAAATCACAAAACGACGTACATTATCGCCTCCTATTGGCTGACTTCTCTTTCAAGGCAAAGTGACAAAATTTTTATTGAAATTAATTCCCCACTGTAAAGAACTGGGCCCCTGATGTAGTACAATATATCCCACTAACAGGGACCCAAAAGAATGCTTGGTTTTGTGTTACATGTATATATCAAAATTTAGGCTCAAAACGCTTATTTTTACGTGTTGCAGGGTATTAAGGTCAGGTCATTATAAAATTCTTATTTTATTAATTCCGAAGACAAAATGTCACTAGAGAGTATGACCACACGTGCTGTTACATTAACTGAAATTCGAGACAAAAGGCTGATATTAATATTATCCTCAACATCATCATAAACCTCAATAACCCGCAAAGACGCGAAAAAACATTATTTTGCACTACTCACTGACCGACTGAGCACTACAGAGACACGTAACGACAACGACAGAGCTGACCGACATTACTGTCGTGTCTGTGGTATCGATGACGGATAGTTAACGACCAGATGTAAGCAAAGAATTGATTTAATTTGCATGTTATCGTTTTCGTTTCTTAATTTCGGCGACATGACAACATAAACAGACCCTAAAATTAGATAATCTTTTTGCGTGTAAGCTTCTTTAAGAGGCTTGTGCCAAATCATCAAAATTCGGTTAACACAAAGGCGGCTTACTCGAAAAAATTGAATGTTTTAAATAACGAACTAAATAGATACTTTGAGAATGGTCTGGTTGTAGCTGGTTTCTGCCTTGTCATCGTATGTTTGTGTCTGATAATGTGAATCACCTCAAAAACAATCAGCTTGTTGGCGGTCCCTGGCGTATCGTTTTATGCTTGATAATGTGAATCAGTCTCATTCTGGATATGCCGATGCAGTTGCCGATAAATGGAACAATGGATCAAGAATCAACAAGTCACTTCTTGTAGCTAGGCTTGTAGCTCCGCATCACATTATAATAATATCTCCTCCTCAGTCCGTCCAAAATGTTTATCAGTGAACAAAATGGGGTGCGTTACTTATCTTGTTCAGTTAAGTAGGTAATACATTGTCGTCAAAATTAGGTGCATACTTGGTTAACAGCCTGAACAAACCAATTTTGATGATTTTTGATAAGAATCCTACTGCGCAAAGATCTTATAAATTTAAGCTGCTTTAAATTATTTATCAGCTTTTAATTTTCGAGTTAGAACTGACGGAAAGTTATCTTTTAAGAAAGAAAAATAAAAACTTTTCGCTTACATTTCAGTCATAGTTGTCATAATAAGGAAAGTGTTTTCACTGTTCCCTTTTAAAACGTTTTGCGGTTTCCAAGTCACGTACCCAAATGAATATTAACGAGAAATTACGATATTTTCGCAGCTAATGTCAAGCCGAAGCAATTAATTTATTTCGAAATTGAAACAAAAAGGGTGAATTTAAAGAACAATTCTATCCAAGTTTTAAAAGTCAAAATGTCGTAAAAGTTAAATTTGGTTTTAAATTGTACAGTGATGGTTTAAGATTAGCTAGCATAAGATAAGTAACTAAGCATCCAAAAGAGACTAATTCATTCTTCAAGAGATTACGTGCGGTTTCTTTGGCTAGTTAGGGTCCTATTGGCCAAGAAAACCACGCACAAGCAGAACAATCACGAAAGTTATCAATCTAATCGCGATGGTGGTTTACTATTCGTTGGTTTTGCATTTTGCTACCATTTTATGACTATTTTTAGTTTTAAAAATACATTTATAACTAGAGGAAAAAATCTCTTATGAGCGTTATATATCCTGCATACCTAATCTAAGGTGGTAGTGTTAAAAATCATTTACTTAATTCATCTCAATGCATCTTAAGACTGTAAATTAAAAGTAGGATTTTTTATCAATAGGAATACACAATTTTTAGATTGGTTTCACTTGTAACATGTTACAATTGACACCAAGGGACACAGATGATTTGTTTACATTATTAAACTATGTAATCTAATATCTAAAGCTTTCTTATTATAAGACTTTATAGTCAATATAATCCGTATTTCAATGGTGTAATTTAAATATATATGGAAAATATGGGGAGGAAATTATTTACAAAAGAAAAAAAAATAAATACTTACTTTTCGTGTTGAGTTTGAGATTGTAACAACCGTATTCAACGGAATTCTTAAAGCAACTATCACCCTAAAGGAAGATCCGCCAACAACCGTTGAACATGTGTAACTCGGTTCGCGATAATCCGACAGAGGGCGGAGGTATACCGAATGCTACAATTCACACCTGTTACAATCGTCACCGGTCTCCCCTAATCATAGAACCATTATGTGTACCTACAAAAATATATATCTGTTAAGCTACTGAACTGATTTGAATGGAATTAGTTGTTCGTTTTAACATAACATTTTTTTGTATCAGACTATTATCCAATTCAGTGTTTAATTATTATTAATTAACAATTTTGGAAAAAATAGATACCTCTACGGTAAGATTTAATTTATGTCATTAGATTCTTCTTCAATATAGGAAGTTATTTTCAATTCATGATTAGGAGGTTCAGAAGAGAGAAGAAAGACGTTTTATTAATTTTTGGCAGAAAAATATCAAACCAATACATGTAATAGTAGCAACAAAACAGAATTTAAAATTCCTTAAGAAGAAATGGGTGTCGTACAACATTCAGTTAGTTGTGTTTGGGGTTCTGAGATAAGAAGTATTGAGTACAACTGGCGTTATAGTGTGTAAAAGCATATATATATATATATATATATATATATATATATATATATATATATATATATATATATATATATATATATATATATATATATATATATATATATATATATATATATATATATATATATATATGTATATATATATATATATATATATATATATATATATATATATATATATATCAATATATATGTATATCAATATATACCGTAATGATAACCTTATTAAAGAACAATAAACTTATTGCAGTACAAATTCTAAGAATCGACAACGTGATTCGCTTCCCGCAGCAGCAACAGTTTAATTATAGATAACATTTTATATGGATACGAATAATCAGTGAGGTGGCAACATCGGTTATCGATATCGAACTACACTTGAAGTTATGAAGATTATCCATAACTGCCGGCCACTAATAACAGCAGATTACCTGTGCATATAAAAAGTTATTGTTTTTTTAATCATACAGATCTTTGACCTAGCAATTATGCTGTTAAGAAAATACTGCGCTATATACTTTCCAAAATCATAAAAGTTTTTAAATAATTAATAACATAATATATTAATTCCATTCCTTTTTTACAGCGACCAGTGTGCATGAAGTGGAAGCAGTCCTGGGTGGCATAGCCAAACTACCCTGCGATATCGACCCTGCTATCGTGGGAGATAAAATGCACATCGTGATCTGGTTTAAGGAGAAGGACGACCGCAGGATTCCAATTTACTCGTAAGTATTATGATAGCGTTTTGTGTGTAACGTTCCAAAAAGTAATTGCTCATCCAAGAAACGATTTAGGAGACTACGTACACCTTAGAGAATGAAAGAAAAGCGTTTCTTGATCATTTTTACATGAAAAAGTTAAAGATAAACTTGATTATTTAATAGTTTAAGTCATGTACAGGGTTACATTACACAGTTATACATCAATAAAAATTTTAACAAAGTATAACAACCCATTCAAAAGTTATAAAATTGTTGACTATTTTGGGCTCATCACGTTTTTACGAGTTTATATTGACTGTAAGTAATTTCACAGCCACATTAAAAAAGAAAGAACCTGTACATACCTCTGTACACTAAACTAAAATGTGATTCATCATTTTTTACTCAACTAGGTGAATAACACTTAAGCACCTAAATTAAGGAACACATCAAATTTATGCCCCTAGTTTAATTTATCTCTGGTTAAGTAACTACGAGATCCACATTAATTTTCCCACAGCGTGTATAAACTGAGTGCCTATGTAGCAGAAGATGCATATCGAGAACAATCTGGATGAAAATTATCGGGCGTAATGTCCTGTTTAAGTTTACCTGTGTTGCCTGTGTATTAGGTGTCATTTTCAGGTAATGAAGAATCGATATACATAATATATGCGAACAAAATTTTGTTTATAAATACTAGTGGAACTAACGCAGTTTTATGATTCATCTATAAATAATTAATAAATAGGTGCTTTTGAATTCAGAAAATGTGGCTTTACATATCGATAAAATATATAAGGTGATACATTTAAAAAATTTACATTTAAGCAATAGCATGACATTTTCATTGTAACTGTACGATATCTTCTTTATTTTGCAATACTTCGCAACGACGAAATATTCATACACACAAAAAAAAACTTGAAACTACAGAAAATTACTTTCGAATGAGTACATCTTGTCTTTGTTATAATTGAAAGAAATATTTCCTTAAAGTGAAAAATATAATAAATAGAACTGTATATTTAAACAATTCGGTCAAGTGCAAGCTGTACTTGCACAATTAGTGTTCCGAGCCATTAGCGCCTCACTAAACCTGAGCAAACCTCGGCCGCCCGATCTTCGCCCATCTGCCGCGCTATCCGCCGCCGACGGCACCAACGCCGCATCACATCTCGTATGCGCGGAGCTGTGTGGGGGGAGCGTTTCGACCGACTCAAATTAAAAATTTTGAAAAACGTGTAAGGAAAAAAGTTGTTCCTTATATCGTGAGAAATATTTCTTTTCGAAAACTTTTTCTCTAAAACCAATGGTTAAGCAATTATAAGGAAATAAACAATTAAATTGTTTATAACAATTGATCGCACTAGAATTTTTCAATCCTGATAATTTTGGCTCCATCTACTCCTATTTTTCGATGTTCGTGATTTTTTTCAGATTTTTCTGAGCGTTCCTTTTGGTGATAAGGGTGGGGGACAGCAATTTTTGAACATTTTTCGCGATTGTTAAATTCATGTTTCAACAAGCTTTCATTTGGCACCATACTCGAGTCCCTCGAATTTTTTTTCATTTCCCCATTTACCCCCTAAAATTATCCCTCACAATCAAAATTACCACACTCTATCTTTGTGCTAAATTTCAAATTTTAATGTCGAATAGTTTCAGAGAAAATCTCCTATGACAGACGGATGGACGGACACCGAAGAGTTCATCCACTCGCGAATTCATGCATTTCATGCTCGAAAATAGCCAAAACTCAGTCAGTATTTGAACTAAGTACATAAAAATATAACTGTAACGAACGTTACAACCTCTTTCCTGCCCTTCTTATCCCAACTTGTAGTTCATCAAGTCTTGGTATGTAAATTTCATCTTACTTTTCTCTAGACACCTGCACATAATGCACTGTTTAACACTTAGGTTCGAAGTATGTTTGAAGTCCTGAAGGTTGCGTGGATTGCCATGAAAGAACCCCCCTAGTTTCATAAGGAAGTAATAATTTTATACGCTTTGTGGAATTTAATTCATAAATTGTCTTATTATGACACATTTTGTATAAAATAACCCAGTTAAAGCGTTTAAAAGTATTATTCAGAGTAGGGCAAAAAGGAAAACGAAATGATTTGTTTAATGCGATTAAATGTGTAATGGCGGTAATAATATACAAAACAGGCGTAAGTAGGGACACGGGAGCTTTTGTATTTATTGTGTTTACTCGTAAAACTTAGTAAGGGCCCTATAAAATGCTTAACACTTCCTTAACTTAAAAGATTTGCAAGGGAGCAATAAAGATTGGCCAAATCGCTACAAGGGTTGCTTACAATCGGGAAGTATACCGAGTAAATAAACCTGATAATTTTTGAATTTATTGGGTTCTAGCAAAACGATCCGACTCTTTTAATAAAAGAAAAATTTTATTGTTTATAAAGAAAATTAAAATTTTTTGGTTTGTTTAAAACTCAACAAGTATAGTTGAGTCGGTTATAACTTAAACGCCTGAAGGTCGGGGTTTTACGAACAGAGGCTATTTGTTACTCCTAAACAAAGCTCAAAAAGAGCCTTTTTTAAAATAAATTTTTGTTGATTCTGTTACGGTTACTGTACAAAAAAATAAATTAATAGTTAATCTTAAAATTAGTGTTTCGTTTTGTTATATATATATATATATATATATATATATATATATATATATATATATATATATATATATATATATATATATATATATATATATATATAACAAAAGTTTATATCAAGAGAAACATTATTTTTTTTAATGGTAGTTGGGTGTTTTATATTAAAATGTTTGTCGATATTTTTTTAGTAAAAAATAACAAAAATATACTGTGTGTTCGCGGATACGTAAAAATGTCACTCCTAATGAAGCAAAAAAAAATTAAAAACGTTATTTTTCGTAAAAGTAAACATAATTGTTATCATTTTCTACCAAACGAACACGCACGACTCGTCCATAAGATCAGTGACCCACCTAAATTTATTTTCAATGATCCACCTAATAATTTATTTTTTAAAACCAAACTTTTCTTTCCAAAAAATGCAAGTTCCATGCGAAAACTCCCCAAGAAAGAATCAAGCCAAGCCATCGTCTAGTCGAAAGAAGAAAGTTTGCATCGAGCTCGGTCGTATTTTAAATTGACCTCATAGGTTTATATGGGCTATATAAATGCATTAAAAGTAAGAGACATACGCGCTATAGGAAGTTAAAAAAAGACAAAATTTGTCGACGACCCGCCAATAATATCTCTTTCGGCGCACGCAATGCCGTCGGCGCTGCCGCTCCCGGGCCAATACACTCGAACCACCCCGTGAAATATACGCTTTCAAATCATTTGCGTTGGACAAAGAAAAACTAATAACCTAATATGCGAATTGTAGTTGCATTGTATTTATTAAAGAAAACGGTTTTACCTGAGTACTTGTGTTAACAATGACTTGAACAGCGCAAGAAACTGTTTGCATGTAATTTAAGAAAAGTCACAGCAAAAATGCTATTTTAGTACCTGTAACATGGTTAAATTAAATAATAAAACGGATAAACTGTACAAAAACTTAGATTTACTGTAAATCACTAAAAATACACCAAAATGGCTTTATGGTAGAGAGAGAGAGAGAGAGAGAGAGAATCATTCCTTGAATTGTCTATTTACTCTTAATACATTACGAATAATATTACTTTTAGTACAAGGCACGACCTCTGTTGAGGAGGCGTATCAAAACTCTAACAGTCTTAGACTATAACACATAGAAAAGCAATACTAAAAGTCATAAATATCTAGAGTAGCAATGTTCAATATACTACAGTACCTATTGTATGTTTTTTCCGGTATTAATAGTAGAAGTACAAGATTTCATTAAAAAATTTAAATATGTATTAAAAGTAACGAGTTTTATCACATTATTTTTTTAAAGTCCCAACCTTCTCTCTCACACTTTACATATTAAACAATAATGACGAGGAAGCAAATAAGTGTTTATCGAGTAAAACTCAATTTGTCCAGAAACCGACTTTTATGCCCGGGTGTATGGGTAACATTTAAATGACAATCTGTGTTTAAATTTAAGTTCAAATTAAATTTTCCGTTGTATAGGTTACGGTGATCATCGCGTAAAGGATCCCACAGACCAACACGAATTCGCTGCCATCTTTATCCTGTGGTTTTTTTCATTACCAGGAAAATGATTTTTGTCATTGTTCTGACAATGACATCAAAAAAACCGCAGCGGCTTTAAGTTTAAACTTCATCTGGCGGATAAGTACAATGTAGCTCTAGTTTAAGCAAAGAATAGCATTTAAAAAAAATAACTATGATCTGTCAGAATTTTTTTTGAGCAACCCTGTATATTCCAAATATATTTTTGAAAGCCCTATTTTTAAAATAAACCCTACTATTTAAAACATTTTTTGCTAACTGGTATAGTCTTGTCAGATTGTATAACATTGATAACCTCTAGTAGTTAAGTACAGCACTCGAGTTTTTACATCGAATTTAAAAAAATCAGATTTTAAAGTAAACAAACCAAAAGAAGTGTTCCATTTTTATCGCATACCCCATTTGCCATAATTAAGTGTATTGTTATTGTTATCCCTAATCATAATAGAGAACTCCCGAAAATAAAGAATGTTTTCACTTTCAACGGAAAGTTCTCATTGTTAACATTTCTGAACTGTCAACAGGCGCAAAAGCATGATTGATAGTTGTCCCAGAATTCATAATCCTCTTTCACCCTTTCCTTCCGTTTTTGACGTTCGCGAAAAACCCCTCGAGCAGAACAAACAGCGGGCAGATGACAGCTTCCTTCCTCTTGGATGACCTATTTCCGGTTTATAGAGAAAGTAAATACTATTTGTGTGGATATGACAAATATACTTTTTATGAAGTAGCAAATAAAAAAAAAGGTATTTTGGAATGTCTTGGGCTGAATAAAAACCTTAACACTTAATACAATAAACATCTGTGTTATGTAAAAAATATCGTGTGTACCCTCCGACAAACAACTAAAGCAGACGCAACATTTTATTTACAGCAATATTGCTGTTTGCCCGACTGTAAACAGACCCACAAGTACCATTTTTTCTCCTGTGCAGGAGTAAAAATTCATATAAAGGGTGAGCTTTTTAAAGTGTTACAACGCGATATCTCATAAAAGGTTTAAAATATTAATTTCAACTTATTTATCATCTGTCATGCTTGATAAGTTGTTCGAAATGTCCCCCTTCAACTTCCAAAGACTTTCTCATTCTTTCTCGAAACGCTGTAACATTTTAGGTGTCACTAATAAGCAGGCAAAGCGAATTCGGTCTTTCATATCATCTAAAGTTGTAGGTGCAGTCGCCATCACTTTGTCCTTTATAAAACACCCACAATAAATCCTCAAGGGGGGTCAAATCCGAAGACCTAGCAGGCCAGTTGCCCGAACCAGCTCGTTTAATCCACTTGTTTTCAAATATTTCTGCAATCCTCCAAAATGAATAACATATCAACTTGCACATAATTCGCTTCCATATTTAATTAATTGAGCAATAAACCGAGAAATAGTCCCTAAAACGTCAAAATTCTTAACTGACTTAAGTAAAAGTAAAGTCCATGGAAATGAATAATAATTCTGAAATAAATTAAAGTTCAATCAAAATTTTAGTTAACCATAATTCTGTAACCGGAAGAGCAAAACAAAAAAAATTGTAAACGTCCGTAGTTTTCTTCGTAGATTCGAATTTTAAAAAACAAAGATACATCATCCCATTTAAAATTCCAAATTACCTCCCACCCCTCAATATAGAGAGAGTCAAAAATATGTTTAAATATGTCCCCCCCCTATCTTCCTATCAACTCACCAAAATTTCACGAAAATATTTTAAACCATTTTCGAGATATCGCTTTGTAACGCTTTAAAAAACTGGTTATATTAGATTAATGATTTGAATCATACAGTTTTTGTAAAGAATATATTATATAAGTTACAGGATACCTTTACAAACATTACAGGTCATTCGCCATAGTGTCAAGAACTATATATTACGCCAAAATTAATTGAACTTTTTGGGTATTTAATGCCTTATTTAGACACATCTGCCTTCCCCTCAGACTCCTACAGTACCAAATCTTAAGCCTAGGTGAACTGTAGCAGAAGTATAATATTTGTTTTTTTTTTTTCATTTTATTATTGGATACGTCATAATATTTATTGTTCATAAATGTAAGTAGATGTAGCCAGGTTCTTTTCTCTTTGCTCTAAAATATACAGATTGCTAAAAATTGGAGAAATTTACGTTTTTAGGTCATAAGTTTATCTCTAATTAAAAAATAAGAAATATATGTTTGTTCAACTTACTGTAAAATTTTACAACAAACCTCGGCAACTTTTCAGAGTTCTTTTGTACTGTAGTCAGTGGTTGAATAAATTGTAACAAATAAACAACAAAAAGGAGTATATAGAAACTTGAACTAAAAACGTCAAACGCTGTATAATAATTTATCGTATTTATTTATAAAAAGAATCAATTAAATATGCCAACCCTATTGTTTACTAAACTTAAATGTTATCAATAAATAAAATTTTTTTGACTTTTGTAAATTTCAAATCACTTTTATCACAACTGTATTTATTTTTGCAGCTTTGATGCCAGAGACAAGCCCTTACGAGACGGCACACATTGGACTGAAGAGAGTATCCTAAGCCAGAGGGCCACCTTTCGATATCAGGATCGGCCTGCCGTTTTATTGTTGGATTCAGCTCGTGACAGTGACGGAGCAGTTTATTACTGCAGGGTCGACTTCAGGCAGACACCAACTAGAAATATTAAAGTTAATTTAACCATTATTGGTATGTCCATTTATTTATTATCACACTTATTTGTCTGTGTTACGATAAACCATAAACAAATTAAGAATGGGAATTTTTTTTTGTTTTTGTTGAAAAAAAAAATGCGATTTGAGATTTTTCCGAAAATCAATGGACCCAAAACCTATTGTTCCAAGAAATTCACAAAAAACGCCAGCATCCAACAAAATATTGTCAAAGTCCAATAAAAGAAGTAAACATTTAAGGCTGAGTTCCACATAATCGTGTCCGTCGCGTACAGTGTCAGTGCCGTACGTACAGTCAGTGATTTTTAAATCGTCGAAGTATATTATTTAAATGTAAATATTTACATCTTACCGTGACCATCCAGTACAGTTTCGTGTACTGACACTGTACTGACTCCGTACAGCGCTCACGCGTCCCTGCCGCGCCGCGCGCCGTGCCATGTTTCTCGATTAATTCCACGAAAACAAAAAGAGTCCTGTCTGGAAAAAAACTTTATCGACGTTGAAAATCCTTATCTTTCGATCTAGCGTATTAAGACAAAGATAAAAATGACGCTCTTCAAGACAGAACAAATTAGATCATCGGAAAGCTGAAGAAAAAATACATCGAAAGCTATGTTTCAGTTATTTTTTTAATGGAATTTGTTAAATTAAAATCAAAGCATATTTTTTTATGCAACTAAGCTCAGTACTCACACTTAAACACTACAATATAATTCAAATTCAACGATTTATTTGTTAAACTGCAAGCATAGAAGTGGTTCTAATCAATGTAGACCCTCACACTCCTTTATTAATTTAAAGTAATGCTCCAAATCTGGAAGCAATTACCACAAATTGCCCTAAAGTTAGGTAACGCAAGAAAATGAAATTCGCCTGATATCCAACTAATTCTAGCATACCTCCTTAAGAGATTACTGCTATTTTGACCTCGACGTTAATCTCCTAAAATACCTTTCTTATTTTAATGGTTAAAGCAGAGAGCGAGTTAGGCAGTTTAAGTGGATGGCAAATATAAGTTATTTCCTACTCTTGAACTATGCATATCAAATACAGGAGCAGAAAGCCGGGTTTTATGGTGTTTGTTCAAATTAAGGATATTGGAAACTATTTTAGTATTATAACGTTATGCCAGTATCTCTACTGTTAAGTACAACTGCAGCTATATTGTTATAATTTTTGTTTTGTCGAGGTAAAACTACAACAGATTAGGCTAAAATTTTTTGCATGTTAAATTTACAAATAATATTATTATTTATTCTCAACAACTTGCGAAATCGAACTACCCTAAAATCTATTTTTTTTTCATATCGGACCCATACCACTAACAAATCTTTTAAAAACTTTAATTTTGGGGAAAATACATTTTTACTTTTTTCCCAGTATAAAAAAGATATTTTATTTGTAAAACGAAGTTCTCGTCATCATTAATTGGATAAACTGTATATAAAAATACCATGTTTGTTACAAAATAAATATCAAATTAAAGGTTATAGGCATTTTGGTATATGTTTTTACGAAATTGTAATTCTTTTAAAACAATAATGTTTAGATTATTACCGAAAATTTAAGTTTTCGTGGTAATTGAATCAAAAATTATTTTTCTATGTGCTTCTTATTTCAAGAATTTACCTTGTCAATATAGGTATGCATGTCGTTCAGCGTTTTCTGTATAGCTGTAAGATTTTCAATCTCCAAAAATAATTATATAACACTTGAGTCGTCTAGTTTCAAAATCTACTAAATCAATTTTTCTTTTTTCAATATAAGTTAAATCTTTTAGAAAATTTTATTCTGTTTCTTACCATACCAAATCTCATATAAACTGCAACCTTAAAAATTGACTGAGAAACAAATCGCACCAAATCTATAACTACCGAGTTTCAACTGCCACCAGTTCAATTTTCAGCCAGTCAAAAAAGCCGTAGCCTATTGCAGGCATTGTTTGTATTCAGTTGAAATTATTTCTTTTGAAGTGTGGTAGTGCTCAATATTTATTTAGTTTTTTTTATTATAGATTAAACAGATTTAACATACAATTGCTTAACGTTAAGCACTCAAGTAAATTGCGCTAAATGAAAATGTGGTAGTAAGCGCCATCAACCGCCATTTTTATGTTTAAATATATCTTCATTCCATTTGCCTAAGTCATTAGATTTTGTTTTTGACGTTCCAGTAACTAAACAAATCCAAAAATACGAGTTTGTGTAGCAAGCTTTAGGAAATCATATCCAATTAGTTTTTCGCCTTTTTTTTCAAAACCATCAAAAATGGATTTATTGGACTTTTATACCAGACGAGTCATTTAATTTATTTTAAAAATACTGGCTTTTACTACAAAATTTATTATGCTTAGACCAGTCTAATAAGACAACTAAGTTTTGTACTAACTAAGAATGTACCGGGTGAGTCAACGATTGCGCGGAGTGATTTTATGTCTTGAAGATAAGATTTGTCGATAATAGGCGTTTGTGTTACAGTTGAATTATAGAGGGTGCGTTTAAAAGTAGGGCGTCGCTAAGTTAAATTTTTTTAATTGGAACACCCTGTATTTGAATGTGTTTTTGAATTCTACGTGTAATTTCATAACTTTTTCACTATTTATTTAATATACCAAAAAGCCATAGTTTTCACGATAATTCGACTTGTACTGAAAATTTAGCATTTGCAAGCATCTATTTGTTGTGAAAATACTACTTAAATTTTGACTTCAAGCGATTCATAATTTCTATTCTGAGTAGGTACATTAAGTCAAAAAAACATATCCACTATGAAATATTTGACATCTCATTTATAGGTTCAAAGTCAGAAAACTTCCACTTAAAAAATCTCACTTCACTTCAAATGGAACACCTTGCTCATCAGAAACTCTTCACATTCTGTAAAGAATGTCCTAACCCTATCTCTAATAGTTTTTGAAATATTTTGATTGACATTTTGAATACATAGATAATGGGTACTTTCCTTCGCGGTACAAGTAAAAACCTCTCAGTAACACTAACTAAATACAAACACAGGAATCTTTACAAACCGTATTTAACACCTTATTTTTGTAGCTGTATCTCCAAAAAAACAAAAAAACAGTTTATTCTTAATAAATGTTTCAATAGATGTCCTTCCTGTTCAATACACATGTCAATTTTTCTAATGATATTTTCCTGGACATTGGATAACATGCCTGCTGTTATTGTTTGACATATCCCTTATCCTATTCTTCATGTCCTGCCTTGTCGTAGGTGGTATGACATATATCCTATATTTTATCTAGCCCCACAGTAAAAAATCTAACACAAGCCCTTGATGCCCATGTAACAAAACCCCCACGGCCAATCCATCTTTGAGGATAGTGATCCAAATATTCTTATTTTGTCTACGACAGACACGAGTGTAACTGCACTAAAACGATATTCGAATACGTGACCCAAAAAACAAAAAATATATACTAATTATACTCCCACATTCACTGGTTTTTCTTTTTTGCCTTAAAGGTCGCTTCTACTGTAACAAAAGTCAAATTTTAGCCGGTGAGTAATTATTAATACCGTGAAGTCAGTCCGGGAATATTAATTACTTCTAAATTAATATTAATTGTTATAAATTGGAGTTTTCAGTGTTCGTGACATTCAAGTTGACGTAATTCCGGTGAAATAAAACAAGTGTTCAAGCGCTTTGCATGGAAGTGTCGGTCAAAATAAATCCTCCAGTAGCGGTAATTTAAATTCAGTGGACGCGCGTTACAACTATGTTAGCATTTGTCCCATTTTTCATTATATAATCCTTAATTTATGCTTTTAGGGGATTTTTAATATTTCATACCTCAGTGGAGAATGCAGATTAGTTTTTTCATTAAAAATATATTTGGTTTACATGTTGGGTAACATTTATTTTAAGAAATAAGTTGTAAGTAATATTACAGTCAAATTTTATTAAAGTTGTTAGGTCAGTGTAATTAAATAATAAGTACATTGAATGCAAATAATTTATTTGGCGTTTTATTTAAAACCTGGTTAATTTCTTTAGAATAAAATAAAAAGGCTAATAATTCACTGACCGTCACGATCTTTGTAACACAGTTCAGCCCATTATTTTCACAATGCTAATACCTTTCTAATAATAGAAAATATATCCATAAAGTCCTAATACGTACCACTTTTCAATGGGCTCATTAGACCCTTTTATAGTGGCAGGTAGTAAATTTTAAAAGGGGTGCATTGTAAAACAGAAAGATAACCTAAAATGGGTTGGTTATAACCTGAAACTTATTCTCTTATTCAGTATTCTTTTGAGTTTAGAATTGAGTGGTTCTGTGTAGTTAAGAAAGTTTTGTCGACGAAAATATCAAGTGAAACGCGCTGCAGTTGCAAAATTTCTCTTGACAAGTTTTGTTATATTTCTGGAGAATTTCTGGTGAAGTCGCAAGCCAGACCATTTTCTGAAAATGTGAAAAAGCCTATTTCATGTATTTTGGTGTTTTAGTCTGAGACCAAGACAAGCAGAGAGGTCCCCATGTGTGCTGTATCAGCTGTAGCGTGTCATTGGTTCAGTGGATGAAGGGAAAGAGAAAAGTATGCCTTTTGCAGTTCCAGTGGTATGGCGAGAACCCACCAATCATTTTGACGATTGCTATTTTTGCATGACAAGGACTGAAGGTTATTCCAAAAAGGAACAGCGCATGATCGGATATCCCTGTTTACCTTCTACCATAAGACCTATTCCTCACAATGCAGACTTTCACTACCGATGGAGATAATAATGCATCATCAGGCAGCTCCGAAGAACAGTGTCCGACCCCACTTTTACTCCAGGTCCCAGTTCCGGCGAGCCACATTTGGTTGTTCAAAGTGAGTTAACTGATTTAGTACGTGATTTGGGGTTGTCAAAGCAACAGTCAGAACTTCTTGATTCCCGTCTTAAGGAGTGGAACTTACTAGCCAAAGAAAGTCTTAACCTTAATAAAAAGCTTCAATATACCAATTATAGGCGAAATGTCAGAAGAGTGTTTAGTAGGTAGGCACAAGAAAATTCGAAAAGAAAGATTAATACGTATCAGAAAATTATCCCGACGAAAATCAAATATTGATTTGTTGAGTCGCTTGATCATTACATCTGATCCCTTAATAGCTTTTTATCGAAAAATAATCAATAAAGAAGAAAAAGGTTTAGCTAATGACAGTACCATTAAAGAATATATTGCATTAACGGAAGACCCTGATTCTTTGGCAGCATATAATTTCACGACTACTCTTGAAGACAGCGAAGTAAGTGAAAGTGACTCAGGAGCAGAATAAGATACGTATTATAACTAGATTTATACTTGTTTTTTCCTAAAAAAAGTTCCTATATATTCTTTTCATTGACTCATACAGTTAATGCTATTTATTTTAAGTATGTTAATATGTTATTCAGGACTCATGTTCAAATCCCTTTTTTTAAACCTTACAATAGAAAATAAATATGTTTGTTTTAAATATAGACTAATAGCTGACAAGTTTATGGTAAACAGTTTATATGACACCTAATATTAATTTGATTCCGAGTTCTGATTTTTGTCCCAGTGCCACATAAGATCGCTGCACCATGCGTCATTTTTATTAGTATCAATCAAAAAATTTAAATATTTCAATCTCTCTTACGCGGAGCTTCGCTATTCTACAGGGATATTTGCTCGTATACATTATTTGGTTTTTAATCCACACAGGTTAGTTCCATATTCAGCTCATGCTCCAATAACCAGGAAAAAACTTTTTATCTAACAAGATATCTTATCCGGTCTACTTACTGACGTTTTACGGACGGTTTATATATGAAGTGCTTTTTTCCTTTTTGTCCTGTGATAGGTGTCTCAGATAAGATTCCTTTATCTTAGGAACTAATAGAGATGTGAATTAGTGATTTTTGTAATAAGGGTCATAATGACAGTCATTATGGTACTAACCGTGAATATTGTCAGACGAGGCGCTAGACTTGCCTGAAAACAGGGCGCGGCTTGTACCATATGATTACTTGTGATCCGATTTACACATAAAACTTTATCTGCTGGCTTTAACTACGTTCTTTTAAAAAACCAAAACTAACTATTTTTAAAACCTTTTTAAATTTTTTATTCTAAAATAGTGAGCTGCTGTATCGTTTCCTTGACAACGAAAGAACAAATTGTTAACATATTGTCATTGGTACTGGTACTTTTTGAGCTTCATTATGGTACTTGTACCATAATGAACGTCTTATGGTTCTACAGCATTTGTAGCTCTATATACAGGATCTTGAGTATTGTTTTCTCCGCTAACAACTTGTTAACTTTCATGAAACACCTTGTATGCTGGTTTGAATTTTATGACAAAATGTAGATATTTTACATAAAACACAAACACTTACATTAAAGAAGAAAACTTAGAATTGCATTTCTGTCTTTTACTATTAGTCTGTATATGTTATCAAAGGAGAATTCCGTTTCAGTAAAAACATAAATGCGTATTTAGAGCTCTTTTCATAATTTGTAACTTAAAAGACATGCTTTAAAACTAGAAACCTTTTCCTTTTAGGATTTGTTATCAATTTAACTTTCATAATATACTGTCGCTATACGAATTAACATCAAACATTTTTTTTTACATTAAAGTCTACACATATTTTAATTTATGAGTTTATTATAAAACAAACTGAGTAGGACCATGAAAAGCCGCTTTTGGGAAGTCCTCGTTCTTCGAACTAGACCGTATCAAAGTATAATATCATTCCGATGTTTTACCAACGATGACGCGAGACATCTTCAGGAATGTTCACAATGCGAGATCAAAATACTAAATTAATTCATTGTCGAAAAGCTTTGACACGATCTAATCTGAAGTCCTATGATTTCCTAAATAACTCAGGCCGTGAAGGAATTTTTTCTAAAATACATCATTTATTAAATGTATTGCGGCTTAGGAAAACTGAGCTTGTGCACTATATAATTATATTTCCTCAAATAATGAACTTGACTATTATAAAATATTTAATTGTGAAAACCAAATAAATGCGAATCAAACATTATTGTATTGTTAAAGTCATTATAGAAATGAACATCGTTATATCTAAAATTATGACACTGATTTTATTCTTGAATTTTAGTGGATGCTTAATAGGTTACACGACTGGAATATTTTATTATAAATGTTATAAGTGTTATTTTTATCCCGAAAGCACATAAAATGTATAAATTAATGTTTCGTTAAAAGTTATCAGGCCTATATTATAATCTGAAATTATGAAATAAAAATTTTTGTTCGGTGAATTAAATTTGACCCTAGAGATCAGTTTTTATAAAATACTCTCCTAAAATTGGAATATTTAATATGTCAAGTACTAATACATTATATATGAAAAATTTTGGACTTCCCCTCAAAAATACTCCGTGGAATGTTCTAATGACAACCACATTTTAGCGTTACTGTATCTTAAAATTTTTCTTCTTAAAAAAGAGCTACGCAAATTCATTGCAATAGGTTAATTTAACCAAGCCATTTATTGCCTGTTCTCTTATTATACGATAATCTTCTAGCGAAATGTATATTAGCAACTTTTATTTAGAGAAAATGGTCCAAAAACTTTTATTTTTGATGATGTTGTCTTTAATAATTAAATATTTTTACAACTGCTTTCCTATATTTCATTATTGTGTGGTCATAATGTTTTAAATTCACCCCTCGCTTAAATTGGGGATAGCTTTATGGAAGATGGGACAAACGCTTACATAGTTTAAACTTGCATGCACTAAATTTAAATTACCGTCTCTGGTAAATTTATTTCGGGTGACTTTCTTGAGCACTTAGATATTTTGTGTGAATTTTAAGTATTTAGTAATAAGAAAAAATGACTTTGTTGATTTTGTATATTGTGGATTTTGAAAATAAATCATCATATTATTAAATTTCAATTAAACCGCTCTTCTTGTTTGGGGAGCTTCAGAAATGTTGTGATTTGCTTTGGAAATTGTGGCATTGAATAAGGAATATGCATATGAAGGTATTTTTCTTATATATATCTTGTATCTTTCTGTATATATATATATATATATATATATATATATATATATATATATATATATATATATATATATATATATATATATATATATAAGAAAATTACAAAGATAATTTAGCTAGAAAAAATTATTACTTTTCGGTATAATTTATTACAACTTAAAAAGTACCCATTTGCCCTCAGTGAAAAGTGACTTCAGGAAGTGAACAGTGACGTTAGGAGATTAGCAAAAATAACGTAAAGCTTAACCTAAAGTCGAACAGGTTTGTTTTTCTCAGGAAACAGTCAGGGGGAGCAATCGAATTTTCTGGGTTAATAGATAAATAGTGCAACTAGCTTCGGTAAAAAATTCAGTTATACAGGATGTTTCCTTTAGCAAGCAAACATCGGTGAAAAATTTCATTCCCGTCTCGAGATTTAGTTGACCTCGGGGCTTCGCGCCTTGGTCAACTATCTTATCTATCGACAGTAATAAAATACCTTCGATCTCAGAGTGTGATATACCATTTCTATCCATTTTAGTAATTTCAAATCATTATAGCGCATCCGATCGGAAATTAAATTCTGTTAATAACGCAATTTTCAAGTGGATGCAGTTCCATCGAATGCGTTCGATCATCAAAACGTCCCGTTAGAAACGTGATCTGTGAGAACTATTTTATTGTCTCTGTTTTAATAAGGAAATAATGATCCATTGTTCTGTTAACCAAACAAAAAATATCTTTGCTCCAGAATATGGCGTCCCATTGCTACAGCGTTTTATGGTCTTCTAACTACCAAACGTAAAAGTTCGGGATAACTAGATTCGGAAAAAACAACTAAAATATAAATATGTTTTACGATGTTCATTACCCTATGCAAATGATAAAACATAATAGAAAGGGAATGGGCTCGGTCCCTATATAGCCAGGCTGGAATTCACATATGTCATTGTGTATCCTGCATGACCTAGTTCGCATTCCTTTTATACGAGAAAGCAAAATTTATGGGAACAATTAAGGCCTGTCTGTTGCTGGTCTCAGTGTTAAAAGAGGGACATCTGAAATTCATGTTATATAAGATGGATAAAAAGTGTAAAAATTATTAAAAATAGCAAATTTAAAAGCAAATATAGCACTTCTCACACGATTCAAATGATCAAACCCAAAATATGTGTACGGTGTTATGACGTTGCAGGTCGTAATTTCAGGAAAGCAGAGTACTACATGTTCATTTTCCTGTAGATGTTACTCTAGACAGTAGGCGTTGTTACTACAGTAAGCCTTTTAGGGCACATGTGGAAATTGGAGGCCACTTCAAAGATTTCTTTCTGGTTTTGAGTACCTTACATTTTGTTTTTTAGGTCGTGTGCTTCCGGAAGAGACTCATTTTTGGATCTAAAACTGTTAGGGTTAACATGCTCATCTAAGATCCGCCTGTTAACCTTTAGGGCATTCTCTTATCTTCGCTTCTTTTTTACATATTTTCATTTTGAACGAAGAGCTCTTTTTACTCGGACATTTTTTTTTGGAAGGACAGGAAAATGACCTGTTTGCCTGAACGGGGTTTGTTTACATTGTATAACAGACAAATGGAGAATGGTAATTAAATTAAAAATTAAAAATGTTTGTTTACAGTGCAGCACATTTTGAAGTAAATTTCGTGTGTTGCCAGGTATGCCAATCATTTCCTCATATTAATATAAAATGTACAATAAATATATTAAAATAGAAACGCTAACGTTACCTCAGGATAGTCTAGAAAGTAAAAAGAGCCAATATTGCCTCCTTCATAAAACAAAAATCTATTTTCTTATAAGGTAGGTGTGTTTTTTAGTCGCTATTCCACTAACTATAGCTTTTTACGCTAATCATTTAAATTAATAATGTTTTATTCATGTTAGAGCAAAGCACATAGCGTAAGCTGATATCCTGATCAATTTTTTAATCAAATACGGGTATCGTACCAAAAATCATGTGCGTTTTTCGTCATCCCTCGGCGTCATTTTCTCAATTTTAAGTGCTGTAATAAAAAAATTGTCAAGGACAATAATTGACTTATTGCCTCGTGTATAGTGTTTTTATATTGTTTATTTTACATAAAACCAAATTAAGAAGGATATTACAATATCTGTCCGTTGTGAGAAGAAAAAAATCAGATTTTTTCGAATTTAAAGTGGAAATATTAAGATTAATACTTTATTATTTAGTTAGAATATTTATCTTTGGTACATTATTATGGTTAAAATTATAGCATTTAAATAAATTTTTTGCTTCTTTATTTTTCATACGAATACAAGAATGTTATTTCTTTTTACCTAATTTTGTTTTGTAAATTATGGTAAGTATTTCTTACCTATAGTATACATATTTCACTAAAGGCAATGCTTAGATATTTGTACAACTTTTTAAAGGAAGTCTTTAGATTTACTTAAATTTACTAATTTACTAAAATTGTCAATATCAGAGATTTAGCCATATCAGAATATTTCACCACGATATACTAGTTTAATATCGTAGGTTTAAATCTTTTAAACTAAACCCAGAAGTTATAATGTCAAGGAAACTTTTTAACGGTATATAATTTAATAAGGTTTTTTGATATTTCCAAAAATCCTCCGAACTAAAACTCGCCATAACTTTACAAAACTTTTCTGCTCCTGTCGTTGAATTTGTCATCAAATTAACAGTTTTCTAGGTCGAATAATTATAGTTTTATTACCGCCCATTTTTCTAACGTCGCTATAAAAATGTTTTTCTATTTTAGTTTTGTAGGAAATCTTTTTCGATATCGTTTTCAGTATCGTAAAAAGCTTTTTCTCAAACCGCTTTTTATTTTTTATAAGTTGATAATGCGGTGTGAGTTATGTATAATACAATAACTTGTTAATTTATCAAGGCTGCTGTGATAAATAATTTGATATTATTACCAGCATAAAATGCTGACATAAAAATTTACAAAATTTGTATGTCATATTTGTATTTCATATTTAAAAATGCGAAATGGACAAAATAGTATAAAGTACTTGTTTTATAAAGCTATAAACGCACTTGCCCGTCAGAAAACGCGCCGCAAGCGGCTCGTTTTCTAACATGGACGGGTGCACTAAAATGATGCTTTATAAAACTTGTACTTTAATATACTATTTCTTTACTAATCTGAGAAAATATATTACACTACAATATTTTTCTTTAATAATAATACAAACCATAATAATTTTACTTTTGTTCTATAAAACTATTAGTCAAAATATAGCAAATTAAGTTGTAGTCAGGGAGCTGACGAGACAAATTTCCGACTAATTTCATTACCATTTTGTTTAATATTAATCAAATGTTTCTATGTCCTCTGACAGGGTGCGCTCAGAACAGGAGCATTTCGGACATTTGACGGCTGACAGAAAACCTCTGACCCACTAAACCCAATAAAATAAAGCGGGGTTCATACACGCAATGATTTATTGGCGCCAGTGAGATCTGGCGCGCCAGCAAACCTAAAATGCATATGTAAACACACTGGCGTGCAAGCTTCATCCATGCATGCACGGATTAAAAAAGTTGGTTCCAATTTTTATGCGCTAGTTAATATTTCAGACACCTGTAAAATAAAATTTGCAAATGTAAACCCCTTCATGCATGTCAATTGTTTATTATGTTTCCACAGTTAACACTTGTTGGCGTATTTATTTGATGAGGTCAGGTACGCAAAATAGAAAATACATGTAAGCAAGCGTTCACTGGTGTGAAAGATCAACTGGCGTTAGGACTGGCGCCACTAAATCACTCCCCTTAAGTCACTCCATCCACGTGAATGGCCAAGCCCTACAGAACAACGAAACGTTCGGTCTTGTTGGCATCTCTTTCGAACATGATCTCAGCTGGCACAAACACATTACATCAGTAGGCCCATCGGCAGCTAAAAAGCTTGGTTTTCTCTTTCGAGCCAGAAAATGCTTTTCCCCTTCCAAATTATACACTCTATGTTTGCCAAATAAGACCCAACCTGGAGTACTGCTCCCACATCTTGGGAGCAGAATCGCCTTCGACACTTAACATCCTTGATTCTATGAAAGAGAAAGCCACCCGACTCATTAATAACCCAGTCCTCACAAGAAAACTCCCTTCTCTGGCTCATGGCCGCGCTGTTGGGGATTTACCCCTTTTCTACCGGTACTTCGACGGATTTTGCTCTGAAGAAATAGCCGGTATTATCCCCCCCTAGACCGTTCCTAACAGAACTCAAGAAACGCGTTACGTATACATCCCTTTGCTGTCCAGCTACAAAAGCCTAGAATAGATCACTTCTCTCGCTCATTCATACATAATGTCTCCAGATTATGGCACAAATTGCCCGCAAATGTTTTCCCTTCCCTTTCCAACCTCCAATCCTTTATATCAGTCAGTAGTCCATAGACTACATTTCCCTTCTCTTTAGTTGGATGTCCACGGTACGTTAGTACTTATGCTTGAAGTCTACGTAGGATGTCTTAGATAAAAGAAAAACTTACAGATTCGCATTTTTGGGTTTGGTCAGGTTTGATCAGAATTTCTCTGCTAGTAATAATGATGCAAACAGGAATGATATGTTTCTATCGGTCAAGCTAATTGAGTAAACTTTCTACTATTGTTTAATATTGATCACATTTAACAAAATCGATTATTGTCACATTAAACTTGTAAAACATTAATGTTATCAAGCTTTTTGACTTGTCAATAGGTTTATTAAAGACAGTCTAACAGTTTAATTTAATTTGATATTGCTAACTTATAATATTACCAACTTTACTGTTGCAATATAGTTTGTGATAACAAAGTTGTGATATAATTTCGATTGTTGAAACTAGGAGAAAGCTTTAATGTGAGCACCGAGGCAGTCGATATACAGTGTGGTCCATTAAGTGTGCAACAAATGAAATTTTTTTTTATTCGTTGCACAACCGAAATATAAATACCGCCAAACGTTGGTGCATGTCCGATAGCCATATCAGGTTCACTTAGAATGTCTTCAAGTCAAACAGCATACAGGGCTAGAGCCCGGGACTTCTGGTACAAAACGCCTAGCACTATACACGCACACCAGTAAGGCTTTAAAAGCTGACCTGTAATTCTCTGAATTATTTTCGCAGATAAAACTGACAATAAAATGCGCATCACGCGGGTTAGCGCCAGTTAGTCTGTTAAGTTTTATATAGTACTACCTGGTACCGGCGGACTTTGCCAGCGTGTTTAAATCATATATTTTTAGAATATATATTTGGAAATTACTTCTTCGCGTTAATCCGAATAATTGCCGAATTTAGTGTTTAATGAGGATTAGACATAAAAAATGTTATTGAGAAAGTTGGACAAACTTATAATTTTAGTTTGTTGTCGTTACCTTTTATTTCTTAATCTTAATTTACAATTTTTTCAGGAAAAATAAGTAAACGTGGCATCACCGCACAAACAATAGTGTTCACAGGTGGGCAAATAATGGCCACTAATAGTGATTTAAAATGTAATTTTTAAAAGAAAAAATCAATTTTATTAGCTAGTTTTGCCTAAATGCGTGATGTCTTTTGCTACGAAGAAAAAGATACATTTGCAGATGTACCTAACCTAAAAGCCAATTTCTTTTGGGGAAAATCATTTATGAGACCGCCAAAAACTGATTTGAGATTCGTGTTTTACGATCCAAAGTTAGGGTTCATGCAAAATTTTATAAACAAATGTCGGTGTTTCCATTATCCCGAATAATTACCAAAATTTGCACCAAACCAAAATAACTTGGAAGATGAAAGCCCAATCCCCAGGATGTAAAAATAATAATATCAAGTGACAGAAAACGAAACACAAGCAAATCATTAAAACAAGAAAACAAAGAGATTTAGGCAAGGCAAAAAGTATTCAACTCAATTCAATTAAAACTCCTCTGATCTAAATCAAAAACAAAGGCAAAAATTAACCTATATACCACAATTGGAGCACGAACGTACAGTAATTCTTCCAAGTTAACTTGAACCAAAAGTGTTGACAATAATTTTCCAGAAATATGGGAATTAATTAGGCATTGTTTAATTAGTGAAATTTTGGCAAAACACAGTGCAAAATAAACCGTCACAAGATATCCTTCTTTTCATCATTTTCAGTATGGGCTTAACCTTTTTTTAATTAGTCTATAGAAAAACACATATTAGGGTGGTAATCATATCATCCCTGCTATTTTGGTTATTAACATTGGGATTGGTCAGTTATTTGCTACAAAATGTCTGTGACTTTCCGATGTACGGCATAAAAGGGACAGTTAATTTAACCAAGAATTCAAAATTATTTTTCCTGCCTTCTCTCTAAGAAGCCCCACAAGTATCAAACTTTTGCTATTTTTGAAGAAACACATTAACAAACTTTAGCAAACGTGAGCAACAATAATTTAAAAAAAAAACAGTAAAAATGGAACCCGAAACCTTCTCTTAAAACGCATTGAACTTTCTCCAACTTTTTTGGGTCACTTACACAAGAAATTCGAATCTGAATCTTACATAGTACCTTTTTGAGGATTGAATTAGCTTAAATTCTGCACATACTTCGCGGGTGCATATGTACAGGTATAAGTCAAATTTTGGTGAAAATAAGTTTAAGTCAGTCTGAGGTCAACCATCCTTATAAGCCGAGTTTCAACCATCGTCGTGGGTTCAAATCCCACCAAAGAATGTAAAAATTTTCTGGGCCCATTCTACGTTTCGTAAAGCACACGCTACCGTGCGGTAGGAGAAGCGAAGCGAAAAGTGTAAAACGAATCGACGTCAAAACCGTACCGCGCCGTTTAAAGGCCGGATGAGATCAGATATTTCATAGGATGAACCCGCCGTTTCACACTCCCCAGTCGGTAGGTCACAAAAGACATTATAGGGTAGCGCGAAACCAGGGGTTGATAGCCGTTGGGGGGTGCATGCTCTGGGTGTCGTATTACTGAGGACCCTGGTTCGGAACCCAGGTTAATCCATAGATCCCGGGGCCAATACACTAGCTTAGGTTGGGTTTCATGTGCCAGCCTAATAAAAAATATCTTTAAGTTTAAGTCAAACCTGGGTTTAAAATCTGTTTTAGAACGTATGGGTACAGTGGAATAAGTCATACGAATAACAAAAACTGGTAATTTCCATGTGTCATATGTTTCAAATCAAAAATATTGTGCCAAATAGTATTATGTCAGACTTAAATCAACAAGTATGCATATTTGTCCTCGTTACGAGCAAAATATATATATATATATATATATATATATATATATATATATATATATATATATATATATATATATATATATATATATATATATATATATATGTATATATATATTCAAAAAGATTTAAGTTAAGTCGCAATAAAATAAATTAAAGAACAATTACAAATATTTTTAAAAAACTACAATATCTATTTAAAACAACTAAGATTAATATTAAAATTATCCAATGTAACTAAATTAGGTTCTTTTTCCACAGCCGAGAACCAAACTTATATTATCGTTAATTTCTCAGAAACAGTTTTTTTGACTTAACACCATTTACCCATGCACCCGCGAATTTTTTTAACGTAAAGTCGACGAGAAGCCAAGAACTCTTCGATAATCTGTTCTTAGATTTCATTTTTCCAGTGCACGAAGAAAACCTTAGGATTTCTTAATGACGATGACGTTCTTACGACCATTTGGTGCATACATCAAAAATAATTGTTAGAATTCTCCCCTATTAGGGATAGTGAAATTATTTGTGTTCAATAAATAGGTCAATAATTAAAGTGTTAATTGTTGCTATAATTACTATTCTATTGTAGTGTGTATTTGTTGGATATTTATTTACTTAATTACATTATTTAGTACGTTAAAATTAATTTAAAATTTAATTACTCGTACTTGTTTTACTAAATGCTGTTGCATACTATGTGGTAAATACATTTTATTGGAATTTAAGGATAATATTATGGCGTTACAATAATATTTCAAATTCGCCATTATTATCTCTTAGTTACTGTATCATACAAATTTACAAAGCTTAGTATATATATATATATATATATATATATATATATATATATATATATATATATATATATATATATATATATCTATATATATATATATATATATATATATATATATATATATATATATATATATATATATATATATATATATATATATATATATATATATATACAGTGTCACACATAAAGTCCGCATCATATGGGAAATTTTTTTCCTAACAGGTTAAAGGAAATTCTGATTTTGCCATTAGTTTTTGCTTTAAAGATGACGCCAAATGACATGCACATGAGCAGTCACGTGACTTTGTCTAACTGTCAAATTTGACATTTTTTTCAAAAAAGTCCAAAAAGGAGGTTATTTCTTAAAATTTCGAAAAATGTTAAAGAAAAAAGTTGTTTTTTTTTTAATTTTCTACCCATGAACCAATTTTCAACTCTCGAGTACAAATTTCATTTTTTTCCAATTTTTTTTAAACTCGACATTTCTAGGTTTTTCAAATTTTACCAAATTTGTACAAAAATATTTCTTTATACCAAACTTATCTTTTAATGTATTTTTATCACAAATTGTTGTTCTAAATACTGTTTTTTATTAGAAAAATAGGAAACGCCAGCGAAAACTATGTCAAAGTTGATGCAAAGTTGACGTAATTTGTACAAATAACTGAACATTTGACTTTATTTCGGTTTTTTACTAAGAAGCTAGATGCATAAACCGAATTAAAAAACAGTTCCAACGAAAAATCTTTAATTTACCTTTTACTGCACTTTTTAAACAATAAAACCTTGTTTTAATAATAACGAATAATTACAACACAAAAGGAACTAAGAGCAGGCCCACTCTAACCATTCGGGTAATAGGGGCTGCAGCCCTAGGGCGCCGAGCGCCAGAGTCGCCGCGGCGGGCTTTTCAGCTCATTTCGCTCATGTGAGCTGAGGGCGCTTGATTTTGTTAGCCCAGGGCGCTTGAATGTCTTAGTACGGCCCTAAGAGTGCTGTAAAAAGAATTGAACGAAAACTACTTCTCATTTAGTATCATTTATGAAATTCTTTTGCTTCAAAAATGATGATGCCCATAAGTAGTCATGTGATTTTTTAACTGTCTGTAATTTGACTTTTTTTCAAAAAATTATAAAATAATACTGTCTTTGGAATTTTTAAAAAAGGGCAAAGGACAAGTTGCTTGTTTTTTAATTTTTTACCCCTATACCAATTTTCAACTCCCTAGTACAACTTGCATTTGTTCCCAACGTTTTTAACTGTGCCAAATTTAACCAAACCTGTATAAAATAATGTTTTTATGCAACGTTACCTGTTCAAAATATTTTTTTAGTAAATTCTGAATACAAAAATAAAAAACTTATAAATGAAACTGGATCAAACTTAATACAAAGTTCATTTAATTTTTCAAATAAGTACAAAAATAAGAACACTAGTAAGCAAAATAAAAAAAATCACATTGCGGTTTGCCTTCCATCACGTCCAGTGCAAAGAATTGTCCTTCTTGATACATCTTTAACTGAGTTTTTGATACAGCAAAAAAATAAAGGAAAAACTTCTCATAAATGATACTAAATGATAAGTAGCTTTCGTTCAATTCTTTTTACAACACTCTTAGTCAGGGCCGTACTAAGACGCGACTAAGCGCCCTGGGCTAACAAAATCAAGCGCCCTCAGCTCACATGAGCGAAATGAAAAGCCCGCCGCGGCGACTCTGGCGCTCGTCGCCCTAGGGCTGCAGCCCCTATTACCCGAATGGTTAGAGTGGGCCTGCTCTTAGTTCCTTTTGTGTTGTAATTATTCGTTATTATTAAAACAAGGTTTTATTGTTTAAAAAGTGCAGTAAATGGTAAATTAAAGATTTTTCGTTGGAACTGTTTTTTAATTCGGTTTATGCATCTAGCTTCTTAGTAAAAAACCGAAACAAAGTCAAATGTTCAGTTATTTGTACAAATTATGTCAACTTTGCATCAACTTTGACATAGTTTTCGCTGGCGGTTCCTATTTTTCTAATAAAAAACAGTATTTAGAACAACAATTGGTGATACAAATACATTAAAAAGATAAGTTTGGTATAAAAGAATATTTTTGTACAGATTTGGTAAAATTTCAAAAACCCAGAAATGTCGAGTTTAAAAAAAATTGGAAAAAAATGAAATTTGTACTCGAGAGTTGAAAATTGGTACATGGGTAGAAAATTAAAAAACAAGCAACTGTTTTCTTTAACATTTTTCGAAATTTTGAGAAATAACCGCCTTTTTGGAATTTTTTTGAAAAAAATGTCAAATTTGACAGTTAAACAAAGTCACGTGACTGCTCATGTGCATGCCATTTGGCGTCACTTTTAAAGCAGAAACTAATAGCAAAATCAGAATTTTCTTTAACCTATTAGGAAAAAAATTTCCCATATGATGGGGACTTTATGTGTGACACTGTGACATTTGAATTTTTATTTTAAGTACTTTGACTGTGATAGTGTACTGTACTGATTCCTAGTGTTTCCTAATTTTCTGTTTATTGAGTTTTTAAAGGTCTTTCTTATTTGACAAAACAATGAACATCCATGTAGTTTTGTTGGTAATATATCGTTCTATTCTATTCTACAAAACCGCTTTGAAGAAAAAAATACGATAGAAAATATACCCGTAAGACATTAAAATTGACAGTATGGTAACCAGTAAACATTTTTTTAATCTTTTTTATATTTTTTGTGGTTCATCAAAGCCAAAAGCCCCCTTAATATTGTTATACCTTTGATTTCAAAAATACAACCAAATTTACCTCCGTATAAACTATAATATATAATTTCTTTTCAGTGCCGCCTGAAAAATTAAGCGTCTTGGATGACAGTGGTCAACATATACCCAATTATAAATTGGGACCATACAATGAGGGATCGTCGATCAACATTACTTGTGTTTCCACAGGAGGTAAGTTAAATGTTTGTGGATGCCTAATCCAATTATTTATAAGCCATAGCACGACAGTAAAGTCACTATTTACATATATGTAAGTGCCTTTTATATACTACATACACAGTTATATTTATCTGAACAATATAATAATAATAAATTAATTAATATTACATCGATCTGTATCAAAAATATCTTTTCTAATAAAATAAAATAACGTATTTTAATACTCAAAAGAAACATCCGATAAATGAGTTTTTTCTGCGACCATTTTTATGGAATTTTTAAATCATATTAGTCAGTATTTACTGGTAGTAAATAATAATTTAATACTCATGGTTTGTGATCAAATTACAACAAAGCATTTTTATTATTTACGGATCTTTGAACCAATCAGGACGTAACAAAATTTCTAAAACACCAAAGCAAGCTTATAAAAACAATTTAATTTCCAAATTATTCTATCAAAAGTCAGTTAACTTTAATTAATAATAATAATAGTCGAATAGTAAAATAGTCGAAGAAAAAGTATAGTATACTAGTCACAATAGTGACTGTTATTTACTCGAATGATTTACGACACTCCGTTTCAACTCTTGTCGCAAATTTTGTCCTCGTAAATAATTGCTGTCGTTACCGCTTGTGAATAATATACTATTAGTGAATGAATAATAATTAATTCATGTCTTTTTAATTTACATTAATTTAAATTAAGTCTGCAAATATCTATATAAAACGTCTTCTAACTTCAAAGTTACAATTGTTCAATAAAGCCACTCAATATATTTTTTAAATTGCTTTTTAAAGAGAAAAATATTTCCTATCTGAGTTTGCTGTCGGTAATGACAAGAAACCAAGAAATTCGAGAATAAATTTTTTGTTTATTTAGATAGAACTGCCGCTGGGGATTTTTCAGGAAATAGGTTGGGAAAGTTATTAACCTGAAGTTGGCAGTCTTGCAAGTGGCTATCATTTAGATACCATTTTAAATTATTGCAAAGTGAATTAAGTTGTTTATAAGAAAGATCTTTTTTTTTCAGTTTAAAGTTTAATTAATAAAAAATATGTGTTATTGTTTTCTTGTCGGAGAAAAACCTAAAGTAGGATTATGTATATGTGCCGGCTAGTTAACGAAACTGTCTATTACGCGGACTGTCCGGCTAATACGAAGAATAACCAAATTCGATGGAAGCGTGACCCAAAATTATTGTATTTTAAAAATTGTCTCCAGTAACCTGGTTACTACACACTCTACACCGACAAAAGAACTTTTCCACACCATGTGTCCCTTTTTCTCGCATACATTGATTAAGCCCAAGTATTTGCTTACTTCGTGTATGTAAAAATAGTTTCTTTAAGCACGGAACCAATTTTTTGCTAAATCTTCTTTTTTCTTAGTAATTTTCGATTTGATTCAAGGATATAATAATTACTACCATAATTTTTATTCTTGAGTCAAGTACGCTGTATACAGGGTGATTCCTAAGTTGATACTTTTTTAACTGTATATAGAACTCATTTTTATTACAAAATTTTTCAAATAATGTTTTCAAAATAACCCAAAAATAAGCGAGTTATGGCTTTCACAAAATATCTGAAGATCCAAATCCAACCCTGTACATCAAGACGTAGGCTGATAAGGATAAGTCTGTTTTTTTCTTTAAACAAATCACGCTGTGTACCGGCCAGTTAGTTGTCGATCAGTCGCACGGTGTTTAAGGGAAGTGATTATTTTGTTACTTTTAAATTTTTAAAACGTGAAAATGCGCATATTAATGAAAGCAATGAACTAGTGGATATTAATGATATTATGTTGCTTATTTACGGGGAGTGTCGTCAAAGTGCGGCTGCCGCGTCGCGTTTATACAGAGAACGCTTTTCCTTGCGGGTCCATCCTACTCCCAGAAGTTTTATTAATCTTACTCAACGGCCTAGGGATACTGGTGATTTACGGGATCATCGCGGAGTTTTTAGACATTGCTTTCCCGAATAGGTGGATAGGTCGAAATGTACCAGTTGCGTTGCCACCGAGGTCTCCAGACCTCAACTGTGATTTTCTTGTGGGGTTTTATGAAAACTTTAGTTTTTAAAACGCTGGTAAACACGCGGGAGCAGTTAATTGCTCGCATAGAGCAAGCGGCAGCAACAATAAGAGCAAAACCGATTTCTCTATTACGCGCCGTCACGGAACAGTGGTTATGTCGTACAAAACGTTATGTAAAAATAAGTGGTGACAACGTTGAACACATTATTTAAATTAGACAGGACCGTATTGGGCGCTATTTGTAATAACAGAATGGTAAGGTATTTTTGAGTTATCTGAAAATTGTGTTTATTTTAACGACTTCTATACACAGTTAAAGGAATAGTATTAACTTAGGAATCATCCTGTATATTAAAGAAAATGCATTTTTTTAAAGGAGTCAATTTTTAAGACTGACTAAATATAAATTATTTTTATAATAAAATTACTCCAAATAAACTTCTCTCTGCTCCTCGAAACTACATATTTTTGGACAGCGCGTATTGGTGATGATTGGTGCCTACATTTTTAAAATAACTAAAAAAAAGTTATTTTTTCTTTTGTAAAACTATTACGTAAAATTGGCTTTTTATACTACGCTAGCTTTAGCTCACCATTGTTTTCCGACGCACAGTGGGGCCGCTTATATGAAAAATTGGGGAAAATCATAACGCCTTTATTTATTTTTAAATTTGAATGATCTTTTTTCTGAGATATCTGTTAACTTATTTTTAAAATTTTACTAAATTTAATGTAGAATTTTTATATCTATCTTTGAAACGAATAATAAATCTCCCGACTTTACAACCCACGGTACCTTAGTACTTACGCTTGCTGCCTTCGTGGGTTGTAAGAAGATACAAAAATGACTGAAAATCGGTTTCTCAAAGCATTTAATCAAATAACAAAATTGATTTCAATTTTGTCACCCTTGGCAATCATATTAATATGTCTGGTGTTACATTAGGCGTGTCCAGTTGCCTAACGAATAATTACATTTTTTTAAAAAACTGATCGCTTATATCTTAAATTTACTTTTATAGACTGTAAACTGTTACTGTTGTAGAAGGAGGGAGATTATGATCTTTTTTAATTAGCTCACGACGGGAGAAATCCTCAAGACGGCCCTGATAACAGCAAATTTGTATTTACCAGTTCTTTTAAATATCAAACTCATTAAATTAAAGGTGATTTTCCAATTCAAAGCTGAGCTAAATATTAGAGTTTAAAAAACGTTGACCTTTAATCCTATCTGAAATTTCAAACCGTGATAATTAGAAAATTAGTGGAGTTCCAATAACTTCAGCATTCCTTTATTGCCCTTATTTGCGGTGGGCAATTGAACCGAATACCGAACGCCAAATCGATAAATGACGGTGACTGGATTGAATAAATGGTAATTATCTTCGGAAAACAGTTCAGAGTAACATGTCCAAAACAGATTGATTTGCTGTTTTTCAAGGTAATATGCTCAATGTAAAAAAATTACCTCTTTTTGGCTCCAGGACTGCTTTTGTAATTTCAGCAAGTTTTTAGTGCCTGCTTCTCTCCGAAAAACTGTTTCTTTGTTTCTTTTCGAGGATCCGTCGCCGGATGCACTTCGCTCAGTGTTGGCCCATGGTACTCACCTTACAATTTTATTGCACCCACTCAGTTATACCAGCCCCTTGCACTAATTTGTGCAAATCAGTTAGGGAGTGGATAGGGATTTTTTCTAGTTTTGCCTGTGCGAAAATTTGTTGTCTTTTTTTTAAATCTAAGACAGCCCACGTGGACTTCAAATCTAGGTACTAACGTACCGGGGGCGCCTGAAGAGAAGGGACATGTAATCTATTGACACGGAATTTATAGGATTAGAGGTTGGGAGGTATAGGAAAACATCTGCTGGCAATTTGTTCCATAATCTGGAAACCCTAGGTACGACTGAGTGGAATGTTCTAGGCTTTTGTAACTGGACAGTAAAGGGATGCATACGTAACGCGCCTCTTGTTGTTCTGTTGGGAACAGTCAAGGGCGGATTCCCCTCTTGCTAGCTATAATTATAGCGACTAGTTTTTCGGAGCGAAATCCGTGGAGGTATCGGTAGAGAAGGGAGAATTCACGAACAGCGCAGCGATGAGCGAGAAAAGGGAGTTTTCTTGCTAGTTTTCGTGATGAGTCGAATGGTTCTCTTTTGGATAGAATCAAGGATGTTAAATGTCAAAGGTGATGACACTCCCCAGATGTGGGGACAGTACTCTAGGTTAGATCTTATTTGGGAAACATAGAGAGTGTGTAAGGGGAAAAGTATTTTCCGTCTCGAAAGAGAAAACCAAGTTTAGCTGCTGATGTGGCTATTGAAGTAATGTGTTTGTGCCAGCTGAGATCATGTTCGAAAGCGACGCCAACGAGATCGAACGATTCATTGTTCTATAGGACTAGGCCATTCATGTAGGTGGGGTAAGTGTTGCCGGATTTTTGTGTGACAGAGAGCAAGACTGGGTTTTGGAGGCGTTGAACTAAACAAGGTTCTTGGCACATAATTGAAGATCAAGGGAAAAGTATAGGTGCATAATCTATTATCCAAATCTTAATTCGAGACTAATCTGGAAAAATAAATGTTGAAGTGAAGAGTACTATCGTCAGCATATCTGTGGATGGGGATGGTAGTTGAAGAGAGCAGGTCATTAATGTGAAGGAGAAATAGTGTTGGTGCCAGGACTGAAACTTGGGGTACGCTAGCATTGATAAGATGGAAGTTAAATTAGTGACCGTCCACCACGACAGATATGTGCCGATAAGAGAGAAAGCTGCCGATCCAAGCACATAGTTTGGGAGGAAGATCGTAAGAAGGTAGTTTGTTGAGGAGTGCGGCATGCCATACTCTGTCAAAGGCCTTGGAAATATCATGAGCAACAATCAATTTTTTGTATGTTATTATATATTTTTCCTGTTAATATAAATGCAACCTACTTATCTGGTTATTTATTCAAAAATTATAAATATTCCTAACTCTTGTGGAGCAGTTTATATTGAATTAAATTAACATTGTATTACATGGCAATTTACACACAATGTGTAATTTAATCTAATAATTATAAAAATAATACCAACTTTAACCTAGTTTTGGTAAATTTACGTTTGTAAAATATATACAATTAGTTCTGGCAATCCATAACCGATGGTTCTTACTACTATTTTACACTACCACATATATTATACCCTAATAATTTTAAATAAAAAACCAACAATGCCCTTACTATCATAAACCTAAACGTAATTTAATCAAATTGTCGCACCTTAAACAATTCCTTTATTGCGCCCATTTGAACTTAACGATTGGCTGAGTGTAGTCAATAGTGAAAATCCTCGCAAACGGCCTAGCTTAATGGGATAATTTTCTAGTCTAGTCGTTAAAGGAAGAATAAAGGGCAGTGCTAAATCGATTTCGAAAATTTGATTAATTATCATATGATATATTTTTTACGTTTTGTGGAATCATCAAAAAAATTAAGAATAATCAGTTTGCAGACTACTGACCAAAACGAATGACATGACATACCAAATGGCATACCAAACCTGAGCAAAAAAATCTTTTGGACTGAAGGGAAGGGCTATAAAAGCTAAAGAACTAACTCCCTTATTTACAATACAATAATTCGTTGTGGTAATAGCTTAATACGCTCGCCCAGTGCTGCGTTGCCTGCGACGTTGCCAAAATTTAATTTTTGAGGGGAATATTATGTTTTAAATTTGTTCTACTAAAAAATAAATGAATTACGTTAGAACTGCCCAACATTAACTTTTTAATAATTTATAATTATACCTACTTTAAAAAATTACTTACATAAAATAGGATATAACTTTCCTATGTATTTAATAATGTACCTATTTGATACAGCATGTATCTTTGCAAAAAATGTTATTTTTAGATGGGGTTATTTTAATATCCTAAAATCCGTGAAAAACATAGACTTCCTGAAAGTTTTGCAGTCAGCGAAGCTAAAAATTTGACCTCATCACAGAAAAACTGTAAAAGCAGCCGGCACTCATTTATTACTCACGAAATGAAAACATCGCCCACTATGGTAGTTAGCAAAATGGGCCCTAGGGGCGCGAAGTTCTTAACATGTTATCTCCTTCTTACTTCCCTGTGCTTGTCCCCCCTCTCTTTTTTCTTGTCAACCCAACCCAAGCAAACCCAAACCACAACTATTTCCTATCAACATAAACAGCTCTTTCTTCGTATCTGATTCCTTCTTAAATTTTATTTTTAACGGACGGGATCTTCTTTATTATTACATATGAATGTAAGTCGAAGCTTCAGATGATAGTAACCGATCTGATATACAGAGTATTTCAAAAAATATGTCATCGCTTATCAGGAGGTTCCTTAAAAACCAAGCAAACCCAAACCACAACTATTTCCTATCAACATAAACAGCTCTTTCTTCGTTCCTGGTATTTAACAGGCACGTGATCAGTCGAACTGTTTACAACAATAAGTCATGTGCCTCTTAAAAATTTTGAAAGATATTGGAGAGATTTTGCAAAAATAAATACGCTAACCAATAAGCGATAAAATTAAGAGTGGTATTTTAATCTGAGTTTTTACCTCATTTGGTAAATGAATTTATACGCCTACCAAAGATTTTGAAACCTTTTTTAATTTTTAGGTCTTAAATCATGTCTATAAATCACGTGAAAAAAAACACGACATTAATTTTTATGGTCTACCGTGTGTGCAATTGTTAGTTGTAAAATCTCACTATGACGTGTTATTTGGGCTGCCTATGCTTCCTGGCAAATGTCATGATTATCGATTATTAAAATCCTGTGTTGTCCTTTTTAATTAATAAATAAATTTTTAGTTTTCAATTTTTCAGTAGCGCTGATAGTAAAAAATACCGTGGATTATTTTAAGCATTGTGTTTGATTAGTTAGTGGAATATTTTTTTTCATTACTGACTATACCTACTGTTTTGTTAGTTTATAACTTTATTTAATTAAAAATTTAGTTATATTTTTGTTAATAACTTTAGGTCGACCTTTACCGAAGGTAACATGGTGGCTCGAAAATGCTTTACTTGACGATTCAATGGAATACTTGCCGGATCGAAAAGTTCGAAATGTTTTACACCTAGAGAAACTCGAAAGAAAACATCTTAGTTCTGTCTTCACATGCCAAGCAACCAACAATCGACTGGTGACACCGATTTCAAGTTCCATCACCCTGGATATAAACCGTAAGTTTTTGCTAATAATTGTTTATAAACGCGTTTTGAAAGTCAATTTTTATCTGGTTCCTTCTTAAATTTTATTTTTAACGGAGGGGATATTCATTATTATAAATTATTATTATATATGTATGTAAGTCCAAGCTTCAGATGATAGTAACCGATCTGATATACAGGGTGTTGTAAAAAATATGTCATCGCTTATAAGGAGGGTCCTTAAAAACCAAGCAAACCCAAACCACAACTATTTCCTACCAACATAAACAGCTCTTTCTTCGTTTGTGAGATACAGTGTGGTAAAGTTCGTTTATTTTGTCAGTTCTTTTCAGAATATCACTAAAACTACTTTGGAAATTTAAATAAAGTTTTGGTTGTATATTTTAAGGTGCGTTCACACGGGTCGTGAATCACGAACGTGAATTACGCTATCGTGAACCACGTCTCATGAAAACGTGCAAGGTCGGGAAATACGAACCGCACTTTTTCGTCACGAATCGTCATAATTCAGTTCGTGGAGATATCAGACCTGTTTAATTTTTTAGTTTCGTGTGATGGATCGTAAGCTGAGCACAAGTTGTAAGTGCCCCCAGAAACATCCTAAATTTCTCGAAAAGTTTGGAAATTGATTGGAAAATAATGTAGAGTATTCACAAAAGATCCAATTCGGTCAAAGTGATGTAGAGGTACCAGAGTCGAACGACCGCATTCAATATAATACAGCACACATAAGACTCACTGCAAAATTGGCAATGTTTCGGAGTAACTAGCTACCTGTTGGATGGTATTTCTCTGTCATATATCAAGACAAGAGCAGAATTTGGCTTTATTTGTTGGAAGTGATTTTAGCTTCACACTGATTTTTAAGACTACGCAACCCAAAATCATAATCATTTAACTGTTACGTCCATTGAATAAAATGCAATCTTGCCTAACATCCAACATTGCTTAAACTGATTTTTTTTGAAAGATTTAATTTTGTATTAATTTTTATAACATCAAATTTATTCTTTTGAAATGAAGACCTATTTACATCAATAATTACAAATCCTGCAGCACACTACCCAAACATGGTAAATTATGTTTAATACAATAATATATTATGGTGTCTATACAAAATGTTCAACAATAATATGTGGCCATCTAAATAAATCATCCATCGGGAATCGCATGCAATTAAAATGCTGCTGATATTGAATAAATTCTAGCGCAATTAGTGGCTTAAGTTTATTTTATACAATTCAAACTCATTATTTATATCATACAATTGAAATAATAAATATGTGGAAATGGTAATGCAACAAATTAAATATAGATTAATATTAGCAATGATATATGTACAATATATCTTTGATATTATCAATGATATATGTACAACTATATCTTTGATATTATTCGGAGAGAGGAAAAGCCGAATACGTGGAATTCGGTCGAGGAGAGAGCGAAAATAAGAATACAAAATCTGAAATACCAAAGCTCACCGTCACAGAATATTTGGTATAGTATACGTTGGGTTTGGAAATAACACGCAGAGTGCAAGCGGGATGGAAGAATTGGCAAACTCTGTGTGCTAGCTATAGGACCGCAAGAAATAGGGGAGTAGTGATGGGTCATTCATGAACGTGCCATTTAATTTTATCGGCGCACTCAAGTGTGCTAAACGAACGACTCCGTTTTTAGAGAGCGGCTCGTTAAGTTCGCCATTTGGATCTCATCAGTAATGAATTTGGATGCAGCACGAGGCCAAGTACGTATGTTTTTTTTACATCAATACTCATGTGGCACAGTCAGTGCTGTATTTATTCTGCACTGCTTCTATAATTTGGCAAATTGCGCTGAAGAAGAAGTTCGCTAAGGTGGCGCTATTCAGTAGTATTTTTGCCATGTTTTGGATAGAGGTTTTTAATCTGTTCTTAATCCAAAATTCCGAGAACTTCTGCTAAGCTTACCGATATCGTTTTGTCCTACGGAGCAGCTAACGAAAACGCTCGACAAGTGCGACTTTTGTACCTTGGAAGATTTTCTAACTGCGAACCTCCCAGTCCAATAATTTTGTGTCAGTGGTTCATCAGCTAAGGGACCATGGAACTTTTCGCGGCCAATTCGTGTGACCTCTTCTTGTAGGGTACGATGAAGAAAATAGTGTGCCAAATGAAAAAGTGAAATTAAACATTTAAATAACTTTTATCGTTGTTTTATTATACTGTAATTTTAATTATTGATAGGTCATCATCATGAATACGACTGAGATGTATGTAATAAGAAATTGAATACTCTTTTAACTAGCTTTACGATGCAATGCCTTAACAGTGCTAGAACACTATGTTTAGTCAGTTTTCTTTGTAAATATGATTATTCAAGATATTTGGCTTTATAGGCGATTATAAAATTAAATACTTATCTTGATGTCATTTAAACTTGAACCGTGGCACACCAAATGTCGATTTCAAGATTGAAAATCATTCTTGGTGGGGGTTACTCCTCCACCAGTCCACTCCAACGGCTTGGACAGAAACACATGTCTCCGTACTATCAACATTCCCACGCGATGGCCAAAAAAGTCATTAAGCTGACTTCGAAACGCCATGACTCAATGCTATTTAGAGCTAGTCGATGGCTTGTTGCCATACAGCTTGACCTTTATTATAACACATTTAATTTAATGACAGCAATAACGTTAAGTATATCATAAATTTCCCATGTCAACAAATTTAATAACTACAACACAACCAATAAAGATAAATGCAGATAAGGCAACGGTGCCTTTCAACCCTATCGGTTTTGTAAAAAAAACATGATTAAGTTGCATTGTTTGCAACCAATCAGAATGAAATGAACTACACGATAAGCTCGAAAACTACCAAATGTTACGTTTCCTTATCATTAAACCAAAGATATCCGAACGGAAAAAAGGGGAAGAAAATAAAGTGCTTATAAACACAAAGTCGAGAAAAACCTTTAAGATTTTAATCAAAAGCTTTGATTTGAGCCCTGGCATGCGAACCTGCGATTTTCTAAATTAAGGTAATACATGAAAAGCTCCATTGCATTTGACAGGTTATTCATTTCTGTGGGCAAAAATTTGGACCGGAACAGGAAATTTATTGAAACTATAAGCTATTGAGTGTCGTAGGAGAAAACCAGTGATGCATTTACTGGTTAGTCTCCATCGTTACCTCCACCCGCCCTCCCCACCCCTATATATTATGAGATTTCTAAGTGTATAAACATAAGCGAAAATTTTGCAAACAAAAGTGTGTATTTTTTTAAAATTTTATCTCATTAGAAACCATCTCGTCTTTAGTGATTACTCAAAAACACGCTGCCCGGCCATAGGCGTCGGAAAACGTAAATACGCAACTGCATGTAAGATAGCGATAATAAAATGCATTATACTAAGAAAAATACTTGCTCAGTAACTAGGATTATACTATACATCTGAATGTGCACGGCTAAGCACTTGCAGCAACAAGAAAAAAGTGTAGAATTTCAGTTTTAACTAATTTTTCACCGGAAAACTTTTTCATATTATTTTTTAGTTCATAATAATGCCCCTGGAGGCGATATATGTAATATAATTATAACATTTCTCTACTTATTCTGATCAGTCTTAATTTAGGCTTAAGATTACTTAGAAATTAATTTTCGCTGGACCTAGGCATTCTACGCAGTAACGCAGTTCTTATGAGACCCAGGGGCGTATTCAGGGGGGTTATACAACCTTTGCATCCAAAAGAGAAAAAGGAAATAAAAGTTTTTGTCTTTTTGTTGTCAACACCCTACCCCTTAGCCCCCCCCCCCCCCACCAAGCGTATTTCTGACAACGCCCCTGATGACACCACTATCGTTTTCGTATAGTCTCTAGTCACGGTTGCTGTTGATCGTTAAAGATTGTATTAAGCGTCATTTTTTAACCAATTCTTTTCTTAAACTGTCAACCGCAACTGTGACCAGAAACCATCCGAAAACGATGCATGTAAGATTGACTAGAATAGTATGCCATACTATCGCTCCGAGGGCGGCATAAAGTAAGCTGTGGGGAAAAAGACTGTCACAATTTACTTCACAAAGCATAGGAAAAAGAAGGACCTGGATCCTCTAATCCTTCGAGGTGAAACCAATGCACGTCGGAAGGGGTCAAATATCTGGGGGTAATTTTGGACTCCAGACTGACCTGGAACAAGCAACCATAGCGGAAGTAGACGCAAAACATGGGAGCTATCATCCAAGATGGTGCACTGGCTGTACGCCAGTGTGGTGAGACCAGCAGACACATATGCCGCAATGGTTTGGTGTCCCAAGGTACATCAGAAAATCACAATAGTGCACAACGGGAGTCATGAAATCGACCCCCATGTCAGCAATGGAGATCATTCTAAACCTTCTTCGGCTTCACCTGATGATTAAGGTAGAAGGGGACTGCATCGTTTGCCAAATTTACTGCCATCAGCCGGTAGACAGATCACGGGACATGAACTATTACGTAAGAAAATTGGGGGAATTGAGTTCAAAATGCGATCAGATCATATGTATCTAAGGTTTTGTTACGACATACCCTTTGAGATCGTAATCGATGATCGAAGCATGTGGAATAAAAAGGAGCTGGACATTACTTCCGGAATAATAATCTGGTACACGAAAGGTTCAAAAACCAAAGACGGTACTGGGGTACATGGAATAAGACAGGAGAGTGGCATTTTTTCTCTTTGGGGAAATTTCCCACTGAATTTTAGGCAAAAATGTACGCCATATTACAGCGTGCGGACGAAAAGGGCAGAAGGGCTTTACTGAAGGATTTCACTGAAAACGGAAAAGCTGATGAAGTTGCGAGAAAAGCTTCGGAAAAGCCATACATTGGCCAGGGATTAAATCATATTAAATCTTTTTTAAGGGACCCAGGCCCGAAATTCTCCAGGCTACTGCTTATGATGGGCAGAAACCACCTGAAGATTACAGGACTGATGACATCCCGTATATACTATATAAAATAAGACTATATAATAAAGACCTAAGCCTGTGCAGCCAAGAAAGGGAAACTGTACAGTGTACAGCACAACAAATTGGCTAGGATTACCAAGTTGATGCGATAAAAATCTAGGGCAACAATGTTCAAAGTTTTACTCTCGGCAACCAAAATTATTATTCCGTGAAACACGTGTGTTCATTTTTACCTTTTAGCAGTTTAAAATAAAAGCCGTACCTAAATTTATTTTATTTATAGGTAACTATTATAATTAAAATGTATCATTATTTTTTGTTGACAAACATATACAGTTTGCTCTTCTTCTTGTCGTGTTGAAAACATTTTCATTCGAATCTTGATGAACGTTTAGTTCATTCGTCTAGACTTCGTGGTTTCAAAAGCAGGAGTGATATTTAAAGGTTGAATTGGTGGTTGAAAGGTGAAAATTGTTTCATATATTTAAAAAACCTATCTTGCATTGAAGATACGATGTATAAGAAGTGGATTTGCTCCCCCCCCCCCCCCCCCCCCCCCGAAAGCTAATCCTCAAATGACTAACCTGCTTAAAAGTAAATACGAAGAAAAGTATTTATGGTTCCGGTTTAAAAAAAAATGTATGCAGCAACACTACGTTTAAACAAATAAAATCTTATGTAAAATGAGAATCAGTTCTCTAAACCACCTGAAGATGCCTTATAATATAAGGATTTGAACAAATAATGTTAAAAATACTTGGTTTGACTGCAAGAAACTGCCAGGAAGAAGGAACCTTTTTCTTTAGTTAGGATGTCGTTACCTGCAGACCGGTTTCGAACCCTTTAGTTCTCGTCAGTACAGGATAAACGAACATACCAACCTTCCGAAACAGCAAATCCTTAAAGCTAACCATGTCGAACTGGATAAGCAGTATGACACAGACAGGCAGCGCGATCCATCAGCAGTTTCAAGCAGTACAACCAAGAATTTTATTGTCTAACAGTGTTAGTCAAAATACGGCAAATTTTGGTATGTAATCCAGCGCTCCATATTTACATGTACCCCTGATAAGTAAGTAGACTTCATTCAATGTTGAAATAAAATCTTGTTTTCTAATCCGCCTCTGGCGAACGAGGTGAATGAAGGAAACGTTAAAATTGGAAAATCTCGCCTTTTATTCACAATTCATCGAAGGGCTGGAAATGACAAATCGTTGGCGTTCTAATAATTGTAAGCATTTTTCTTTGTTTCCTTTCCGTATTTTGTTAAAAATCTACCCAGAACGATTTTATTGGAAATAATTTTGCCTCCTACTGAAGATAAAAATCTTTTGAACTCTAAAAGATTTTGCACCAAAGTTGTTTACGATTAATGAAAAAACTTTAATTGGGCATTTCGCCGCTCTGGAGTTAAAGACAAATTAAAAATAAAAATAAAAAAGCCACTTAAAGGGCACATTGCAGCAACAACATTTTCAAAACATCAATGCTTATTATTTCTTCTATTAGATCCTTCATCTATTAGTATATCAGCATTTCATCTTAGACAGTGTTCCTGTGGAATGTTTTTTATCGAAGCACTTTGTACTCGACAGGAAGTGTGGCGAACACCAAAGCCGTGGTATGTGTGAAACAAGAATAACATGATGGGGCTTATTTCAAGTCTTACAATCCGTTCTTGTTGCTCGCTTAATCAGAGTCGAGGGCATTTATTTGCTCTCTATCCAGCATAGACCTTACTGGGGGAAACAAGTTCGTAGGTTAACTATACGCATCTTTAAATACAAATATATATATATATATATATATATATATATATATATATATATATATATATATATATATATATATATATTTAGTGTACGTAATCAATATACGAAAAGGAAAATGTTTGTGGCTTAGCGGACAAAAAAGACAGTGTGCTCTTGCATTAAAGTGCAAGTAGGGTTCATCCAAGAACTAATGGAAAACTCAGAGCCGGGTAGACAGTAAGCTGTCACTCTAGCTGGGGATCATCATACTGACAGGCTATTAGGCAGCTCGCCCATAGTAGTCTCGCATAGTTAATACTTTTTCTAAAACAGAAACGGCACCACAAGATATGCATAGTAGTATTTATCTTAATAACGTTTAATTAAAGGACAGATAACTAGCATCGCATCATTTGCATTGTAAATAATACTGATGACTGCTTAATCGAAGAATATTTTATTACTAAAAGTGCTTTTATGATGATTTATTTAACTTCCATTGTAATTTAAGCATTAAATACTTGACTAATTATACTTTACTGCCTATTTAAGTACTGTCGTAAATCTTTGGTTTTTAAAAAATGAGGGACATTACTTCTTGATGATTTCCTGACAAATCGATTATAAAATATGAAAATAATTATTAAGTGTAATAACCACAACCTTATTTTTAACAAACGCTTAGTTGCTTGGCAATTGACGAAAATACACAACACAGTAAAATCAACACCACAGATGAAGCAGTTTACTGGCTGAAATTTGTTTGAGTCAAGTTACCTCTAAGCAGCCAATCTTAGCAAAATATATGTTATCCTGTGGAAGAAAGGTTTTTGTTAATAACTTAGCCAATATATATGTTTTGCTCACGAAATATCTTATCAAAAACCATTAATCTAATTTTTTCGGACAATTCGGATGCACCTACGATTTTACCTACTACTATTTCGTTCGTTGGAATTTCAACCAATTACAAACTCCAATTTTTGATTGATTGAATAACATTTATGTGGAAAACGCTATGTTAATATATATAGTTTTAATATTTAGGGTGATACAAATATAAACAATTTTACAGAACAGTGCATAAATCAGTTACTGATTATAAACAAAGTCTTCAGTAAATATTATATGGATCGTAATAATTTTAAACACTAATAAACGGTCCAAAAGAATCTGTACCTACAGTTACGAGTGTGTACGGTTGGATTTTGTAGAAAAAAAAATTGTGCCTAAAAATGAAGAGAGTAATGAAGTCATTTTGTCAGTTTATCCTCTTGTTTAAGCCAGTGCAATCCAATACGATAGAAACCTAAACAGAACTTCAGCTGCTTAATCCCATTTTGTATAAACAAAGAAAAGAGTGTACCAGTTTCTCCTCCATTGTTCAAGTAATTAACTTTATAACTCGAGAAAAAAAGAACAGCAAAAAGGGACTAAAATTATTACGTTTTTTTAACCAAAATTGTGGAACACTGTCGCGCCTCTGAAATTAAAACCCTTATTTGTTTTCTTTAGAAAAAGAGCCTGCCCGATGACACCCTCATTGCTCAGTTAATTTTCTTAATATACCTTGAGCAAAAAGGGTGAATAAAAGCCGCGAGTGAGGATGCTTGTTCCACTGAAGGAAGTTTAATCTTTAAAAAGGATTTTCATTTCTGTCAAGAGATTTAATTTAAATACTGTGATAAAAATATCCTTTCTTACAAAAGGTCTGCAAATCCTGTATTTCTTTTATTTTTATATCTTTTAGCGGATTAATATGTAGTTAGGCTATGATATTACAAAAAACATTTTATTAGTTTAAACGACTGTATTAAGTAAAACCAATTTTCCATATCGTTAAAATATTGTGTCAGTTTTAATAATGAAAAAAAATAGTTTTCATCAATATGTCTTTATTGTGCTCTGCCACAATACGCTACTTACATTCTAAATCATTTCTTAATGTCATCAGTAGGCTTTTAAATAGATATTCATAAATAGTATACTCAAGATAGATGTGCATTTTGTTTATATAAAATACCGTTTTTTACTTTCTTCGCAAGAAGTAATAAGCCTCGGCTTACCCCAGTTCGAAAAAGAACATCCGCAAAAAGTCTTTCTAAAAAGTTTTGCTTATCTTCGGATGTCATAAACAGTGATCAGTCAACATAAAATATATAGGATATTCAAAATGTGAAAGCAATCTTAATTAAACTAGTTCTATTAATAACCTTGTGTAAAAAATGTATTTAACAAATTTGTTTTGAAATAGAACAAATCGTAAATACTCCGTTGAAAAAAGCGTTTTAGAGATTTATTTATTTTCTGTAAAACATTGTTTTAAACATAAACAATTGGCACTCTTTATTTTTAGAACATTTTTATTCAGCCGCGTTTCAAGCTTAGAGTTTTAAATAAAATGAGAGCTATTCAACATGCAGATCTCCCACAAGTACATATTTTGCTAATGGTTTTCTCAGTTCTTCAGAGATGGACGCGATTTTTTTTTAAATTTATAGTGGTCCGTGGCTTCCGATTTTTTTCTTTTTAGTGGATCCATATGGCAATTAAAATGACCTTTCAGCTTTCAGTATCCCCGTAGAGAAAAATATAAGCCTTTACTACTTAAAGAACCAACTGAGCATCAGGGGTGCATTGTTTACTTTTTTTTTAAATGGAAAACCCTGTGGATGTAAGTGAACTCCAAAGAAAAATTTAATATGTGTTTTTTGTTTCCATTAATGTAGAAATTTCGTTGTAGAATTATTTCAGTTTATTAAAACCACCTTCTTACGACCTTTTTTGCCAAAGTCGCTTCCAAAACCTGTTAGACTTGTTTTAGATCCTCTTCGTTGTCAAAATACCGAGTATAAGCTGCTTATAAGATTTCATAAAAGACCATACGTTAAAGAGTTTAAAGGCATCGGTTATAGGATAACGGTCATATATTAAGTTCTTTTAACAAAAATGGTTTTAGTTCTATATAAACTTAGGTGTTTTGAAATTGATATTTACAACTTCGTACTATGATATCTTAGATACCACTCAAGAAATTAGCGAATAAAGTAACAAAATCACTAAAAGTTCTGTGTTTAAAAGATCCCACGTCGAATCTAAATAATTTATAATAACGAAATATATTTTTAATTTGTGGCTTTAAACTTTATTTCAATTTAATGGAAATAATTTCGGTTTTTTGCCTACATTTGGTTTATCGTTGTTACTAGAATTTTAATCTGGATGTCAATGTATTAATCCCAAAATTTTCAGAATTCGAAATCACATTTCCGATCTCGAGATCACGATTTCATAAGAATTTATTAAACACGCTTTAATTGGATTTGCTTAAAAAGTGTTGAACACTTTTCTAAAACGGTCATATGGATGAGTCTTTGCTTTGGTGTCAGTAGTCGCAGCACCCATCGAGCAAATCGTTTTCTCATATTTTAAATTTTACACAAAATATAGTGCGTCCATCCTTTCGATATGCCTTAGCTATCTCACTCAGCTTGAGCTGATGGCTGTTTAAAACGATTTTATGAACTTCTTGGACGATTTCTTCAGAAGTTGCCATTTTTGGCGTGCCAGAATGCAGGACACCTTATTACGTTTAAAATCCGCAACCCAAGTTTTAACTGCTGAAAAAGAATGAGCTGATTTACCTCAAGTATCATCAGGCTTAGTTTTGATCTCTGTAGCAGATAAACCCTTATATTCTTCATCTATCCCTTTCCCAAAATCTTCAATTAATCTTAGACTCGGGCTCCAGGAACAACAACACGCTAGCTTCGTAACAGGTAATCTAGCCTCGTGACCGGCAATTTACGCAACGCTATTGGACGACAGATCATCACCTGCCGCAGCTCCACGTGCTCTTGTTGACACTGTCCGTATTTGAAACGTGAATATACTTTAGGATCTCCAGATTATGGAACAAATTGCCTGACGATGTTTTCCCTTCCCGTCCCACCCTCCAATCCTTTAAATCCCTAGTCAGTAGACTACATTTTCCTTCTCTCCAGACGCCCACGGCTCGTTAGTACTTAGGCTGAAGTCTACGTGGGATGTCTTAGTTAAAAAAAAATAACCTGACAACCTTCTGTAACATGGTTTTGGAACATATTTTTTAAAATGAACTAAATGAGATAAATATTAATTAATAACTTCATTAATAACATTTTTTTCAAAAACAAAAGCTACTTTCAAGCCAGTAAGTCGAAGTGCAAATCACCATGCTTAAATTAATAATGCTATACCAGAAGTGTCTAAAGAAAAAATCCCCTTACCCTATTTAATATTTAATAACATTATTATACCATCGTATTATAACAGTCAGGTTACTATTTAAGGTATTTCTTCGGGGTTTAAACAAGTTAATTAAATTAATTATTTGGCCTTTTAATTAGTATTTTGACTAAGTTAAATGAAATTACCTGTTATAAAGTCAGAATCCTGTCTAAAACATTAGGTGATTAAATTCTAAATAATGTGCTCCGCGTGCACACCTTTAGTGAATTAGGCTTAAAGTCATTCTAAACACTTGGAGATACCCGAAAAGAATTATAATTTCTCTCTAAATAAACAGTGTGTCTTTAAGTAGGTTTCTCCACTTACAATTAGGTCATAAAAACGAATCCTTTTTTTACGACATTTTAGCAATGTTTCCGAATGATTTTTTTGCATTTTGTTAAACATGGAAAGTTAAAGACTATCCTTAGTTTGTAACATTTCTTATTTCTACCATTTCTTTTAAGATACACAGGTGTCCGAACTCTATATTAACATGCATTGTCCAACGATGTCAAAATTAAATTGAACTAATATAGCTTGAACCACGATACACTTACAACGGTATGCTACGTTGTGACGTCACTTCGAGAAAGAATCTTAAATTGACTAGACGCTTGCACCCCTTGTACATAAGAACAGGTCAGTTTATTGTTGGGTACTGTGTTGAGTTGACGTTTATTAAAATATCATTGTCATATTTCATTTGCTCAGGTAAGCGCCTAGTCAATTTAAGATTTTTTCTCGAAGTGACGTCACAACGTAGCATACCGTTGTAAGTGTATCGTGGCTTGAACCAAGAATGGCTCCAACTAGATGCAGTGCCACAGGAACGCACGCGCAGTTAAAATTTTAAAGCATTTTGTAGTATTGAACAGAACCGACTTTAATATTTGTGTATGGTGTTATTTCATTTTACATAGAATATATGTTTATGGCAGTTTTAGTAAATTTTTAGTTTAATACGCTTAAAAATATTTTTGATAAGGATATGGCAGTTAGCTGCGCAAATTATGTGACTTGATGATAAAGTATCTTTTTCGATTTTTTACTTAAAAGGCCATTTAAAAAAAAATAAAACTATGCCAATTTCTGCGGTTCCCTTCGTTAATGTACACTTGAAAAATTTGTGAATAAGTTTTTAGTTTTAGACAAACTACAGTCTACATCTACTTATTAAAATAAAAGATCGACGGCTAGAAAAGGGCCCAAAATTGGATGTGGGCTTAGAGCACCTGCATGACTTAATACGCCACTGCCACAGCCTGAATCCATCTTGCTTTTCCTTAATGTTTTCTAAGTCTCCAACCTTTTCTTTGTTATGTGTGACATTAGTTTGACATAGTTTCCTGAGTCTTCTTTTTAAAAAGCATAAATTTATATCACCTTTACACTACTTGACACTTCTTCCTATGTATAAATAACATAAGATAAAGAAAACGTCCACAAAGTACGCCGTGGAATCAGTCACGCATGTCTTGAATTATTGCTCTTGAAAAGTAGCATACGTAAAAGGTATTTTGTAAATGAAAAATTGAAGTCAAGTTCTGAAGTTTTTTATTTTTAAGAAAATTAAATATGGTTATCACGACAGAACAAAAAGCTTTTGTTATCGAAAGTTACTTTAGAAATGGTAGAAGGGTTGATGGCCAGTGGGTTTATTCAGCACGGGACGCCATTCAGGATTTTCAAACAGAATTTCCACTCATAGTCATGGATTTCGACCATTTTGACCAAGTTTTGACTAGATCTGTGGCTTCGTTTGGAGAAACAAGAAGTGCGAATAGAAAGGATGACTGTGGGAGACCCTAAGTTCGGACTGCACAAAAGGTAGAAGAATTGAGGCATATTGTTAATGACCACCCACAAAACTCTATTCGGCGTGCAATGCAATCCTGAAATGTAACCTGCATATGCACGCTTATCGTCTAAGCTCAGTCCAAAAATTGTTACCAAACGACAAGCCGCCGCGAATGCAAGCTTCAGAGTGGTTTATGGATAATTTACATAATAATGAATACGTATTTGAAAAACCTTTTTTACTGACGAGGCATGATTTTACCACTCTGGTTTGTAAATTCTTATCAAATGAGAATGAGGGGTTCCACGTTTCTTTATAGAGAAGCCTCTGCATCCACAGAAAGTATGAAAAAGAAGGTTAACAGGACCAATTTTTTTTAAAGGGACTCTCAATTCGGCGAGATACCATAATGAAATTTAAGAAAATTTTGTAAACGCATTAGACGATGAAGAGATGCGACAAAGCTACTTCCAGCAGAACTGCGCACCAGTTCACGTAACTCTTGATAATTTAAATTTTTTGGAAGACCAAATCATTAGTCTAATATGCCAGTTAAGTGACCACTACGGTCCTGCGATCTCACGGCGTGCGACTTTTTTTTATGATCACGCATTAAAAACTCGATTTTCAAAACCTCTTGTGAAAATTTAGAAAACATTCTGGCTAGAATTGCAAATAAATTTCAGGAGATTAACAACTCCCCCCAAGTGCTCACCACTGTTTTTGATACTGTAAAAAGAAGAAGGAGAACATGTTTGGAAATAGAAGGTGGACACGTCTCTTATTTGGTTTAAATTTATAATTTCTAGGTTCTTTGTTGAATATGTTTTTTTTTTAATTCTGTATGATGCAGTGACAATGACAATAATGTAATTTTCTTAAAAATAAAAACTTCATAACTTGACAGTTTTATTTTTTCAGGCCCTGTAGCTCTTTCAGCTTTCTTTTGCGTAAATAATTAATTTACTGTAATTATTCTAATTAATATAACCAATTTTAAAATTCAGCTTGAGTTGCGATTGGTGTATGTTTAAAAACGTACCGGATTCGTCACTCGCAACTGGCTAAAGGAGGGAAGAAGGTTTTTCGTCAGTAATCCTTTAGAGTAATTAATTTAATGTTTTTACATAAGGGACCCTTTAAGGAAAGTAAAATATATACCTTACCTTTTAGTAACTTTAGGGCATTTTGTCTTTTTCTCGAAAACATACAATTCATTAGCTTAATTTCAATTAGTATTCATTTATTTTCCTTCCTACGTGCGTGACTTCGGGAAATAAAGGGAATTTGTAGAAACTCTGGCGAAAGATATTGGATTAAATTAGTGCTGTCGTAGAGCCTATCTACATACTAATAAAACATGCAACCGTGGAATATTTGGTAGAGCCAATGCAGTTACCATAACAAAACATATGATTGCGTTACTAGAACAATACTAAAAATTATGTAGGATTTATTTTACTGCCAACCGATAAGCAAAACGCAAAATCTAAAGTTTAGTTTAATTTGTTTAAAAAAGGTTAATGCATATGATTTACCGTGTTTCGTTTGACATCAAAATGAAATCGATTTTTTAGATAGCATTTTGTTTAAATACCGAACATTTTTTTAAGCTAGGTGTAGTTTTTATAACTACCATTTGTACAGGCATGTAGTATTTTTACTTGATTCTAAAAACCCCATTAATTGTTGGGCAGTTCACTTCATTACAAAGACACCTATTACAAAAAATTAAAGTATAAATCATTACACTGTTAATACATCCATAAATGCAGTAATAAAAATGTCATTTGCTGTAAATGTATGCAAAATATGCGAACTCCAATAAATAATCTGCCATTAATAGGCTCATCAGCGTTTCCTGTCGTTCGGCAAAATGTATCAAGACTATATGTCATGTATCAGGACATATTTAATTAGATACAAATGTATACATAAATGATTTAATCTAAGCAATAATAAAACAAAGATACTTTACTGCCATACTTTTTTATAAGAACGCCATTATTTTATATGAGTTATTGCTTCAAAACATGATAAAAGTAATTTAAATATATACTTTAAAAAAAGGCATCATAGAACTTGAATAAGATGTACATAATAAAAAGGAAAATGAAAATACTTGCTACTTACTAGAGTAATCTTAGAAGAAACATGGCGCTCAATTGGAAAACCTTTGACGTAGATACCCACCAGTCACATGGCGAGTAATGCTTCTGGAGACAAACTGAGCTTGATACGATATCCGAATGTCAGTGCAATGTAACGTTTTATGGGAAAACACATGCAGGAATATTGGTTGTTACAAATATCAACAATTTAAATTTATTAGGAATAGAATGGATTGCCCAATTAGGCCTTTGGGATGTTCCAATAAATTCTGTTTGTAACAATATTAATTCAAATGAATCCAATTTGCCATTGAATACACAATCATTAGAAGTTGTATTTCCAAAAGTTTTTCAAAACGCTTTAGGACGATGTACAAAACTGAAGGTAGATCTAAATATTAACGAAACTGCAGGGCCCGTTTTTGTCCTAAACGACCTGTTGCTTATGCAGTCATGGACAAGGTTGACGCAGAACTTCAAAGATTACAAGAGTTGGAAATCATTTCGCCTGTTGAATATTATGAATGGGCTACCCCCATAGTTGTCACGAAAAAACCAAGCGGAGATGTCAGGATTTGTGGAGACTATTCTACTGGCCTTAATTATGCCCTTACATCATTATGCGTTACCAACAGCAGAAGATATTTTGGTTAAATTAAATGGTTGCACACTTTTTAGTATAATAGACTTATCTGATGTATTTTTACAAATTGAAATAAATGAAAGCGGAAAGAAATATTTGACTATTAATGCACATCATAGTTTATTCCAGTATAATATAATAGGATGCCTTTTGGAATCAAAGTTGCCCCATCCATTTTTCAACTGGTAGTTGATACTATGATATCCGGGTTGCAAGGTACAGCAGCCTATATTGATGATATTCTTGTTTCGGGACGAACTGCTCAAGAACGTCAAGAAAATGTAACTAAAGTTCTTCAACGCATCCAAGATTTTTTATTTCACTTCAGGTTACAAGAATGCAAGTTTTCGGTAAAAGAAATAAAATACGTGGAATACAATAAATGCAGATGGAATACAACCTGATCCAGCAAAGACAAAAGTAATAAGAAATATGCCTCCACAACATGATATAGCCACATTCAGATCATATCTTGGAGCAATAAATTATTATGGAAAATTTATAAAGAATATGCATATTTTACGCAATCCGCTTAATGAACTACTAAAAAAAATACCAAATTTGTTTGGACTGAACAATGTCAAGCATCTTTAAACAAATTTCAGGAGATTCTACAGTCCAAATTTTTACTGACAAATTATAATCTTCAGCAAGAAATTATTGTTTCCGCAGATACAAGCAATTTAGTAATAGGAGCTTGTATTTTACACAGATACCAGGATGGCACCACCATAAAAGCAGTTTACTATGCTTCAAGAACATTAACAGAAGCAGATAAAAAGTACAGTCAGAACGAGAAGGAGACATTAGTACTAGTTTTTGGTGTAACAAAATTTCACAAAATGATATGTGGAAAGTTTTTGACTTTACAGACCGAACACAAACCTCTTTTGACAATTTTTGGGGCTAGGACAGGTATACCCGTTTACACAGCAAATCGCTTACAGCGATAGGCACTTATTTTAAAAGCATATGATTTGAAAATTGAATACACCAAAACTGCAGAATTTGGACATGCAAATGTTTTATCTCGATTAATCAATACTAACGCTGAGGATACTAATGAACATGTAATAGCATTAGTTGATGTGAAGTCAGAAATTTGTCAAATTTTTGATGAAGTCTTACAAAGTCTCCCTATTGCTATTAAAATGATATATCAGGAAACCCAAAAAGATGCAGTTCTCAGCAAAGTTATGTATTTTATTAAGAATGGTTGGCCATCAAATAACAAAAAATATGCTTAGCAATTTCAGAATATTACACACGAAAAAATTCCCTGTCTATAGTCAAAGGTCTAATATTTCTAAGCAGAGTGGAGATTCCCAAAAAGTTTACTGAACAAATCATAAAACACACAACACAACAAACAACACAAAGGATATCCAGGGCAAGAGACGATGAAGTCATTAGCAAGAAGCTATGTTTACTGACCAAAAATAGATAATAAAATTACAGATTTTGTCAGAAAATGCGTTCCTTGTGCAGAACCTGCCAAATCGCCTTCAAACATTTCACCCTCATTTTGGCCCAAACCAAATAAACCTTGGCAAATAATTTATGTAAATTTTGCTGGACCTGTAAATTGTATCTATTATATGATAATTGTGGATGCTTATTCAAAATGGCCGGACATTTTTACAACAAAGACTATACTTCATCATTTACTATAAACAAATTGGAAGAAATTTTCGCGTGCTTTGGCCTACCTGAAATCCTTGTAAGTGACAACGGAACACAATTTACCAGTGCAATTTTTGGACAATTTTGTTTGTTAAATGGAATACAGCATATACGCACAGTACCATTTACACCTCAGTCAAATGGACAAGTGGAACGATTTGTTGATACCTTTAAGAGAGTACTACAAAAGTTTAGAAGAACAGGACAACCAGAAGAAAGTCAGTTAAAACAATTTTAAGCCACTTATAGATCAATCCCAAACCAGAGTTCCCCAGAAGGGAAGTCTCCAGCAGAACATATGTTAGGAAGGAAAATGCGTACCATTTTGTGTCTCCATTTACCCAGACAGACATTTCAAACATATGTAAAAAAGCATCTAATATTCAAAAGTAATTTGCTCCAGGTGATCTTCTTTATGCTAAAATTTACAAAAATAATAAATACCTGCCTGGTTCAGTTATCGAGAAAATTGGAAAAGTAATGTAAAATGTTTTATAGAGATATACAGCACAGAGTACAGAGACTGCACATAACTTAACTAAGACGAAGATATTCAGAAGATCTAACACATTCGCAACCATATTGTCACGGGCTATTAAATATTTTTTATCCAAATCCTGTAGGTGAAGGAGTTCAACATCAAACAGAATTATTTGGCTCCAGTTTCAGTCAGTCGAGCTCAGGTTGGCTTACCAATGCTTGAAGCGGAAATGTCACATTATTCATCTGAAAACACACAACATTTAGCAGTCCCCAGTAATGACATAGATGGCAAGGAAGATGACATCGATGAAGACACAGAAGATGAATTAGAAGAAATTTCTACTTCCCTCCCAAGGCGTCACTGTAGAAAACCTACTTATCTTATTGACTATATTTGAATTACAAAAAGGGAGAAATGTTAGGATCATACCTTACTATGTTTTCACCTTTTTTCTGGTATTATAAATTATTAGTTGTATGGTATGAGCACGATACACTTGATATGAGATAAAATGTCAGGTTGTCAGATGGTTTTGCATTAAAGTATTTTAATCACATATTAAGAATACTAGGTATTTAAGAAAGTGTGGATCATAACATTTTTAATTCTAAAACCTTAAATCTGTCAGTACAACAAGGAAGTCGTAAGTATCAAAAAATAACGTATGCCCGGTAAATATCTATTTTTCAAAACGTATGAAAATTTATAACGGAAATATATCCAAATCGAGAATTTACACATTTGTGGTTCTGGCATTGTACTTACAAATTATTAAGACGCATCCATACATGTAATAAAAGCTCGCAACAGAAGCGTCTGACGTGGTGAGTTTATGTACAAATTTCTCAATTATGCAAGTGAAACCATAACATGCATCAAGGTAATTAGTTCCAACAAGAAGTCAGAACGTTATTAGATCTTTGATCAGAAATAGAGTTGCACAGAGTTTCAAACACAGGTAACTGGTTAATTAATGATTGTATGTAATAGTTACAAACTGCCATAGGGTAACCCTAGACAATCCAATACGGATCGCGATATTCGAATCACGATCCTGGATCCCGTTTTTGAAACATTTTTTTGTATCTATCGCTACCGCTTAACTTTCCTTTTAAAATGATTGCCACGATGATCTGACACAGTTTTTAACTTTATTTTAGACCGGGAGCTAGCGACCTACAGAATTTGGTCATGAAAATTTTATTTATATCTTTTTCTATTGTCAGTCTCACTGGCGAGCCCCGTTGCGCGTCTGTAGGGACGACGGCACAAGTCATAGAAATTCTATATGTATTTTCCCAATATTTTTACACGATACCTATTATCAAGTGACCAAGTGTGTACTACAAGTAATTTCGTACAAAAATATTTTTTAAAAATCCGAATTTCTGTAAAATATTTCATCGTGTCTACTGGCACCATAATTTGCAGCTATAGATGAATTAAACGTCAACGTAGGTTGCACGCAGATTTGGAACCTGTAATAATTGTCTCATTTTGTAGAAAACCATGGAATATTTTTGAAAAAATTCTTATAGACTATGTGGTTCTCTCTCGTTTTCATTCTAAATAATATTTTAATTTTATTGAATAAAACAGAGCCGCCAACATTTTGGAGGGTTGGCTCCAATATGATTTTATTCTTTAAAAGGTACTGGTTACAAAATTTTGAGAAAAACTGTAAGTACGTATATTATTATTAAAATTCTTTGAGCTTAGATTCGTTAAATTTTCGGTGTAAATTATATGTGAATGAAAACACAGTTTTGTATTAAGTGCAAATTTAAATTTGCCCTTAATACAAAACTGTGTTTTCATTCATATTTAAAAAGTGCACACAGCCTTCACACATTCTTAAAATTATATGCGACTAACTTATTTAAGATAAAATCTATATGCATAGGTAATTTATTTAAATTACTGTAGTGGCATATAAAGATATATAATGGAATATTTATTAAACAGTAAAACAATTTCGCCTAACTCACAAAATTCAGCGAGGTTTTTATTGCCCTGGCAACTAAACCTTCTAGTTGACCAGTTCAGTTATATCACAAATCTGTTAATGCATCGTTGGAGCTTACCTTTAATTTCGTTATTTTTCACTTTTGTATTTATGGCTTTTTTATTGGAACTATGTTGAAAAAATATAAACGTCCAATTGCATAAAAAAGAATTAAACTAATTGGCCACTTTTAATGTGACACCACCGATCATAATGGCGTTGCCAAAGATGATTCTGATCGTCAATTAAATGTATTACCATAGACTAAACTATACATAGACGAACACTGGTGTACACCGAAAAGCGGGTCTCTCTTGAGACATTTGGTGGGTTTACTGGTTTATTGTTTAAGAGTTTGTTTGTCTACCATTATATTCTTATATATGTCTATATAATGGTGGACAATCAAACTCTTAAACTATAAACCAGTAAACCCACCAAATGTCTCAAGGGGGGACCGCTTATCGGTGTATTAGACAATTTGCCTACATTTTTTATAGTCTCTGGTCTTACTTGATTCAAAGTTTTGAGCAACAGACTGAAAATATTTTATTTTTATACTTTTTTTTGAATTATTTTTTTGTAAAACCAAACCTTATGTAAGTACATATGTACAGGGATATCCAAATAAAAGTATACAGACATTATAACTTTTTTATCTTTAGAGATGGGAAAAAATGTTAAATATGATAGTTTTAGGGATTTTTATGGATCATTCACAGTATTTCTTATCAGCAAAACTGGAGCATTGAGCATCGAATAAAAAAAATATAATATAAAACATTTTCTCGCATATTTTAAATAAGATGGTATGATTTTTATCATATTTTTGGATTCTAGGACATACCCTATGCGGTTTTTCAATCGTTTTTGTAATATTTCAAATTAAAAATTGTTTCGCACAAATATGCTTTAAACGTAAATATCCAGGTTGCGGTCTGCTATCTTTTTGAATTTTCTTCGTAGGTAAGTCACAGTTAATGTCAAGGTTGACAATAATGCTTTAGTCACCGTGAATTTATAATTTGATTTTTATTCAAAATGAGTTATTCCCAGTTCATTTCGAAAACAATTTTGTATTTTCTTTTTTCTTTGCTCTTTTATTACTTTGTTTTCACCCTTAGTGGCATCCAATTAAATTACAAAGCGTACTTAATAAGTTAACTTTTTACCTACTTCTTGGAATAATATATTGTTTAATAAAATAACAATTTAAAACTGTAAGTGTAACAACGTATTTTTAAAACTATATAGGTAGGTACTGAGATTCATGAATATTTTATTTAATATTATTCTAGCCACTTTTCTTAGTAAAAGTTAAAATAGTTATATTTTAATCAACTTTTTAGAAAATTTAATATAATTAATAACATACCTGGAAAATTTTCAAAGCGGCATTATTAAGCATTAAGCAACTTTGGACATTACTAAAGAAAAATAATCGGATAAAGTCGGATGAGATTTTTGGATATTCCTAATGTATAAGAGTTGTATAATCGTCTAATGTATGTGACAACTTAGGCATATATAGGCTTTTTTTTAAAAGTCACACCAAACTTTGTTTTTTCTTCGACTAGGACCACGGTTCTTTAAAGTTCCATATCTTTAACTTTACAAATATTTCCACTAAAATTTGGAAATATCAAGAGTAGTTAGCAATGTTAGCATACTAGGTATAGCTGCAACAAAAATTGCTTTCAAATTTTTTATTGAACACATATTATGAATTTTTGAAAGCAGGACTTATTTTCGCATCATTTTTATTGCTCTCAGAAAAGTCAAGTATCTGCTTAAAAAGGAAGTACTTTACGGTGATACATTTGAAAAAAAACTGGTAGATGACTAAACTCCAGACATTTTACAAATAATCCAGACAAAACAAATTAAAATTCGACAGTCGTTGTTTTTCCCTAAGTCTACGAAATATCAAATCCGTTACACTGTGCGCCGCGGCGTTAAACACTCCCTTTAATAAAATGGCGGGCTTTTTAACTCACTTCGCTCATGTAAGCTGAGCGCGCTTGATTTTGTTAACCCAAGGCGCTTGAATGTCTTAGGACGGCCCTGCCAGCTGGTTATTAACTCTAAGCATCAGCAAAAGCACAGTACAAACCGTTAAATTCATAATCAAGTTAGCCGAGGTGCAGTTTAAACGTTAATTAGTTCTCGCAGTTTAAAGACAGCAGCCTGAAAACTAATTACTTTGACTTGACTTATAATAGATAGTGTGAATAAAATTTAGTAAATTTAAAATATGAATATATAAAGTTTTTTCTTTCGATTTCAGTTTTTTGAAACCTTTAAACTAAACTAACCTAAACGAAAAAAAAAACACTTTTAACAAAAACTACTTTCCAAAACATAATTCTATATTAGAATGTTTTGCCTTTCCTTATAGGAATTATCAAACTTAGTTTGGACAACACGGTCAAACTTATGGACACTGGATTTACTGTTCTTGCTCCAGAAAAGAAATTATTCTTTAGATTTTTACGTTCAGATTCACTAAAAGGATTTAAGATTTAGTACCGGTTTAAATTAAGATCTTTTAGTTCACCGCTTAGGTTATGACTGGCTTTTGTCATTGTTATTAATAAGTCGTCATTAAAAAGCTATGAGATATTTTAATATTTCAGCGATTTTCTTGGTTTCCAAATAATTTTCTTCTCTGAACGTGTTGTTAAAATGAATTTGGATCTATTGTTGTATGTGGTAAAATTGCCGTTTTCTTTATAAATTTGCGACAAAAACTCAGAAACAAATTCATAGTATAAAACTTAGTTGTCTTATTCTTACACTTGTCAGATTCAACATTTTGGTTGTCCAATAAGACTGGTTTAGCGTTGAATGGCCGTTATTAGTCTTTAATTGCAGAATAGTTTTATATTCATTACTTATGGGAACCCAAGGAAATTTTCTATTGTATTTACTGCTGATTTTTTTGTTCTTTAAGCTGACACTCAAAAAATCAAAAGACACGACAATAATAGCTCAAAGTGTCATTTTTCTTAAGGTTAAACGTACGAGCTTTAGTTTTATTAAATGTAAGTTTTTTCCTAAGAAGTGGAGTGGCATAAAATCCAATAAAAAGTTTTTTGATCAGTTTGAAATATCAGGAATATATTTATGTTATTTGACATATCTCCATATACATAGTGTTTCCTTAGCAGGATTAAATGACACTTTTATGCAAATACTAATACTGACAGAGTAATAACAATTATTATACTGCAATTTATCAACAGATTGCCCAATTTACATATTAATTAGACGAGGACGAGCTTCTCTACCACCTTCCATATTTCTTCTTGTATAAAACATAATAATTACACCGTTTTCATTTTACAGATTTTAATTTTAATTAACGTGAATAAACATAAATATTCAAAAAAGATCTTCATTTTACCATATTTTTCTGACCCTATTTAAACAATAAAGTTTACTCTTGAAATTAGTTAAACCCGGAACATAATATTATGATAACCCTACATTTACTTATGGAATATCCAAAATTAGTATAATATTATAATTTTACATTCGAGTAAATGGAAATTCAGATTTATATAATTTCACATCTAGTAATCTGAAATCGCAACGAACGAATTTAGTATTTAGTTCACTAAACATTGCGAAATGGTTATCGAACCCGAAGCTTGCGTGCAAGAAATTATGTGATGTATATATTGTACTACTATTACATGATTCCATGTATAAATTACTAAGTGACATAGTAAAGAGAACACTCCGTAAAAATAATTTAAGGTAGTTAATTATTCGTATACACGTTCGGCTACTTAAATGATGCAAATGATTAAAATTTCAATATTTTTTCAATTTAAAATATGAAATAGTTATTTGGTTATTTCAAAAAGGCGTGTGTAAGGTGATTAATTTTCTTATTATCATCTCATGTTACCCGTACCTCAAGCTGAAGAGCTTTCAAAATCTGTGGAGGATGAGAAAAATTGATTCGTTTTTTCCCATCATATTTCACACATGCTGGCGAAAGATAATAATCGATCTACTTACTGTCAAAAGTAATAAAACATCAAATCAACAATCGCATTAATGGCTGAAACCAATACTTGACTGATAATTAACATTAACAAATGTTCCGTTAAAAAAATGAAACACCATACTTAAATGATTCCACGGTATCTTGTCACTATCTGCACTATTAAAAATGAAAACTAATGTTTTTGTTACTTTTAAAGTAAAATCTCTGTAAAGTTTCCTCTAGAAATTCTTGACTCCAAGGACGGATGGCTTTTATCCTGAGAGAAGCATCGCGTATGATATTCTGCTGGAAAGATTTGAGCTTCAGTCTTTGGAACTCAGAAGAAACAAGTCATTAGTTACCTTATTACGCAAAATCCTGTATGGCAAAACCGATTGTCCTGCCCTCCTCCAGCAACTGAATATTTTGGTGCCTATAGTAACTACTAGAAATGGCTTAACATTCTATTGCCGTAGAGTGAAGACCAACTTATATTTCAATTCTTTAGTTTACTTAATGTGTACTACATTTATATTTGATTGTACTATTCATGAGATAAAGAGATTATCTGAGCAATGTCTTGGGTATTCTTGATTCACTAACAATATTTTGGTAGTTTAGATTAGGAACAGTAATGTGTTATTATTTACATTTAAATTATCCTGTGTAACAAACTGCTTTGTAAATAGTTTTCTGTTGGGTAAATATTGTAAGAATTTTATAGATTTCGCAGTATGTCAAAGTGTTTTTACAAGGACTCGGATTTTACGATTACGCTACGATATTCATACAGAAAGAGTTAATTATTGGGTTCTACTCATTGCAAATTATTCTTTGGGCATTGATAGGCTTGCGTGAAAGAAATTATATGGTGTATGTATAACACCGTTAATTTTCATTGATAACTTGACCTTTTGAATAATACAAGCAAGTTTAAGTGCGTAACTGCTTTACACGCTATAGCATAGGGAGTGTAGCTGTCTTGCGTATGGCGTTGAATCGGATAACTTAATTGTACAGGCTTTTACATCAATAAAATTAAGGTGACCTATCTTAGGCGTGATCAGTAAGTTTCAAACATTTAGCAAAACAGCTAGATTGACTATTACTAACTAAGGGTTTAAATTCATAAGGCAATCAGAGATTTATTTCAAAGTTTTTTCGCATATTTATAGAGAAAAGGGCAGTTAAATCAAAAGTTTTCAATGACCAGCTATTATTAATGATAGAACAAAAACCTGTTAAAACCTAACTGACCAACTCAAAGGTCTAAATTTAAATTTGCACTAAGTCTTAAAATTTTTTAATGTAATTCCGTGGGTAATGTGTCAAGGGGCAAGTTTTATATCAAGACTTGCCGAGGTAAGGCGTTAGATTTGCAAAGTAATGTGTTCATTATCAGTCTCTCCTATTTTTAAAGTAAAATCCTTAAGACCAATGTCCTGTTAGTTACGCATTTAAAACTCAAAATGTGTTTAGTACACTTGGGCGAGTATGCACGATAAATCTATTTGCCTGTCATTGTTTGTGTCTCTCTTTTTTTGCCCTTGTTCCATTAATTACGTTATTCCCCGCTACCTACAGAAATGTTCTCATTCCCATAGAATGGCACAATCTCTGACAGAATGATCAAACTATATGAAGAATACCGTACACCACAGACAAAAAAGAATTCGGTCCACCCTACTGTATATAGATCCCATTTGGTGTTAAAAGAGTCACGAAATTCTTTAGTGTGTGTAGTCATTAAACCTTTTATACAAATGTATAGGATTTATGTATAGCATTACAATTATTTATATTCTAGTGTTCTAATTGTCACAATTAAATGGCTTTTAAAGCAAGCCACCATTTAGCAGAATTATTAAACCAATTTAAAACCAATGTTCATCCATTACTATCCGGGAATATAAAATTCCGAAACCTATTTAGTCCTAAATCAAGTCAAAGCCAATTTCATTTGAGATATATCGCCAAAGCAGGCTTTATCTCATTTTTAATATCATCTACCTGGACGTTTTACGGTAAAAATTGCTTCTTTTTATTTGTTTTGTGGCGGTTACAACTCATAAAGCGTAAAAGTACAAACGATGTAACCTGTATATCCATATTCAAGTTTGCAAATGGCTGCTTTTAGCATACCATCACACTCTTAACGTTCAACTGTAACGAACTAACAGACAGATTCACTGTCGAGTTTTTTCTCTTAAACCGATTTAATTTGACAATTTCTTTTTTTTTTCTTTTAATTTTTTATTCCCAATCAACTTAAAGCTTGTTACAGGGAATACATAACATAATATTAAAATATATATCATTAAAAACTAATAAACTAATAAAATTCTAAAGAAAAACTATTAAAACAGTCAATTTTTTAAAATACTTTTTAAGGTGTATTTTAAAAGTCCTTAAAGAAACTGTTAAAAACATTCAAATTCTTAAATAATGCTTCTTCAAATGTATTTTAAATAACTGTAATTTCTTGATTTTCTTTATGTTTTTTGGAAGGTCATTATATATTTTTATGCCATTATGTAATAAAGACTGCATGCCAAAATTGCTTTCTACAGGAGCTGTTTGCAACAATTTAGTTTGCCTCGTGTTATAATTATGTAAATCATTAATGAGATAAATCTGTACGTTTGTTTGTTTCACGAATTTAAAATTACAAAAATGAGAAATAAAGGTAAGCATTCGTCATAAATTATTTTTATTTTTTCGAATCTATAGAGGAAAAGTTTTTGTATGCATTTATACAATATAGATAAGTTTTCGAAATTTTCAATAAATCACAACAAATCCGTGCGACCTGGGTACCGGTGTTGACTCAGACTCTGAAAATAACAGATGAAACAATCTATATATTGAAAACGCAAAGATCATACTTTGTCTCCCTTATTTTAAAGCTTTTACAAAACATAGGTTAATGATTCTTTTTTTACGAAAGCACACTTTCCCATTGTTAAATTATGATTTAACATTTCAATAAAATATTTCGCAGTTATTTCTTATATTATTTTTTATTGGCTAGGCCTGAAATTTTAATATAAATTTTGTTTTTCATAGTTCCAGCTAGCTGGTTAAACCTAGTAAACAAATATGTATAAAAAGGTGCAGTGCAGTGTATGGAGACTTTTTGGACTGACTGTATATTATTGAGCAAATAATATATGACCTGAGCGTAAACCAAGTTAATGTTCATAAGTAGATTAGACAAACAGCTCCATTATTTGAAATGCAGAAATTATTTAAAGTTCTAATGTCCAGTTTTAATTTTATCTGGTATAAATTGTCTATAAGCACGACTTTTATATCGGGAACAATGGCACACGTGATATAAAAGAACTTACATGGCTCGCAGGACTCGCAGGCGATTTACTGCACAAGATGCACAGCTTGATAATCGGTTCGACAGTTTAAGTACTTCGAATAGGGCACAAGAGTGGCAGCTAATGTAATAGAGTTAAGTATTATACAGCGTAGGTAAAGTTTAAGCAGAGTTCCTATTTTAACACATGCCTAATATATATTAATTTTTCCACGACCGATAGTCTGATGTCAAAATCATGACAGAAGCCAGTTATTCCCTAAGTGGATAATTTTTGGAAAAATTACCTAGGAAATATTCGTTATAAATAAAATTGAAGAATTTATCAAATTTAACATATTTATTAATCACAAACTTGAACCACATATTTACGTCATTTGTTTACATTATAATTATGCGTTATATGTTTACAATTGTAAAAATTAACACCAGGTATATTATTAGGCAAAACGTTTTTTTCTTCGGAATGAAAATTTATACTGGTTGTCGACGAACCCTGCAGTATTTGGGTAGAAATGGCTTTCCCATTCTGCACTGAATTTTCAACATAATTCTCAGCGGTTGCTGTAGATTTCCATCCCCTATATCGCTTAATGATGTCGGCACCAGCGCCAGCGCCAGCCAAGAAACTTACCGAAGACTTTCGCATGCAGTGTTCAGTGTATCCTTCTGGGCTCACTAATTTTAAATAGTTTGCAATTGCATTTAGTATCGTTTCCATCATATTTTTACCTGCCGGCTGATACGCAATATACTCTATTCCGTATTGCACAATACAAAGTCGGTTTCTTTTAGTTATTAGTTTATCATTGTTAACCAATAGGTTATAAGATGCCTTAAAGTATAAGGTTTCATTGGTTTTTAATAGATCGTTTAAATATATCAGTTATTTAATGCAAGTAATACCCTATTCTAAATTCAAAACTAAATATATCATTAGTTTCAGCAGTAGTTTATTTGTAAGAATATACATCTTATTTAATCGAAATACTTATTATTATTGTTTCAGCTACAACAGTAATTTATTTAATGTAATTTCTAATAGACAAAAAAAAACATTTTTATTTAAATTCAATCATTGTGTTTTGAAGAACAATACAGTTATTTAATATAATGAATACTTTGTATTACATGAATTATACTAATATTTAAAACCAAGTCTAATAATACAAATACAACAATAAACTTGCGATCATATTTAATGTTAACAGTTTTTTAACAATACGTATCGTCTGAGTAAACAGTCTTATAATAGACTAGCCTAGAGAAATTTAGAAACAAACAAACTTATAATTGTAAAGGTTTTAAGATTTGTTTTACTTAGGTACCATAAAACATTGGAATGAGTTACTCCAGCAACTGCTAGACTGCTTAACAATAAAATTATTTGTTGTTCATCCTTCCTTATTACCATTACAAAAAGAGTTAATTTGATTGTGTTTTTGAACTGCAATAGCTCCCAATTAACCATCTATTGTTGCATTTGCGTAAACAATTTAAAAGAACAATAGATTATCTTGCATCATGGAAAATATCGAAAAACACCTATTTATTTTGTTAATTACTTTTTGTAATTGACAGACATTACAAGTACATTAATGTTTGTGCTAGTAAATAGTTTAAATTATTCATATTGCGGTAATATTTCGACAAATTGTATCGTTTGTTTTATACAATGACATGATTCTGATAGTTTTATTTCTGGTAAAAAAATATCCATACCTAATGGATGAAAATAGTCAATTATTTCTTTCTACCGAGATACAACTTTTTATTGATACATAAAAATAGTATATTACATAACAAGTGTTGAAAGTGGCATTTTTCACACGAGTGACAATGTTGTCGCACGAGGCGATAGCCGAGTGCGATAATCCCACGAGTGCGCGAAAATTACTGCCACACGAGTAATGTACAATATTTTTCCTACGACCACAAAAATATTTATCAAACAACCCCAATTTCTGTATTTATTTAATACCCCCACTTTCAACACGTGTGCTGAAAAACATTTCAACACACGTGTTGAAAATAAGAAAAATGAAATTGGCACCATCTGTTCAAACGTCATGTTGGAAAGTACTTTTCAACACGTGTTGAAAAGTACTTTTCAACACGCGTGTGGTATAAGGCACTTTCTAGCCAAGTTAACCGTGCTTTTTTTCTCACTTTCATAGGCGGTCGTAGGAAATAGTACGTTAAGCTATAGAAGTGATAGGTATGTCCTTATCACTAACTAACTCACGTAAGCTGTGCAAAAAGTGAACAAGTCCAGTGGCGTTACCATTTTATTTATTAACTCTTGTGTAATATGAATAAAATAGACATGAGTACTTACCCACACTTTGGCACGGTCTAATCCAAAGAATTATAATGTTTAAAATTTATCTAGTTTAACAGTACGCCCAGATTCTTCAACGCTAGACCGATCTAATTTGACTACCAAAAGTTTTAAACTGACAAGTGTAGGAATAAGAGAACTAATTTCATACTATGAATTCGCAAATTTATAAAAAAGTGGCAATTTTAGGATGTACTTTCTACAATATAGAATTAATATCATTCTAGCAACTTGGTCCCTGATAAAATCATTTGGAAACCACTCGAATCGCTGAAATATTAAAATAATTCATAAGTTCTTAATGACGACTTATTAACAGTGGCAGGACGAAAACCTTGCTGATCAACTAGATCTTAATTTAAACCAGTTCTAAACCGTACACGTTTTTAGTGAATCTGAGAGTAATGTTTTGTGTCTTGCCTTATGTGTCAAGTATTTACATACTTTTTCTTATGATTTCTAAAAAAAGAATAAAGGATATGTAAATTTATGTTACAAAATTTATTTGCTATTTTCTTACAGGTAAGACCTTTAAAATTAAATTAGACTGATCTTAGCGAGATTAAATAGATCAAAAATAAATACTGTACTCATGATCATGAAACAGAGATTACAATGATTTGTATGACGAACAATTTTGACATGATTTTAATACCATTCAATTAAACTATGCTGACATTGTGAATCGAACCCATGATGTTTTCTATTTACTTTGGGTCTCAAAATACGCACTTAAAATACTGACATTTTCTCTTGAGTCACATAGCATAATTAAAATTCCTTTTGTTAAGCAAATAAACAAATTGCGGATGCATAACAGAATTTTTGAGGGGCATATTTAAAATATCTATATGATTATAGGGAGGGGGGGTCATACTGAAAAGATCTATTATTTGGGTAATACACCATCCCCTGTTAAGCAAGAAAATGTGACCTATTTGTTAAATAAAAGTCTCTGTTTCTAAAGGTAACAATATTAAAATAACTACTTTAAGGAAATTTTTCTCATAATTTGCAAAAAAGTTGTCCTGGCCCTTGTAAAATCACTGGCAAGTTAGGAGAAAAATTTCTTTTAAAGATTTATCAAGAAAACCAAAATTCAAAAACCACACACAAAAGAAAAAAATCTTAAGCTCGAAATTTCTTTTAAAAATGTGAACTATTTTTTATTGGTAAACGCAGTGACTTTTAATATTTTTAAGTATTGTTTTGTTTTTCTTAACAGTAGAGTAACGTTATACCCAGTTATTAGATATTTTCAATGCAAATAAAAAAAGTGCCCTCAAATTGGGAGTAGGTATTTCAGTTACGTTTACCGTTTCTTTTGAATTATTTTAAAAAGAAAAATTTTAAAATTTATGCAGCAGAATAGCCAACCACGTTTCTACTACTGCAGCTTTCAGCACCATTTGACAATTTTCCTATCCTAGTTGGTAATTCTTCCAAATGCACTTTACATTTCGGTTTATATCAGCTTGTATTGCTTTATGTTCGAAAAAGCTATTTTCGTTCCAACTCGGATTTAAGGAAAGTCCAGGCCATAATTTCTGAACGTTGGTCCCTGTTAAATTCAAACGTCCAGACAAAGAGAAAGATAAATGAAACAGAGTAAATTACTTCTTGTCCTGTAACCGGAAATTAGTTCGTGCGACAAAAGTCAAACCACGGTAGATCGATCTGATTTAGAGGCACATTTGTTGTGTACGACAGTGAATTTTTAAATTGGATATATAATATGATTGGTTTAAAGTGATTTGTCTTTGTCACGCTTTTAATTTAAATTCCGTGATTACAGGTACCGTAATAGATGGCATTCTTAACGATATTACCTTGCAATTTTTATTCCTAAAGGAAGACTAAAGAAAATATACTATATGAACATATGAACACGAAAAGTACCGTAATTATATGTATATATATATATATATATATATATATATATATATATATATATATATATATATATATATATATATATGTATATATATAGATATATATCTATATGTAGGGCTATTAAAATTTGGTCACATGTGATGCAAAATTTATTTGTTTTTGACCCTGTATAAGGTCACTTTATAAAATAACTATTTTTGAAAACGTAGCTTGTGTCTAAAAGTAATACACATTATAATTAAGACAAACAAGTACATAGTGTCATCAGTAACGTCTGCATTAAACTTTACGTAAAGTTAAACGAAAATTTATTTTCCACTTAATGCAGACATTACTGATGACACTGTGTACTTGTTTGTCTTAATTACAATGTGTATTACTTTTAGACACAAACCACGTTTTCAAGAATAGTTGTTTTATGAAGTTACCTTATACAGGGTCAAAAACAAATAAACTTTGCATCACATGTGACCAAATTTTAATAGCCCTATTTGGATTGTGTCGAAAAACACACATTTAATATGGCGCTACTTTAAAGAAAATGTGTCTGGAATAAAGCATTGTCAAAGCTAAGAAGTTTTATGTAGGTTGTGTTGAGTCTTATTTTGCAACAGTGGTGCGATTTAAAAACAAATGGGCAAAAAATCAAAATTATCTTATGCAGCTGAAAATTTGCGCATGGGCTAAAAATTTCATATAGAAAAGCTCTTTCTAATAACTTTTTTCAATATTTCGAGAAATAAGGCCACTTTTGAATTTTTTTGCACAAAATTAAAATTTGGCAGATAATACGAATCACGTGACTACTATTTTTTTGGTTAGTTTTCATCTCGATCTAAGCAGAAATTGATGCCAAGGTCAAATTTCGAATAAAGCTATTAAGAAAAAAAAATCCCATATGATGCCCCAATCAATAAACATTTTAAATAAAACAATTTTTTTTTAAAACAGAAAGAGGTGGACAAGGATGTGCTGAATAAATTTTTTTTTAATTTTTAATAAAGACTCTAAAAATCGAAAAATATTAAGGGTAGGTACCTATTCTATTTAAAATTACTAAGTTGATCTTGGTTACCATGGCAAGTAAACAAGCTAGGATGGTGATTATATTTTATTTGAAAAAATATAAACTTCCCAAAAATTAAGGTTTATTATAAAGTCCTTCCCCATAAGCTTTAATGAAAGCTCGTTGTGACATGCTGTATTTATATTCTGTTAAAAATAAAAGATCTAAAACAATTTCAGATGTTTTTAATCTGTCTGTATCCTCCATTCGACAGAAACGTTGTCGGGTCAAAAGCTAACCAGGGACCAGTAAACCGTAATTAAAACAATTAACCCCGACATGTATTTAGGATTTGGTTAAAGGTTTTTCTGCTTCTGATTCGGACAAGATTCTATAGTCTAAACTGCTTGAAAATTATGCCTGCCTCCCCGTTTTCCTCCATATTAGGAAATATACTAGGTGCAAAAAAAATACGTCGTTAACACTAACTATTTAAAGAAAACACTTATCGGAGAGTAAAAGGAGTAATATACATACAGGGTGTAATAAAATTTACTGAATATTTAAAACCGGTAAATACTGGTATGAATTTAGAGTGTAGGAAAATATAACGATAAAATTTGAATCACAGGATTTGTAAAAAAAAACTGAAAAGTAAAAAAAAATCAAAACCTTTGGTAGGCTTATAAATTCATTTAGCAGTAAGGTGAGACTCTGATTACAATACCACTCTAAATTTCATCGTTCATGGATTAGAGTATCTGGTATTTCTTCTTCCACAATCTCCCTAATAGCACCCACTAAGGTAGTTAGGAATTCGGTTGATCAGCTGATTTGAACGTCAGCATTATAACAATAAAAAGATATGGAGGTCAGAGACAGGAAAGCAAAAGCGAGATAAGAAGATGTTTCTACTAACAGGGGATAACTTAACCTGCCCACAATTATGGAAAGTATCGTAGCTTCGTCAGAAAAAATAACATTCATTATTAACCTGTTATTTCCTTGCATTTGTCTTGTGACCCAATTGCAAAATGTAATGCGATTTTAAAAGTCTTGCCCTTATAGCTCTTGGTTGAGTGTTATGTGGTATGAGTAAAAATTGAACAAGTACAGTGGCGCACTCAGGGGGGGAGGTCATAACCCCCCCCCCCCCCGAAATTTTAACAAGTGCAACATGAATATCAAATAATTAATAATTTTTCACTAAACATAGCCGTATCCAGCTCTTGTGAAGTTCCCGCAATTAGGAACTGTATGGGTACGATTGGAAAGCTATATGATTTTTTTAATAGTCCCAAAAGACAGGCTGTATTAAAACAATATTTGGAAGAGGCCGACGTTTCTTCTAGCCACAAAAAATTGACGAGGCTTTGAGCAACTAGATGGACTGAAAGGTGCAACTCTGTTGCAGTTTTTTTAGAGTTATATGATGGCATTGTACTTGCTTTAGATAAGATTTCTCAATGGACGGATAGAGATTCGGCAAATGCTGCAGATCAGTTAAGCTCTTCAATAAGAAAAGCTGAATTTGTCATCTCTTTGCAGGTGGTCAATCAGGTATTTAGTTTCAGTAGCTTTTTATGTCGTCTTGTACAACAACGAAATATTGATTTAAGAAAGGCAACTAATTTAGCGGAAGATACTGAACAAGAAATAAAAAATTTGAGACAAAATGCAGATAAGGAATTTAATAAGTTATTCTTGAATGCTCAAAAACAGGCTAAAAATGTTGACTTTCCTTTAAACAAGCCGCGTATTAGGTACTACTTCTCAAACAAAAAGATGCAATATAAATGTTGACAGTGTTGAAGACCACTATCGCATTTCAATATATATCCCATTTTTAGACAGTTTTATAAATAAAAAAAAGGTTTTCAAAACATAAATCACTACTGGTTGGATTTCAAAGTTTATTGCCGACAGATCCTCTCAATCTTTCTGATGCCATTATAAAAGAATTTGAAGATTTGGTAATGTTTTATAGAAGTGACCTGACAGGTAGGTACTCTTGATGATCTGAAAGTGGGACTTAAATTTTGGTACAGAGCAATTGCTAGACTTGAAAAAGACCAGTGGCCAAAAGATGCCTTAACAGCCTGTGAAAAGACGCTTATGCTGCCTAATATTAAAACATTATTGACTATACTCGCAATTTTGCCTGTGTCTACTGCGGAGAATGAAAGAACTTTTTCTGTATTACGACGTTTAAAAATTTATCTACGAAATTCATCTTCCGACATAAAGTTAAATGGTTTAACACTGTTACATCTTCATAGATCAATGGATCATGGATCCAACGCCTGATGCTATTTTGGATAAACTAGCAGAAAAGCATCGAAAACTTGACATCAGACTACATTAAGTAATAAGTTTAGTTTTGTATTTTAAATTTGTTTTCAATATTTTTGACAAAAATTAAATTACTCTAGTATTACTATACTCAAAAACAAAGTTACTAAAGTTTAAGCAGAGCTTTTTTATATTGGAAAGATTTATTTTTATTGGTACTATCTTTAAAAGAGGCACCTACATAAATACTTACAAAATTTAAACCCCCCCCCCCGAAAAAAAATCCTGGGTGCGCCACTGAACAAGTATAGTATGGTCACCACTGATTTTCGACTCATTCCAGCATCTCTAGCAAGCCGTCTGGTACCTACATGCGAGTCAATAGCTACCGCTTCTACAAAGCCAACTGCCCTATTTTCGTCCGTTTAAGCTCACTTCCGAACCGTGGTTTCGTCTTCAGACTGCCAGTAGTATGACTTCTGGTTTCCAACCTTTTAAATGCCATGTGAGATTTCGGGTTATTAGGAAACCTCTCCACTCACACTAGTGCAGCTTCTCTGTAGTTTTTTCTGCACTCTCCCAAAACAACAATAAGTATATCGACTTGCACATTAAAATTCGCTTCCATGTTTAATTGAGCAATAAGCTAAGAAATAATCGTTAAAACGTCAAGTTTCTCAGCAGACAAATAAAAATAACGCATTTCCATGGAAACGAATAATAATTCTGAAATAAGTAAACTTGATTTATTGGTAAAATTTATTTATTTTTTAAATTCAATCAGAATTTGGTAAACGATAATTTCGTAACCGAAAGAGCAAACCAAAAAAAATTTAACACGTAGTTTTTACGTAGATTCGAATTTTATAAACAAAAGTACATCATCCTATTTAAAATTCCAACGTTACCCCCACTCCTCAAAATAGAGAGAGGGGGTAAATGTCAAAAATGTTTAAATATGTCCCCCATCTCCCTATTAAATCACCAAAATTTCAGGAAAATATTTTCAACCGTTTTCAAGATATTGCCTTGTCACACTTTAAAAACTGTGTATAGTGCTTTCATTCTGGTTGATTTCATTACGTTTTTGCGAATTAGACATAAACAGACAGATTCTCCAACGCTAGTCCGGTCTAATTTGACAACCAAAAGTTTTAAACTGACAAGTGTAAGAATAATGCAACTAAGTTTTATACTATGAATTTATTTCTGAGCTTTTTCGCAAATTTATAAAGAAAATATCAATTTTAGTGCAACCTTTTGACAATAACAGAACTAAATTTATTACAGCAACACGTTCCAAGATAAAAATCATTTAGAAACCGAGCAAATCGCTGAAATATCAGAATAATTCATAAGTTTTTGATGACGACTTATTAACAACGACAGGACAAAAACCTGACAAAACATAACTGATCAACTATAATATCTTAATTTAAACCAGTACTAAATCTTAAGCTTTCTTAGTGAGTCTGAACTCATAATTTTAAAGAAGTAGAAAATTTAAAGTAATAAACAAATATTTCAGAAATAGTTGGAAATTAGACTAAAATATTTTTAGCTTTTGGACCTTTTAAACACATTCTCAAAACATTTTCCTTTCCCCATTTGAAAGAGTATTTACTCTATTCTGCTCTTTGTCTTAAAGTTGAACTTGTGAAGTTGTGTAAAATTTCTAAATATTTTTATATCGGTTTGTGACAATTCTGTTACACAAGAGAAAGGTCAGCCAGGTTCAAATAGGGGCTTAGTGAAGCGAGACACAACCATTTAAATTCGCTACATATTTAAATTCTGATTAAAGGATTTTTCCAATTTGGATTCCGATTAGATCCAGGGGCTTAAAATAATTGGTAATTATACCGTCCGTCACGTTTCAGCGAGTTTTAAAAGGGAGTCGTTTAATTTTAACCCAGGATTATGGTAAATATTCTTATAAAGCATGTTCCCTAATAGGTACAGAGGACAAAGTCGCCCTATTCATTTACCGATAAAGTAAATGACATAACACAAAAATGGTGGTTGGTTGTTTCGCTAAAAAAGTTGGAATTTTGTTCCCTTACGAGTAATTTTCGCTCAGTTTTGGAATATGCCAAATATGATTAATGTAAAAAAGTCGAAGTTTCCCTTAGAGAGAGGCAGCTGTCGCTTACGGTAAACACCAACAAATTTTAGTGGCCTGATTTACTATAGCTCTGTTTCAAGATTAGGCTAACCTAAGATCAACTGAATTAAACCACCCTTAATGCTGGACCACCAATAGTTGAGATGAAAACGTAGGAAATATTTGTCAACAAAGAAAAACATCTTAAAAAAATATGTTTACACAACTTTGAAATCAGTAGAACCTTGAAAGATCAACTGTTATTGCAGCCATTGGCATTCATCGATTTTCTGCGATGAAGGAATTCCAGAAGGGATTGGTATTTACCACTGCTTTCAGGTGACTTCGTCTATTGTTTTGGTAATTGAATGAAGTCGTTAATGACAGTTTATGTCAAATACTGAACTAACAATTTTTTGATATTTGCGAGCTATTTTTATGTTGGACATTAATTTGGTTTGATAAGTAATTTGTTACCTAGATTTGTTCCGGTTTTCTTTGTCCAGAACTGTACATTTTGTTCTATCTTATGCATCATAGCCGAATAAACTTTTATTCCCTTTCCACTGTGATAATAAATTATTAAGTAAAAGTGTCAACGCTGTTTTGCCGTTTACTACCAGTTTTACTAGGAATTGAGAAGTTGGTATTTATATAATTCGCTGGCGATTGCGATGTTGTTTTCGAGAGTGAAATTGTGTTTTTTTTTGTGTTTTCGAGAAGCGTTTAAGTGATTTTCTTTAAAGAAGCTGACATTATTTTGCAAGAAATTATTTAAATATCGTGCGGCAGTGTCAGGTTTGCAAAAAATTGGACTATTTAAATCCAGAAGTTTCTTTTCATAAGCAAGTGAGGTTATATTCACTTGTATCGAATCCATTGGTGTAGTTGGATTGAATGTTGGACAGTGTTGCCATTTTTTCTGCTGTGTCTACCTCTCTTAGTCGCATTCGTTGCATTTTTTAAACGGATGATTTATTTGGCGGGAAACGATTTTATGAATAAAATGCTTTGTTTTTTTAACGTCTATGGTAGTTACCGTCCTTAACTATTGTTATGGTTGACATATGCGATAATAATAAATGTGTAAATATTTCTGAAATTACTACACAAATCATTACACAAAAATATTTTTTACTGCAAAACTATGTTGAATGATAAACATAAACGTCCCAAGCTAGCTTGGCGTCTGCCTCACCAAAAAAAGATCTATAAAATCCCACTATATAAAATGGAAAATTTGACATATAACTTAAGGTAGAAAAAAGGTATTTCAAAAGTGTACCTACTTAAACTGATAAAAAAATGCTGAGCCTCGATAATAGGAAACTATGACCTTAGTTGAAAATTACCAGCAGTAATAAAAGCAAATAAAATAAAACACATTTAAAATTTGAATACAGTGTTTTTCCAGCTTTAATTCTGATAAAATCCCTAGACTTTGAACAGTTGTTAATCGGACATACCATCACGTTCCAGCGAGTTTTAAAAGGCAAAAGTTTAATTTCAGTATGTGCTGATTGCAAAAGTTTCTGTAAAAATAGCTGCAAAGCACATAGCTGTAAATAATAATAGCTAGTATTTTACAGTTTGAGGGCGACTAAATTTTAGATATCTAGTTGAACATTAGTTCTGAAGTTCAATTTTAGTGTTAGTTGAATTAAGAACTTTATTTATTTGAAGGCTAAGATATTGATAACTAGCATTGTTCATTACAATTACACTGTCCTTAGGCAAATTCACTTTCTAATATATACGATTTGATTTTTTTCTATGGTATTCAAGTTAGTTTTTGGATGTAGTAATTTTTTCTCTCCGCCACTTGTACATCTGGTCATTTACATAAAATTGTATAAAAATTTTAATAGCAGAGTAGCAAGAAGAAACATTCCAGACTGCCAATAAATAAAAAAAAATCTTGTGGCATTAAATGTAAAATGCAAGCCATAAAAGCATCCGGTGCGCCATTCAGTTTTTAATACTTATTAATTAGGAAGATTCGCTTTTATTTTGTTATTTACGAGATCATCAATCGTATGCTCATAATATAAAATTTATAATACTATTTAAGAGAACCGCTAATTTTGTTTTATTCAAGTTGTTGATAAAAAGTTACACAGTAAAAAGGCATCGTCGAAAGATATTTAGAATATTTTTCAACGATGAAAAGGGTATTTATTTTAGTAGTTTGGATTCCATTTATAAAATTAGGAACGATTTTAAAGGGAAAAAGGTTTAACGACGAGAAAACTTTTCTATATCGTTTTTAAAATTAATGAATGAGAAATTAACTTCCCTTATGTAAAACTATTATCTGACATTGGCTCTTTATACCACTCTAATCTTTATCTCATCACTGTTTTCCGACGCCAAATAACTTCAAATATTAGATCCAACTTCTATCACTATAAGAAGAGAATCGTTAATAAGAAGGAAAAGGAGTGAGCGGGCATTTAGCAGTTTTCTTCTTGCTTTTTCAGCAATCCTAAACGAATACAATTTGTACATATAATTGCTTCTGTAAAACCCTTCAAGAATTAAAACTAAACCCCTATGGCCCTGCAACTCTATCGGAAAGGGTCTTTCAATCGGTATCTGCGTCGCCATCACTAATCACCATAGAGCTACCAGCAGCCCCGGCCATGGCCTGGCCGCCTAGTCTTGCAGTGCAATATGTAAATATCGTACATAGCAATGTAATAATATATAATGTAGTTAGCTATCCATGAGCAAATAAAGAGTTTTCAAATAAATAAAAAGGGTGTGCAATCAAATTAAGATAGTGATGGCCCATAGCTAAAAAAATTGTATGGCACGGGCATGGGGTTGGTATTGTTAATCATGGGGTTCAGGTTGGCTTGTTAATCATGGGGTTCATTGATCTATTTTTAATTTTAAATTTGTGATTTTTACATAACGAATCTAAATTTTAAACTATAGGCTTTTGTTAAAAATTTAAACATTTTAGCGAGAATGTTATAAAACATGTAGGTGCATATTTTTATGGACCGATCTACTGCAAATATATATATATATATATATTTTTAAATTGCCGATGTGGATCAAAGGCAATATTTTTTTAGTTCTGTATTTGTAAACCCTGTTAGGGTTTCAATCGCTGGAATTTATGATATCCGACACTAAAAATCGACATTTGTGTCATTTTTAGTGCAAATAGAATATCCAAAATTATGACCACACGGCCATAATAAATATTGTGAGCCAAATTGAAAAAAAAAACATTTTTTACCTCTAATACCTCTTTTCATTATTTATTCAACTTATATAATTATTTTATCTACATACAGGGTGCTACAAAATTCGATGTTCACCAAAAAAAAACAAACTTGCACAATTTAGTAACAATATACTATGTCGTCAAGAAATTGTAAATATTCCAGGTACTTTAACAGACATGCGTAAAAAATGCAAATGGGTTGGTTTTTATTTCCTTCTACTTATTTAAAGAGATAATTTGAATTACTTTTCCCCCTCTTTCGATAATCTTCTTAAACCTTAAATTCGACGTTTTGTCTTCGGGCTGCTATCATCAGGTATTTTTTTTAAATACAATCCTGTATCTCTTATTGCAGTTTTGTAAGCTCCATATTATGATTACATTCTAATATAATACTTCTTTAATCAGATTTTAACGTTTTAAACCTAATAAACACATTAGTATTCTATCTTAAAAAATAAACTTATCTGTTAATCTAGATGTTTCTGACTTTATAATAATGTTTAAAATAAAATGAGAATAAATAGAAATAAATAATTTAAAATACCTGGCGACCCGAAGACGAAAGATTTGAAAACACCATCTTGTGAAGGATAATAAGTGATAATTTATTTTTTTAAATAAAAGCAGAGAATAAAAACCCAAAATACCAATTTTCGGTTTTTTATGAAAATATCTTGAAAAGTTTGGAATTTCCAAATTTCGACATATTAGTTGGCACTAAATCGTGAAACTTTACCCCAATTTTTGCTGTACCGCTTACCCTTAACGAAATCCCCGTGGAAAACATTGAAGTTGCAACATCCTGTACATGATTGCACTAGTACTGAGCTAAGCTTTTTTTAATATAAAGTCCTATGAGGCTATGAAATAAACTAGATTTATCAGGACACTTAAAAAATGGAAAAAAAGTATTTTTTATTAATAAAAATTAAATAATTGTTAATTAGGTAGTAGTGCTTTACTGAAATTTTGCATAATTTAAAAAATAATATTTTCTTCTTTTCCAGATTTTAATATAAAATTACGCAGCACTGAATAATTTACATAAAACTGTTGAATATTGAAAGTTTGTAAAATTTGTACATACAGTAATTTACTTTTCCTAACCAGTTGCAAAATATTCTTATAACTAGTTACAAATTGAAACAGGAATATCGTAAGTTTAGTTAGTTTTGAAAGCCCGGACTTTACAATAAATTAGATATGCATGTTATGTAAATAATACTAAGTAAATTTTTTTTAATCATTCTCGAAGATGCTAGATACATTAGCAATTTGCTTTTTGCTATATTGGAATCTATACCAAAAGATATCATATTAAGCTTCTCAAAAATAATTCCATAACCTAAATTTAACTAATTACCTAGTTTAAAAGGGAAACAGAAATTAAATAAAAAGGAACCGAACTATTAGTAACTGACCATTCTGCCCTTTACATACCGCTCCCTAATGGCCAAAATGTCTTTTATGCTTGCACCCATTTCAACTTTGCTGACAAGCTGTGATGGCGGATGTCGCCTTATTTACATTTAAAACGTATTGTCTTCTTAATTAATTGAATTATGATAATGAGTCCCTTAGTTAACATGATAACCGTATCGCATTATGTATATTAAATTTAATTTAATTGTATTTTACCTTTCAAGGTCGCAAAAGGGATTTTCTTTTATTTCTAATGGACCCTTCACTTAATTTATATTTTAATTAAATTTTAGGAAAGGCAAGGAAAAATGTGACGTTCTTGCTTTTCAGTTATTTTATTGTTTTGTATGCGTAGTGCATGAAATATGCGGAACTTTGATTTATTCGGTCCGTACCTCGTGGAAACCACTACGCTGTATTATGCCTGGTACAACCTCTTAACCAGAACGTTTTTGTATTATATAAAATTAACTTATAAATATGTAGTTACCTACCAAAAAGCTATAGAATATTTTTAATTTAAATGTGTGTCTCTTCATTTCTGTTTCCACAGATTGCGTAACCTTAAATTAAATAATAAAAAACCTACTCTAAATACGACATTTTCCTAATAGAGCTTGTTATTTTTTCACGTACATAAATATATTCAAGAATAATATTTTTGTCTGGGTGTGTCTGTTGATTTTTGTCCCAAATTTGGTAATCGTAAATTAAATAAGCAATAGTTTGTTCTTAGATACTTTTTTCTAATTAATGCTTATTATTTCTTGATATACATTTATTCCAGAATAATAATTAAATATTTCTTTTTCCGTGTGTCTTTTTATTTCTGGTTCCGCAGATTTCGTTATCTTAAACTAAACGACAAATCGCTTTAAGTAAGATACATTTTTCTAATTGAAGATTATTATTTTTTCGTGTGCAAACTCGAGTAATGTTTTTCTCTTTTTATTTTTGGTTCGTCAAATATAGTAACCTTAAATTAGATAACAAAAAGCTTACTTTACGTAAAAGATATTTTACTACAGGAGTCTCGTGGAACTATATTTAGAATAATATTTTTAATATCAGTATTTCTCTCTCTGTGCATGTCTTTTATGTTCATTTTTTATTTTACAGACTTCATGATCTTGAATTAAATAACAAAAAGTAAGCAGATATGTATTTCTTTTTCTGTGTATGTATTTTCATTTCTGGTTCCGCAGATTTCGTAATTCCAAATTAAATAACAAAAAGCTTACTTTAGGTAAGAGACATTTTCCCATCTGAATCTTATGTGGCTATATTTAAAAATAATATTTTAAATATCAGTATTTCTTTTTCTTTCTCTGAGCATATTTTTTCATTTTTGATTTTACAGACCTCGTGATCTCAAATTAAATAACAGCTTTCTATAAGTAGTAAGATACGTATTATTTTTCTGTGTATATATTTTCATTTCGGGTTCCGCAGATTTCATAATCTTAAAATTAAAATAACAAAAAGCCTACCATTAAGAGATATTTTCCTATCTTAATCTTATGTAGCTATATTTAAGAATAATATTTTTAATATCAGTATTTGTTTTTCTCCGTCAATATTTTTTTCATTTTTGAATTTACAGACTTTGTGATCGTGAATTAAATAAAAAAAAAGCTTACTATTAGTAAGATACGTATTTCTTTTTCTGTGTATGTACTTTCATTTCTGGTTCCGCAGATTTCCTAACCTTAGACTAAAAAACAAAAAACTTACTTTAAGTAAGATATATTTTTCTGTCTGAATTTGATTTATCTATCTTTAAAAATAATATTTTTAATATCAGTTGAAACCGCCCGTACCCGGGTCGGTATATCTGGGAAATTTTCAAGATCTCTAATTTAAAATGAATATTCTAAAATATAAAAATTCTAATAATATGGCATACATAAAATCATCTGTTTTTAAAATAGTCTAAAAATGTCGAAAAACCGTAAAAGTTTGCAAAAAAAGGGTCTCCAGGTCAAATTCTTTAGCTACCTAAAAGAACAGATGGCCTAAATGACGCCAAGCAAACAAGCCACGCGTAACCCCCTCGCAGAGGGGTAGCGCGAGTACTTAAGCACTCGATGAGACCGCAGAAGGGCATTCAGAATCAAACTCACATTCGATTCGCATTCAGATATCAGATAGTCAATTTTTCCTCTTTTTAAGAGTTAAGGGGTTCTCAGTTCTCATTTAGTGATTTCCTGTGTGTTGTGAAACTGCCAGTAAGTCCTTTTGCTCTTTAACCAAAGTAAATTTAAACCCAATATGGCGGACGCTACAAGATGGCGGATTACCTTTCTCTTTACAACCCCCTTAATATTTGTATTAAATGTTAGGATTTGACAAGTAGATTACGATGACGTCATTATAAACTCAATATGGCAGACGCCACAAAATGGCAAATTACCGTTTTCTTTGCAATCCCCTTAACAGACAGACATTTTTACACACTTCTCATTTTAAATCCCCAACTAGGTTTAATGATAAAACGTAATAGTGAATTGAAGTTGGCATAGAAAAAGAAATGCTGATCCAGTGCTTGGTTACAAACTGGATTTCTTTCTTAAGTGGCAATTACGGTCACTAAAAAACGTCAAAAAATCTTTTTATTCCAAAACTTTAAAAATTTCAAGATTTTTTTCATTTTAAAAATTCCACTAACCTTTAACAAAAACTCTCTAGTGCATTATATTTTTGACATTGTGGTATGGTATATTACACACCGTGTGAAAAATGTGTAACAAGAAAGAAACTATTAAAATTAACTTAACTCTTCGAAAGTGACCATTGTACCCTTTATATTACGTCCCGCATCGCAAAAGTGTCTTTTATGCTGGAACCCATTTCAAATCTGCTGACAAGCTCTGATGGCGGATGTCACCTAATTTACATTTAAAACGTATTGTGTCTTTAATTAATTAAATTATGATGTTAAGCCACTTAGTTATCACGATTACGGTATCGCATTATAACAGGTTTAATCTTTGCTTTATATTACCACCTCGAAAGATCAGGGACCATATTTATTAATGAACACTATTGGACAAAATTATGCCATCAAAATGGTCGTTATTTATAATTTCATTAAATGTTTATTTTAAGTAAGTGTTTGTTTTCGAGTTTAAATAATTTATCTTATAATATAATACAGCATTTTGGTGAACTCCAAACATAATTGAGTTCCAGAAATATTAAGGCAACAAGTGCGTCAAAAGTAATGCAACAAGTCGCATTCAACATTATTTTACTTAATACAACCTACAAAATATAAAGCACGTTTAAGAATTAGAGTGGTTAGAAATACATACTCATACATATTTCTTAACAGTTATTATAGAAATTCCATTTAGAATTAAGTATTTATAATTTTCAACCCACCTGCGGCACAGAGGCAAGTAAGTTTGGAAAAACATATTCGGCAGAAATATTATAAACTTGTTGTTTCGTGTCGTTTGTGTACGAATACAGCGTTTATTTTGTACCATAGATTTTCAATGGAATTAAGGTCTGAAGAGTGTGCCGGTCATAGCAAAACCCAAATAATACAATTTTCTTCAAGTAATTCTTAAACAAATCAATAGTACTATTTTCTATTAAAAAATAATACACAATAACATTTCCCACTCTGCGTAAGATAACATTAAGTTTTGCATGGATAGATCGATCTCTGGTTTCAATGATAATTTTTTCCCTACGTCACATTTTAGCTACTACCATTTTAAATAAGAAAAAAATATTTTGTTACGTTTCAGACAATGCCTAACTGAGAAATCACGTACACCACCAGCAAGGGTTTTCAAAAGAGGGTCCTACTTATCGGCTCATATCTCCGCCATTTTAAATTTTTTTTAAATCGCTAATATTGCAAATTGTTCATAAAACTACTATGTATATGCGTGAAATAAAGATTTTTTTATATACCTAATGGCTGCGTCAAAAAAACAATATTTTTATACCTATTTTTCCGAGCGCCAGGGTGGCGTAACCCCTTAAACTAAATTTACCGTCTAGATCAAAAGCTGTCGTGTGCTTGCAAGTCTTGCGTGCCTATCTCATTCAGAAATAAACAGCTACTTTAGCTAAATGTCTACTGAATATCTTTAGATATATCTACCTGAATTATTCTTTTACCAATTGGTTTAAACTGAAAGCAATGCTTCCAAATACAGAAGTCCTTATACATTGTTTTAAGAAATACTTGTATTATGCCTGTCCATCTATATCTGGATCTTCTCGGTTTTAAACTCATAGTTGACCTTATTGGCCGTCTTTTATTGACCAATTGCTTTTTCTCCAAGAGAGTGTAATTTCTACGTTTTTCTTTAATTTTAATAATAATATTAATAATTGTTTAGGTTGGGTTGGATTTTCGTATTAGAAAATTTACACCACGTCGCTGGTTTTGAGTATTAGAAATTATTATTCTCATCGATAAAAGAACCTATCTTGATATTTTGTGACAGTTCAGTTTTGTCCCCCTGTTTTGTCTAATTTTCCTAATTGCATTCCTACCTTACGCTGTACAAGTTTGTTTTTGCCTTGCCTCCGATTTAAGTGCTAGGAGTTTTAATTTGATTGATTGCCTTTTATCTCGCGTGAGTATCCTTGTCCCATGTCATTAGCAGGTTGTAGTGTGGGGATCTCTAATTTGATCTAACCCTTTAAGCTTTGGAATTTCGTCGTTTGAATTCGTTGAAGTACCTTCTGTGTGTTTGCTTTCGGCGCTTGTGCGGAAGTCGACATGGTCCGCCATTTTGGACAGCATTTGGGCATGATCCTAAGATTTATTAACCAATAAGATACACCTAAAATTTGGTGTCTCTGTCTTTACTTATAGCAAAGATCTTTACCCATACTAAGTCATTTCGGACACCCTCTATATTTATACCGTAAAGATCTTGCCATTACCAACTTAGGCATATCCTAGGAGAATTGCCCTAAAAGCATGATTATCAAAGTAATACTAATTCGCTTTTTTCTAAGTGGAAGGCTCCACAGATCGGTACTAGTCGGCCATAATCGCGGCTGATACGGCTGTTGCACACACACGCGGTATTTTTCACAGTCAATTCGCCTAAGCTATGCCTCTAACTTGGCCATTAGTTTAATATCTTTATAACAAGCAAAGTACACGTATTTCATTTTAACCAACTAACTAGTATGATTGATTACATTTAACCTAGCCTCTTCTCATATTTTGAAAAGTATCCATAGAATCAAATTAATCCAAAGGCACTTGCTATTAATATACCTTCCATTACGACGTTAAATATTTACGTTGTTTCCCCCGTTATCCCCGTTGTTTTACATAACAAAAGATACGAAGTATCGTTAAGGGCAGTTTATTAAAATATACTTACCCAAAGTCAAATAATTGATATATATATATATATATATATATATATATATATATATATATATATATATATATATATATATATATATATATATATATATATATATATATATGTCAACGTAGACTGTGATACTTCTCACGAACGAAAGACTTGCCAGGTCACGTAAGTGGCTGGAAGACACCACAAACGTCTTGTACAGAGAGACCAGGACAGGAAAACGGAACATCTGAGGAAATGGAAGCGTATATATATATATATATATATATATATATATAATATATATATATATATATATATATATATATATATATATATATATATATATATATATACGCTTATACGATATATATATATATATATATATATCGTCGCTTTTTGGATTTTTCCGTTTGTGTGCTAAACCCTACTCCTTTGCCGAATTTCAGTATTCTATGCCTTGAATTTTAATGATCCATAAGTGAGTGTCAAAAGCTAATCTTTGAGTTTTATTAACTTGAAAAGTAAAATAGATAGAAAAATCAAATTGAGAGATTTGCATTCAAAGGTTTCGCAAAAAAAATTTAAGGCATATAATATTATCCAGTACAACGTACTATACCCCAAAGTATTCCAATTTGATTTCAGAAAGAAATGTCTGGTAGTGTGGCTCGAAGTTAGCTGGGACACTACTGTGCCTCCAAATTTAGGTTTTTCTCCCAATTCACCCTGTTTTATATTTTAAAAGCATCCACATTGACAGGATCTCCAAGTTAAACGAAACATAATTATTTCTTTCCCATTATACAATAATGGTTTAGTTCTTAATATGTAGATTAAATTTAAAAGAACCCGGAGGCTTCTCTATTTATACAAATATAAGTATTATTAAGTATTTTTAAGAGCGCAATTTTCGCGATATTTTTTCTGACGTTTCAATGAAATTTGACAAAAGTATAACCCTTAAGCGTACCTTACACGGACAATAATATTGATATCAATCAATACTGACAATATTTCAACAATCCACTTCAATCTCTCTATCAATATTCTTCAACCTTACCCGATAAGTATTAATGTCAATATTTCCTTCAGCACATATCCTACTATTTATCCGTGCCTGCTGAAAATGTATTACGATAATGTTAAATTTAGGCATAAAACGTACAGTAAAGCGTAAGCGCTGGATGAAAGATTGGTTAAAAAAACGTGCTTGCTGCTTCCATTGTTGACAGCAACTGACATTACACTAAGGATTGATCCAATATTGACAGCGCACCCTAGACGATCAGTAATACTGACGGTATCCCCCTACTCGCTGATATTGATGCCTGGTATTCGGAAATTCGAATTCGCGTCAGTTAAATCCATCAAACCATTAATATCCACCTTACACGGTCAATATTTTTGTCAATATGATAACATATTGTCAATATTGTTGACCGTGTAAGGTGCGCTTTAGGGCCTGCGTAAACTTTACTTGATTTGCCTCCTACTTATTTAAACTTGTTTATTTATTAACATTACTGTACACGCGAAACATGTTTGACAATTTTATAAGGCATTAATAGTTCGCTGGTTTAAAAATTCCCCGCAGTATAAAGCTTTTAGTTATCAAACTATTATAGTAAATTAAACAACTGCTTTTAGTTAACGTAAATAAAAACTTTTTATTAGGGTTGTACTTAATAACTAACTGAATAAAGTGTTGAAGAGTAAAGTTCGTTACACATGGATCAGCGTTTTTACTTTTCTACAAATTTTTTTTCTATAAAAAAAAATTTTAAATTAATAATATGGCAAATTATTGTTGGCAACATTACATTTTCTTTTTATATTAATTATGTTGGCAACATTTTTATGTCAAATATTTGACAATAAATGCAGGGTTATACAATACTGTCACTCTTGGTCACATCTGGAAGTTTCTTCTGTTAATACTAATAGTACTAATAAAGGGCTAAAAACTATTTTCTTTCACTAATTAATAAACTTAAGGCAAAAATTCAAAGGACGTTATTCATCTTATCAACAATGATGTTGCTAACTTCACTTCTGTCTGAATACCTACAGGGAAAGCAGCACGTGTCGAACCTCTGGTGACCAATCAGGTGAAGTCATAGCGGAGTCGGCGAATTTAAAGGCAGATAATTTTTTACTTTTATACCATTCGCCATTTTGACAAGAAACCGGATAAAAGTTAACAATAAAGAAAATAAAAACACGTGTTTAAATTACCTAGTTAAATCTATATTTAGTAATAACACCACTCTTTAGTTATTTATTTATAATATTAATAAATAAAAACGCTAAATTACTAGCACATGTTCACAAAAGCCGCCATAACCTGACTAATCAGAACGCGTCTGACCACGATCGTTAATCGCTCGTCTTCGTCAAAGTGCAAAAACAAGCTTCAGGTGTCGGTTTTAGACATCTTTGCACACATTTGTATTTTACATGTTTTTTTTTTGACAAAATTTCTGACTGTATTGGTTATAATGTTATAATACTGTGTAGTTGTGCTCAATTAGTGTGATAGTAAATTATATGAAACTCTGGTGCGACCACCGGACTGGATGTTAGTAAATTATGAGAGGCTCGGCGGGATGGTGTTTGCCTTTTGATTTTTAACCTTTTTTAAAGGCAGCAAGTTTAAGCTAGTAGAAATAATGCTTATCTCATTATTAGCGTAATGGATAAGTCATAATTTTTTGTGTTATCGTGTAACTAGCCTGTTTCGTTCCGCTTACAATGTTAATCTAATTTGACGAGTGTATAGTCCATATTTTTCCATATTAAGTAACACATTTCTATTAAATTAAAAGACACATTTTTAGTAAAATGCGTCTTTGGAATTAAAAATACTTTGGATTATTTTCAGTTTTTACTAAAACTGCTGAAGAAATGAGAAGAATGAGACTTTTCCTAACTCAAACTAATCTTATTATCATCATTGATCCACCACTGGAGATACCGATACCGTGCCAACTAAAGATAGACCTAATTATGTTGATAACGTTACAAATCCACCCTTGTAATCCTTGCTTTAATTGGGGTTTATGTCCATGTTTTGCTCTCGGCACACATATACGCAGTTACTCTTCCTCAGCACGAGCATTCTCGGATTTCTTTTTAGTTTGCCAAGGAACATTGGTTCATTTTCTTCTATGTACGTTATTTACTGTACATGGTGGTGTTTAGTTCACAAAGAAATTTCGACAGTTTTATTATTACATTAAAATATTGTATGCAGTGAATCGAGTAGTGTCAACAGAAAATTTTTTAACGAGTAGAGTGCTAGAGAAATTATGGTGTGATATGTAAGTGGGTAAAAAATGAACCCACACATATAAAAATCTTACATTAACTTCAAATTTTTTTAGAAAAATCTGCAATATCAATCAAAAGAAAAATTGAGTATCACTACTATTAAACGTATACATCAAAAGATAGGAAACGTAACTTAATGTATAAAAAAAGTATTAACCATACAAAATTTTGTACGGCGTAACCCACGAGTAACCCAACAACATAGTGAATAGTTAAAGTTACAGTGGTACCCCATAAACATTTTCCCATGTCAAACACATTATTAATTATAAGCCAATTAACAGGAAAATATAATAAATATTTAAAAGAAAGCCAGGTTTAACAAAAAAAAAACTTTTCGAATTCACAAAATGCATGAAAATCAATACTATTGACAGCTAGAAGTATAAAACAATTAAGTTACTGATTAATAATAATATCAGCTGTTATCACAGAATGCAAGAAATTTTGACAACATGGCTATTGATTATTATTCATAAAATTGGTTGACAAAAAAATTCCTTAAATTCAGGTTCAACGAACTTACACTACTGACTACCTCACTATGTTTCTGGGTCGCATACAATATACCAAAAAATTTTCCGGCTCTGGGTCACACGCTGTACAACTACAAACCAATATTATCAAAAAGGAGAAAAACCTACAGTAGCAGAAAAAACCCGTAATGATGCCACAAAATAGGCGTCAAGGTAAAAAACTGACCTCCAAAACAAAATGAAGGTCAGATAAAATAAATCCCCCGTTTAACTTAAAAAAAAACAATCCGTACCAAATTAATTACTTAGCCCTATCCACTAATATAGAACAAAGATTTAATTAAAAGGAAAACTAATTAAACGCGGATGTCGTAAAAAAAGATCAAAGGAATAATCCCGAAAATAATTCAAAACTAGCAGGTAAAATTTAGTGATTTGAAGTTATAAGCGAGGCAAAAAAACTTACCTAAGAATATCGGGCGGGTCTGAATTTTGCGCGTCAGCCATTACAGCTTGAAATCCGCTAAACACGGTTTCCTTCCAAGCATTTAAGGGCATCAAACCAAACGGCATCCAAAATTAGCCAAAAGGTAAACCCGGAAGGAATATTTGGGGTGTTAGCCCCCAAATCCAACAGAACTGTACCCTTACAGGGTTAGGGGATGACATGATAAATAACGGATAGCTCAGTTTTAAGCCGTTCTTTATCAATCGCTAGATAAGCTACGCAAGTTGCATTTAATTGTTCATCAGAAAATTGAGTGCAATTCTTGGCAAAATGTTGTCTTTCCGGATGATATAAAATGCGCGAGAATTACCAGTAAGGACTGTCACGAATGCAGCTAATAAAAGCAATTCAACTCGGCCCTCGAGTAAAAATCTTATACAACAAAAAGCTTGCTGCTCAGACAGACAAAACTTGAATCAAACTGAACGAAACCCCATTTGAGACTCCGTTTTATCGTCGATTTTATGGAAAGTCCAAGTACCACTAGGGCTATTACGGACAAATTCGAAAGGGTTTGATGGCATGGCACCATTGAATTGGTGGTTTTCGCTATTCCTCTCTCATTTTTTTTATCTCAGCGAGCCCACGTAGATTTCAAGCCCAAGTACTAACGTGCCGTGTGATTGTCCTGTCTTGTTAGGCCCGATTTCAAATATTTCACAACTTACCTCTTTTACCACCAAAATAACTATGGATCAAATACCTCTACTCAAAGGCGTTATTATTTTGTACCCGCGAATAACAAATAAATAAAGTTTGTCCATCACATAGCAATTGGATTTTTTATACGCAGTTGAAAATGAGATATGAATTGTTTCCCTAGAATCCGGTCCAGTGCTTTAATTCTAGTAAATTTCGAGAATGTAATAAACATGTCTATTGCAAGCATCAATTGTCATATAAAAATAAAAATTGACGACCTATTGTTGAAAGCTGCCATTCCACGAAATGTCTCTATCCATATTTGCAAAATAGTACAGGTCAATAATACCGAATTGTATTGTTAATAGAGACTGCGCTAATAATTGTCATCATAAAATGGCCATTCGATGGGGAAACAATATAGAAACGCTGTTTTAGATGCCCCTGGGTGATAATTTATGGCTATTTTCTATTATATAATTTATTTTCTATTAAATTTTACAACTCATGTCTATATTGTTTCAATTTTATCGTTTCCCTATACTATTTAAAAATAAATTTAACTTTTAAAAATTGACTATAAGAATTTGCTTACATGTAAGGCCAGTCTATTTTGACCGGTATTTTGACTGAATAACTAGAAGATCTTAATAGGGAATATGCATATAACCCAAATAAATCTGAAATATATTTTTTGTATTCTCTACATAAATTAAATGTTTATGGCGGTTGCTTTTATCCATTTATTTTGGTCTTTATTAACAAACAAAAAGGATTTACTACTGCAAATATTTTCGCGCGAATTTCGAAACTTGTAGAACGTGCTGTGATCTATTGGAATTTCTTTGTTTAGGTTGGGTTTGATTTTTTACAAAAAGTTTCTTTTTGAGACACGAAAACAAAAATATTTTTTAGGAATATCTCTACAACTCGACATTTAAAAAATAAAATAATATCTCACAGGGAATTTAAACAGACTATATATATTGATTATCCTTTTTCACTGTCGACCACTAGCTAGGTATATATATTAAATAAGTAACCGAAATTTATTTCTAAATAATTTCACACTACTATCTCTGCCAACTACACCAATGGATTCGAAATAAGTGAATAAAACCTCACTTACTTGTAAAAAGAAACTGGGTGTCCAATTAAACTTGGTACTGCCGCACCATATTTAAATGTTTTTTCGCAAAATAATGTTAGATTCCTCAAAGAAAAATACTCAAACGCTTCTCCCAAACACAAAAAACACAGTTCCACTTTCGAACAACGTCGCAGTCGTCAGCGAATTATATAAGTGACTATTGGCGTCACTTCTTATTTATTAGTACAACTGGTAGTAAGTGGTGAAACAGCGTTGCCACTTTTACTTAATAATTTATCACAGGGAGAAGGGAATAAAAGTTTATTCGGCTATGGTGCATAAAACAGAACAAAATGTGTTACCTTTTTATTTCTTAATGCTAATTTTATTAGATGAAGATATGGTTAAATAAATGTAGTGTAATACTGTATTGCTTGGATAGCATCAATCAGAACAGTACACTTCGGCAACCGTCTGCAGTTGGCGAGTCAATACAATCGACCAGTTTTTAGTGCCAATCGAATAATTGATTGCTTTAAATAGTAAATAACTTTCTCTATAGTTTTTAAACGTTTATGGTTTGCATACTTAGACATTAATCGGATGCATAAGACTTAGTTACGCACAAGAGGAAGTCATGGGCAAAGTGTTTTTTTTTCTCAAATAAAATATTGGGTACAAGCATATACAAGGGTGGCCTAAACAGGATTTATTTTCCATAAAAAAACATTTATTTTGGCAACGACTGGTACACTTTATGCGAGATATATATATCAGCCAATTCGCTGACTGCTGCCGGGTAATTTTTTAAAACGGAAGACGAGAGTTCCCAAATTGATAGAAAATATGAATTGCGTTGCCGAATTAACCTATATTTGCCCTTAAAACTTTCTCGAAACGGCTAAAGTTCCAACAGGACGGTTACCCTTTTTAATTTGGTCTCATTTAAACTTTTAACAACCCCACGTCGTTTGATGTTTAAGCTTGCGGTTTTTTGTCACAGAAAGTTAATCCCGTAAAATACAAGGTACTCATATCTGGCAATAATGACAAGAGGCAAGTTTAATTCCGCAAAAACGTCATTAAACTTTTGTAATAAAGGATTCTGTTTAACTTTTTGTCCTTATTGACTCAAGTATTTAATTTTAAGGAGGACACACCAGATTTCATTACTAAAAGTCCTGAACAAATAACGATATTAATTAAAGTTATTAAAATTATCAGCATACAAATAATTTTCAATTTATATAATTTATGTAACTGATACAGGACTTTATGTACAAAGAAATAATCGTATTTATCGGGTTATCATCAGCGAAGTTTCTGTTGTACTTAGTTTTTAACTCTAAATATTACTTCTAACATTACTTCTACTCATTTCTGTTAAGTTTTAAAATATTGGCAAAGTACACTGAACATTGCGACGAACTTTGTTTAAAAAAATATTAAGTTAAATAATAGTCAAAGATACTATGATGAGCATCTCTGACTATGTACTTACCGCTTAAAAAACAATGTAGAAGGAAAGAACTTTAAATTATTGATAAAGGTAAAAAAGAACAAGGTGTTTTGGGTGAAGCAAGCTGTTGTGCAAATTAGCCCTTAGCTCAAGTTCGGAGGGGTTCAATTAGGCGCCATCAGTTTTTCAAACCGATACAAGAACTGGAAGATGCTTTGGTGATCTAAAAACCTACTTGACACACAACAAACCTGTTATTCATAATTGAAATAAATAAATTAGGACAAGTGAGCTAAATAAAACGAAAACATCATCTTAACCTTAAACTAACGTATGTATATTCATAAAGAAAATCATTAACCGTGATCCCTTTGCGGCAAGTAACAATTCATATAATTAAATAAGACTTGAAAGATATCACTGTAAAATCAAATTAATTAAACACCTAACAAGGTAAGGTAAACGAAATTATTCAAACAAATTGTCAAGCATAAACAGTTAGTGTTCGACTTTCACTTGTCGTGAACCCAACAAATATCCTTTGGGGTGATTCAATTTTGGTACCAGCCCAAAAAGAATGTGAGGTTCTTTGGTCCTCTCGGGAAAAAGGGTATTTAGCTCCCTCCGGGAATAACCCTCCTTGGAGGGTTTTAGATGTTAAGTTTGACGAGACAAAACAACAAAAAGGACTACCTCGAGCACGCTAGATATCCAGTGCAACATAGATGGAGATGACCTTTTAGCGTCACATCAAATCAAAGCCTTAAATCTCTACACTAGGCAGCAGGTAAATTTCATTAGAAGAAATCGAAAGTGACCCGGCTAAACAGCAAAATGGCCGATGAACCTGAATATTGATTTTCTGTCATGCTCACGTACGTAGTTACGTTGTAACCCCCAAACTTACAGAAGCTAACAGAAACACCCACTTCCACCGGAAGGTAATTAGTGCAGTTCCTCATGTGTGGCGTCAGCCATTCATTAAACAACAGAAAATAGAAATGACAGCACAACCCACCTGTACCGATCGAGAACCCCGAAATACAGTGTTTTTATTCTTCCGTAGCCAGAAATGAGCGGTCGTTCTTCTACTTGCCGCCAAAGCACATTGTACTAAAATGGACGTATCCGAAGATACTAAAGCCAAAATCATCGAAAACCTATGAAAAAAAAGTGATGACGTCAGTGCTACAAAATTGTAACCTGATCATAACCCATAGTTGAAAGTAAACAAATAAATATTTTCAGGAAAGAAAGAGGTAAATGGAACCAGTAAGCTTTAAAGTAATTAAATTAATGCAGCCTTCAACTAGTAGTGAAAACTTGGGGCAAAGCGAAAGCATAATGATCTTCAAGTGGCAATAAAAAAAAACAGGAAACAAGGAGACTGAGACGAGACAAAGAGCGTTCAATTAAATTAAAACTCTCCGGACCTAAATTAGCGACAAGGCAAGAACCAACCTATACAGCGTAATCGTATCATGGAGGTACAGCAGTACAACAAAGGTAGAAATCAAATAGGAAATTTTAACAAGAGTAATTAGTGATAACAGGCAAGACACTGTGACAAATTTGATAGTCACAACAACAATCTGTAAGTACGGTAATGCCCCGGCAAAATTCCAGACGCACTTTTGGACATCATATTATGGAAACCTCCATATCTTTGCAGTGGAGAATATTATATTGTTCAAATTTTTTCTCAGAAAAGATTTGCAGTTTTAAATAAATCTATTAATTTCACGTTCCTTTCTCTTTCAAAGTTACACAAATAAAAAAATTAGCTATTTTGGCACTCCCTGATACACAGATCATCCATATTCTAGAATACTAGCCGTGGCTCTTGAAACCTGAAATTCGACACATAGGTAAGGTTTAGCTTAGCCCACAAAAAAACGAACAAATCCAAAAACTAATACTTTCAATCCCAAAAATGGGGGTGTTACATATTGTGTCCTGATTAGTGGCCATTTCAAATTTCGTTTCTCGATATGTAAATAAATATAATTTACCAATTCAAAATACACGCATAATGATATAAAAACACATATACATAACAAACATATACGTCTATTAACTATGCGTGCCTTAAACTTCACCTCTAAAACCAAATACCATGGAAATAGAAGTGAAGTCCAAACGAAAGGTCGGTTTTTGACTAAAATGGAAATGTTTTTTCTCAAATAAACTATGATTAATGGATACGCCATAATATCGCAATATTCTAAATAATGCTATCTCAGAATTTTATACACGTTTTGAGCGGTTTCCTAGCGAGTTGCTTTTGATGTAAACGAAATAATTCGTTCGAGTTTATGGTCAAACTATCAGTTTTTGAACTCTTTTTTTTAACAGGCCGATTTTAAGATCATCCTCCATCCATATTTCAAAATCAAACAATCGCATTTCTAATAACTTACATATTAGGGAGCGTGTTCCAACTCATCAGACCATAGTAGCTTTCCAAGTATGTCTACATAAACCATTTTATCGATAGTCGCCTGCTAAAATATAATACACTGTTTATCATCTACCTTCACACATATAACCGTCTATACTCAATATTTTCCGCCCTTTATTGTAAAAATAACGAGAGAAAAAAGAAAATATGAAAGTATCTTTTTATTTCCGCCTGTAACAATATTTTAGTTTCATTTCCGAATATATACGAAACCTTTAGCGATATGTTGCAAAAGTAAGCACTTCGAACGTTTTATTATAAAATGTAATGATGTGACAAAATTGCTTCCCGGAGATTCGATATTAGTTTTTTTCGTGCTATTTTTCATAAAAATTTATGCTGCCAGAGTATGTGCAGCAGTGCCGCCGAGAGCAGACAAACGGTGTTTTGACATATTTCATGTCATGAATAAATGTTTATAGTAATAGCTTTATTGCGACTTTTTACTATTAAAAATCTTACAAAATTGCTGGTTCGGTAGGTTTCTTTTATTTCTATCTTATTTTTGTAGTTACTTATTTTTATACACCTGCACACAAAAAAAAGTGGTCTGTACATTTGACCATACCCATCCATCTATATGTATTTTGATGCGCTGAATCCAAATCCGAAGTCCGTTTGGCCCGTACACCCTCAAAATGTTGAGTAAATTGCGAAAAAACGCTGAAAATGCCTAAAAATTGCGAAAAATTGGAGTTATGAAAATGAAGAAAATTTTATTGAACTAGATCAAGTATGTTTCTTATGTATTTTGATGCACTGAATCCAAATTCAGAATCTTTTAATCTCGATCATTCATATATTTATCAAAAATCGTAAAAAATAGCAATGATTAGCAGAAAATAGCAAAAAATAGTAGTTCTTACGTACCAATGAGGACTTTTATTACGTATGTAGTAGTGATTTCTTGTTATATTATACTCTACAGAAGCTAAGTTACCCACTAATGTAGAGTTGAAGTCGTCGCTTGATGACGAGCCTGCGGCCCTGCTTTCTCACCCTGACCAAACGCCGATACTGGGGTTCTGAATCCCTGCATCGTAAAGCACTTATCGCTTGTGCCTGCCATGACGGCATACAGGCCGTTAACCCAGGGACTCTGCCAGACGGTTCTGTTGCCCACCGTCACCACGTGGAGGTGCCCTGGTTACAGGCACAAGCAATCAGTCCTCTGAAGTTGAATTGCAATTTCTAGCTAATTTTAGCAGTTTTTCGCAGTTTACTCAAAATTTGGAGGGTGTACGGGCCAAACGGCTTCTGTATAGTATAATATTACAAGAAATCACTCCCACATACGTAATAAAAGTCCTCATTGGTACGTAAGATACAATACAATTTTTTGCTATTTTCTGCTACTCATTGTTATTTTTTACGATTTTTGATAAATATATGAATTATCGAGATTTTTACGACGTATAGTAGAAATCAATTCCTCTGATGTCAAAATCATGACAGAAAAAGCAAATTATTCCCTGGGTGAATAATTTTTGAAAAAATTCCCTAGGGTGTTTTCATCATAATTCAGATAAAAATTGGAGAAATTAAGAAATTTAACATTTACATTATCATAAAGTACAAGATTCAACCATCGAATACTGAGCCCACAGGGGAGAACATTTAAACGTTTTATGGTTTTAAACTGAAGTGTAAGAATAAGACAACTACGTTTTATACAATATGTAGGTATATTCATTTCTGATTCTTTTTGCGTATTTATAAATAAATGACAATTTCAATTAATGTATTTTCTTAAATAATATGACTCTATTTAAGTTTCAAGATAAAACTCATTTAGAAATTAAGCAAATCGCTATATAATTAATTAAGCAAACACTATAGGGTGAAAACTTCTCAAACCCTAACAAATTAACACCAATACTAAATCTTAAACCTTTTTCCCGAATCCCGATGTTTTTACTATAAGCACCGTTTTTGAAACTTGTTTGATGCTGACACATAAATAACTGCATTAGTTTCTCTATTTAAGCAAGTATACGTGAGAACAGAACCCGTATTACGCAATTTCCGGATATATTCCCTTATTTATTTTTGTTAAGGCGAAACATTCTTTTAAAATAGCTACAATTAGGAGTTTCTATTAAAATTTTAAAGTCTGTTTACTAAGAAAGTATCAGTTTTACGCTCTTTTCCTGACTTTATCCATTTAAGAATGCGACAAAATAGGATTAAACGACTTAATAGAAACAATTTTCCTTAAAGACCTGCTTAAATTCTTTCCCAACATGACAGTTTTGATCTTTAAAAGCACTTTCCAGAGCTAGACTTACACAAGAATGCACTTACTCTGGTAAACTTCTTTAATTAACTTGCTACTGACACATAAATGCAAATTACATTTAACTTGAATGTAATAGTTTCTTTAATCCGACAGTTTATATCTTAATAAGTAGCCGACGAAGTTTAAACTATGTTAATAGCATTAAACATTATCTTTACAGCTAGTTTATAAAGTTTTATCCTGACACTAGATAAATACTTTTTAATTTAATAAAATACTTTTCAGCGAAAAGGTAATATAACAGACTTATACCTAAAAATGTGCCCACATACGTTCTATAAATATTACAGAAGCTTTGTATTAAGAATTTATCTGAGGACTAGTGACTAGCAGTGCAAAAGTATGTGTTTTTACGTATCAGCATAAAAAGTCACGAAAAATAACAAAGTAGCGCGGCGCGAAGTAGATAACAGAGAAAAAGTCGATCAAGTGCAACCTTTGCTTGCACAATTGAGGAGCCCCATTCAATAAGGGGACATGCGCTCGGCCCGGCCCGGCGGACCCAACCCAACCCTGAATATTATATGCAATCCAACCTTTATGCGTCGCGTTTTAGAAACAATTAAAAAACAATACCTTAACGTTGATTCTCAGCAAACTTCCAGCGGGAAAGTTGTTCCTTATAGTCTAAAGAACAATCGTGCGAAGGCACGAGATATTTTGACAAAAAATAAACAAATTAGAGCAGGTTGCGCGTTGCAGCGTTGCGCGCCGCGTGTATATACATTTCGATGCGTGCGTAGTAATGTTTGAACATTACAGAAGATAATTTGACGTTTAAAATATACACAATGATTGTAAAAAAGTGTTACAAGAATAAAAATTGTTTTATTAAAAGTATATTATCAAATATAAATTTTTGGTAACACAAAGCATTTTAATACAAAGGGTTTTTTAATATGAAACATTATAGCATTAATTTTTACAACGTAGGAACAGCATGCATCATAATCATTTCACTTTTTTGGGCTTACTGCCTTTAACAACTGTGTTTTGAAAAAGGTTTTCCTAAAATTTGCAACCTTCAGGATTAAGATATTTAACCAAGTTTTCAAATCATTCAGTTTTTCGCGAGAAATTCCGACTTCTTTAGCAAGCGACGATTTTTCTAAATTGTAAAAAGTGGTGAAAATTAATTATTTTGCACATGGCCACATTGACGTCTGTTCCAGTTATAATGAAATCACGCAACTATTATTCTCGAAGAAGTAATCACTTTTGAAAATGTAGAAAAATCGGCGCTTGCTAAAGATGTCGGAATTTCTCGCGAACAACTGAATGATTTGAAAACTTTGGTTAAATATCTTAGTCCTGAAGGTTGCAAATTTTATGAAAACCTTTTTCAAAACACAGCTGTTACAGGCAGTAAATCCAAAAAAGTGAAATGATTATGATGCATGCTTTTCCTACGTTTTAAAAATGAATGCTATAATGTTTCATATTAAAAAATCCTTTGTATTAAAATGCTTTATTGTGTTAACAAAAATTTATATTCGATAATATAATTTTAATAAACCAATTTTTATTCTTGTAACACTTTTTTACAATTATTGTGTCATCTTTTAACCGTCAAATTATCTTCTGTAATGTTCAAACTACTACTACGCACGCATCGAAATATACGCGCGGGGCGCAACGCTGGATTAAACCTGCTCTAATTTGTTTATTTTTTGTCAAAATATCTCGTGCCTTCGCACGATTGTTCTTTAGACTATAAGGAACAACTTTCTCGCTGGAAGTTTGCTGAGACTCAACGCTAAGGTATTGTTTTTTCATTGTTTCTAAAATTCTACGCACAAAGGTTGGATTTACATACATTCAGGGTTGGGTAGGGTCCGGTCGGGCCGGGCCGAGCGCATGGCTCCTTATTGAATGGAGATCCTCAATTAGTGTTGGGTGCCATCAACCTCCGACTTAACCTGAGCAAACCTCGGCCGCCCGATCTCCGTCTATCTGCCGCGCTACCCGCCGCCGACGGCACTAACACCGTATCACGTCGTCTATGCGCGGAGTGGGCCAAATTAAAAATTTCAAAAAACATGTAAGGACAAAAGTTGTTTCTTACATCGTGAGAAATATTTTGTGTGGGAAAACTTTGGGAAATTTTCTGGTAATACAGGATATCACCGTGCCGACATGTCCTTCCTGCGCCTGTCCCATACAATATTTATGGGACATCCTTAAAGGGATGCTCCGGGAAATATGCAACAGGTCATTCAAGCCGCTAAACAAAAACGGGATACCCCAAGGAGAAGTTGAAGCATGCCTAGTCAAATCCGACCTTGTATTGGGGTCGGAAGTGGCACGTTAATTTTTAAACTAAACTAAAGAAAAAAGTTTTATTTTGGTTTGTTTAGAGGTTTTATGGACAAATGTTTATTTTGCTATATGATTTATTTTTAGGAAATTTATTAATAATTGTTTGGTACTTTTTTGTTGATTTATAAAATTGTTTAGTAAAAAGTACTTTTTATTTCCTCTGTAATTTTTTTTTTATTATTTCTCGACAGAATCGAAAAAACTGGGTTATTTCATATATTATGTAAGCTTGGTTGTCACGGTGTGCCTCGACTGAGTTTAACTGAAAAGTCTTCCCACTTCCATTTTTTTCCAGATTTTGTTAAAGTGGTGTGGCCTAAATAATTTAAGCCCAAAATGAAAATCTTAGATCAATAGTTTCAAAAGAAAACTTCATTTTCCTATTTTTTTTTTTTTTAGGTTAAGCAGCTTTATTTTATGAAAAATAGTAGTATCAAAATGTTTTAAGGTATATAATTTTCTTTTAAGTTCTGGAAACGATATTTTCGTAGGGGAAATTTTTTAAATTTTTAAATAGCTGTGAAAATCCTGAAAAAAAGATGAGAAAACATGTGTGTACCTCTCTCTTAAATGGTACGTTGATACGATGATCTATGAACAAATTTGAAAGTAATGCAATTATCTACAAATCAGAAAAGAAATTGCTTCTCTATCTACATCTTAAGATCAGAACAGAACAGAAGGTTGAAAAATTCGAAAAAAAAATTATGAATTCAGAATGCTGGGATATATCTCAATAATTATAAGTTATGGTTACAACTGTTCACTATTTTCAGAAAGCTGATGATTTAAAGCAAAATACAAAAAAAACATTTTTATCTCTAATAAAACCAAAGATAGGATCATCGGAAACTGTATGTCCACGTGGACTGATGCGGACGGTGTCGACAGTGCCAACCGCGTAGAGCGCTATAACGAAATGCATTTAATAGCTCTATTATTAAGTTTTTTATTTAATTTAATTTTCTTTATGAATTATTTTCAATGTATCATTTTGCCCTTTTAGATAGTATTACCATAATATATAAGTTTATAGAGTCACTATTAATATAAAGTTTAATGCGTTAAACAAATAATACATTGGAGTGGTTTCACTACATGCAAATAAACAAACATACGAAATAATCAGTATGATCATTGGCTAGCCAATGATTGTTTAATAAAAGAATTACACACAAATTTCCTATAATCATAAAACAAACTCTTCTCAAACAACAACTATTTTCTCTTTACATTACTTATGAACGATTCCGATTAGCTGTGGTGAGTATAGGCAACTGAATATACACTAGAGGCTATGCTACTTGCTGTAAGTTTTACGTCTGTGTGTGTAACGTATTACGTATACTGATCGTATGAGGGTCGCATCATAACACACGACAGAATACTTTAGTGATATAGAAAAGTATTCTCCCACAACGGATAGAGAAAGTGTACGTATCCACTTAGTAAGCGCGAAAATTAATTATTTCATAATTCCCCCCTTGACTGTTCCTAACAGAACAACAAGAGGCGTGTTACGTATGCTTTCTTTTACTGTCCAGCTACAAAAGCCTAGGACATTCCACTTTCTCTTGCTCATTTATACCTAGGGCCTCCAGCTTATAGAACAAATTGCCTGCAAATGTTTTCCCTTCCCCTCCCGACGTCCAATTCTTTAAATCTCTTGTCAATGGATTACATTTTCCTTCTCCTCAGACGCCCACGGTATTTTAGTACCTACGTAGGCTGTCTCAGATTAAAAAAAAGCAGTTGGTATTTTTTTTTATTTTATTGGGTTTTAAGTTGTAGAAAAATATCGTACCAAACTCGGTGGACAGTCACTAACACCCTAGCGTGATTTTCGCACTCGGCGGGCGCCTGGTGCGTTAATATTCATACTTAACACGTTAAGTGCCACTTTCCATGCTCGTTATGTAATATAAGCACTAAAAGGAGCTTTCGAGAAAAATATCGGTGAGTTAAAAAAAATAAATCTTGGTATTGGATACTGACTTATCTTATATGCAAAAGCATACGAAGAAATTATTCAACGATGCCTCTAATCATGTAATATCCTCAGAATTCGTCCTTTTTTTTATTAAAGCAGTTTTAATCAACGCAGGGTAATTTGTAAGCGTACTTTTGTAATTTGCTGAAATGAAAAATGGAGCACCAAAATTGATAGCAAATATGAATTGCGTTGTCAAATTAGCCTATATTTCCCTTTTAAACTTTTTTACTTAATGTCGGAAGTTTTAACGGAACGATTACCCTTTTTAATTTAGGCTCATTTAAACTTTTAATAACCTCCCTGTTTAATGCTAAAACTTGCGATTTTTATCACAGGAAGTTAATTTCGTAGAATACAAGGTGTTTATGGGTAATTATAATGACAAGAGAGAAATTAAATATGGCGGAAAGTCATAAAACTTTTGTAATAAAAGGTAGTCTTTTTAACTTTCGGTAGACCAATTTGATTTAACAACGGTCAAGGTTCCAACGGTTTTTTATATGCTTTTGAAAAAAAAAACACGTATACTTCTACTCGACTCGTACAAAATATAACTAACAGTATTTTGCGAAAAGCCAAATATCTTTAATTTTTGAAGTAAGTCTTTTTTATTATAGTTTCTTTTCGGTTTCAGGAAATTTTATTGTCATTACCTTGCAGTAGCGGCTAGTGAACTTTTAAAGTTGTATATCTCTGTTGCTACTTACGGAACCCAAGCCAAGTTCAGGGTTTTTGATAATGAGCCTACTAGGAGTGTTTCGGTAAAGAAAACAAATTGCAATTTGCGAAAAAAAGTTGAATATTTGCTTTGGGTTTGAGCAATTTGTATTATTACTTATCAAAAATTGACCAAAACATCCAAATTTTAACACCAATTACCACAAAAAGACCACACGATTCGATTTGGAAACAGGCACAAAAACAAAATCAGTGAATAATCTTAATATAAGCCACTCGAGTTTTAAGTTTTACCACATGAATTTCACGTAGATATATTTTTCCTATAAACTGTTGCTTTTAACCAAATGTTCTCGCCTTAATAATTTGTGGTAAAAGCCCTAGAGCATTGGTCTCGGGCTTTTATCGTCAAAGTATTAAGTCCCGAACATTTTAGAAGCAAAATATTTCGAAAAACCACCTACGCAAAATTTACCCGTGAGAATTCAAAGCTCTCATGATTTAACCTGTGAAAGAACATCTCGTTGCAGCTACTGTAATCTGCTTCTTAAAACAAGAACACTCCTCTGGATTTTGTAAATACAACCGGGCATTAAGTCTATTTCTTATGACGTCATCAAGATTTACCCAATCGTGATGGCTGCAGACCTGTGCAAACCATCTTAAATAATATATGTGGTCTCGCAAGGCCTACACATTCGTAGAAAAGCACACTCGATGTAGTTGAAACCCAGTGGCGTGCCGCCGAGGGGGCTAGGGGGGGCACGAGCCCCTCCCGCCCTCATCGCAACGGCGCCCTCGCGCCCCCGGAGATTCACTGATGCCTACTAGGACCACATACTCCCTAATAAAAGGACAGTAATTTACAGCGCCCCCTGAAGTTTCACTGCCTACTATGACCACATACTCTCCAATAAAAGGAAAATAATTAGGCGCCCTCAAATCATTGTGCCCCCTCCGCTCTAAAGGCACGGCACGCCACTGTTGAAACCCAGTGCTCCCAACAAACCTAAGCAACATCATCTTTTTTAAATATTTTTTGTCACATCTCTTCAAGCCTAATCCATTTACGTAATTGAATTCCACGGTCTGTATGTTACATCTTTATCTTAACTTGATTTTAAACTGATCAAAAGTTCTTACCAGACTTGGGCAATAGAAAGAGAAAACACTGTCATTTTTATTTTTCTGGGCGGATGGACAAAATTTTAATCTTGTTTAAAACCCTAACAAAATAAAATATCTTTATAGTAGACAAACATATTTAAGTTTGTATTCGCATATCTACTGGACGCGCTAAAAATATTGTCACGTGGTACCCGACAGCAGCACCAAATGTAACGTAGGGGATCGTAGAGGTTGATAAATTATAGTAAGGTAAAAATCCTCATTACTACACCAATTGCGGTTGAACAACAATTTTCTTTTTAGACATTCTCTGTTGGCCTATTTTTACTAAAAAAAATGTTGAACTATCGGAAGTTGCCCTACGGGACCGTACAAGTAGATATTTCCGAGCAATTTGTCATAAAAATCAATGCTGGCAGCGTCTTAGGTGCAGCAAGTACGCTGAACTTTGCAGCAACGCGACGCCGACGTTTAATAAAGCTTATCTATAAATGAAAAGTCAAAAACAATAAAAATTTTAAGGTGTTTGATTTGCTATTTGATTTTCCGGTAAAAATAAATTTTAAAATGACTAAACAGGATTTGCTTTTATCTGTTTTGATAATTTCTGGTAATATTTACGAGAGGTAGATACATACGTATGTATGTTTCGTCTGACCTAAAATAAGAAATAGTCCAATAGGTCATAAAAGGAAAAATCGGTCAAGTGCAAACTATACTTGCACAATTAGTGTTCCGTGCCATCAGTTAACCTTAACCTGTGCAAACCTCGGCCGCCCGATCTCCACCCACATGCCGCGATACTCGCCGCCGACGGCACCAACGCCGTATCACATCGCGTATGCGCGGAACTGAGTGGGAAGCGTTTCGACTAAGCGAAATTAAAAATTTTAAAAAACGTGTAAGAACAAAAGATGTTCCATACATCGTGAGAAATATTTTAGGCACAAAACTTTTTCTCTAAAACCAATGATTCAGAAGTTATAAGGAAATTAACAGCTAAATTGTTTATAGCAATTGATCGTGCTAGTGTTTTTCAATGCTGATAATTTTTGTTCAATCCTAATGGTCATGATTTTTTTTCAAATTTTTCTGAGCGATCCTTTTGGTGATAGGGGTGGAGGGCAGCAATTTTTAGGCGTTTTTCTCCAAAATGTTTTAAAAAATGCATAAAAAAATACATCATATATATTGTTGAATTCATACTTCAATAAGATTTCATTTGATACCTTTGAAAAAAAAATTGCATGCCCCTCTTTACCCCCTTTCAACTTTTTATACTTTACGTCTATAATTGGGCCACCGCACGCTATCTCTTTGCTAAATTTCCAATTTTTACGTCAAGTAGTTCCAGAGAAAGTCGCCTATGACAGACGGACACCGAAGGCATTCCATAAGTGTTCCGTCTCACAGAACACTAAAAACTATCTAGACTGCTTTTTTGAGAATGGTCGATTTTATCATTTGACAAGACAAACCAGTACTATTTTGTGCCGAGCCATTTCAAAGGGACAGAAAAAATATGTGACAATTTGTTTTTGACTTGTAGTTTTAAAACGAAGGGTATTTGGAAAAAAAGTTGTAGAGAAATTAAATCTGCAGAAAAAGGTAGTGACCACTTTAGCGGTATCTGTAATAAATAGGACATGAGAGGCATGCGAAATTTATGGGTCGATTCACAACTCCCTAAATTTGGCACGTTTGATCAATTTTCAACGTGAAAACGCCGCAATTCGGCCAGTTATAAATCGAAGCCCAATATTATTGACTCGTAGCTAAGAAACTTTGACTCATTTAATCCTGGTACCATCAACGTTGCCATATCGGCATTTAAGTTGAATTTATTAAAGAAGATGACACGAAGTTTCTCTTGACCTTGGCACGTCTTTCACGGCTTATTTCTCTATAAACAAAAGACGAAACTGACTAACTGAATGACATATCAACGCACAGCCCACACCATTGGGTCTAGAAACTTAAAATTTTGCACAGAAGTTTCTTATATAACGTAGGCATCTACTAAGGCAGGGGTTTTTCAAAATTCAACCCCTAAGGCGGTAAAACAGGGGTTCAAACTTTGTGTGGAGAAAAAATATTAGATGTTTCGAAAAATCGAAACTTCATAAAAATATTCTAAAGAATAAATGTTTAAACATCTGTTTTACAGTATTTAATAAGTCAGCCCCTAAGGGGATGAAATGGGGGTTTAAAATTTGTAATGGAGTTGTTATATCGTGGATGTAGTCGCGGGCGAAAGCTAGTTTACTGTAGAGAGGGGAAAAATTTTTGAGACCTTTTTTATATGAATTTTAATGCTCTATAACTTGTCTAAAACTTTTTTCCAGATTATTTTTGTTTTAGAACTGAAAGCCAAAAACCCTTTTCCAGCCCTTTTCGGATCTTTTTTCCATCCTTTTAAAATTTACTTTTACTACTGAGGTTTCTTTTCAAACGACACAATCTCTCTTTTTTCAAAAAAAAAAAACAGCAGTTTAGCTGAATTTTTTCAAGACATTCATTTATTCGTGCAACATTTCACCTTATCTATAGGATGTATAAGAGAGATGACGCAGTGTATTTTTATACCATAAGCTCACACAAGACACTTTGTTAAATTCATTTAAATATAGAACAAACTATATTAATATGAATAAGCTCTAAAATACTTTTTAATAGCCATACATTAATAAAAACATGTATTCTGAGGCATAACGAAAATATTTCAATAAAACTCTTTGTGGCTTTCCTCCCTTTTCTGGGCTCTATTGTCTATTCACCACTTCTAAGGATTTCTTTTCCGTGATATTTCGTAGGAATTCGTGTAAAAAATACATTATTTGATAAAATTTTGACTCCTGTATTTACTATAATTATTTTTAAAATTTTAAAATATAATTTAGAAGAAAATAAAGCTTGCTTGTTAGAGCTTTTGTTAATGATAATGTTAATGACCTTAAAACGTTGCCCATTTAATAAAGTTTGGAATATCTTAATATTTTGAGAGCATTGATTATTGTTAGATATCTAATTCTCTTCACATTTTTTAAAAATTTTCCAGTGTTTTGCTTCGTTAAGGTATTTTTTTCTTTCCAGGTAAGTTCTCATGCCCATAGAAAGAGTTAGTTAAATTTTGGATCAGACTGGGTGAGTAGAAAATGCTTTTTCCATTTTATATGGATATGTGAAGATTTCTCCAATTTTTTTTTCGAATAAACATTTCTTCGACAGCCTTGTTCTGAGAAAAGTTTTTAAATATGCATTTGGGAATTGCGTAGTTATGGTGTACTGGTCAAATTTAATGTATTCAAAATATATTGTTGCTGTAATAAGACTGACTATATTTGTACAGGGTGGTTTAAAAGTCCCGCATAAAATTCATATTTTTTTAATGCGTCATTTTTTAGTAAATCACAATGACATATATTAATTGAATTGTTTACTAATTTTTCCGTAATATTTTCAACCGTCCCCCTTCAACCCTCTAATCCCTAGCCACTCCAACTTTTTTTTTAATGACAACCTATGTGAAGCAGGAGCTCGTTGAGAAGCTCGTTAAAAACTGAATGTAACATTATCTTTAAAATATAATTTATTTTTTTTTTGTAAATTTTTTAACAATTCTTGTTAAAATGGTATCGAAATGTATAAAGGGCAAATCTGGTGCTTTGTATCGAAACCCACCAATAGTGTCTAGATTTTTTTGTATATTGTCTACCTGATTAATAAAATAACATTCTTATTATTTTTTTTATGTACCATTTATTTTTAATTTCTTCGGCAAGAAAAAAATTTCAATAAATTGAGTACTTTGCTTATTAAATTTCAAAGCGGTTCTGTTAGGCCCAGCAGTAGTCATAGAAAAATACACCAACATTTCGTATCGTCATCATAGAAAAATGATTTATACAGCCTCTAACAATATTCGTGAAAGTGGCATTTACGGAGCTCCACCTGTTAACAAACTTTGTCCCGTAGAGACGTGTACAATGTGTACATTGCAGGACCCTTAGATGGTCCCATATGGTACCGTAGTTTAAAATTTAGTATTTATTACATACGCATGCTTTAATATGATTTTGATTCAAATGCTAATTTTAATTGGTTATAAGTAATGTAATCTTATAAATCTCAAAAATAAACAAAACCCAATAGCATCTTATATCTACCGTTCGTGTTCATACAGAAATTCCAATAGCGTTAACCCGATTTTGGTCATCTGCAAGATAAAGAAAATCGAAACTTGTATCTCCAATAGAAAATTTTCACAATTTGTCGTTATATGATGCACATTTATTTGGGACATAATTGATGTGTTTGTGATATGCACTTATCAGCATGCGAACTTATATCAGAGTAGAATTTGGCTGCATCAAGACAAAGTCTTACTTCAATTTATATTCTTAGGCTTTTGTCCTTTCAATGTCATGATGAAGGTATAAAAAAGACAATATTTTGCTGCTCACTACAGACATAGTAATCTTTAAACATATTTTATCATTTCTAACAATTTAAACATAAACAACGTATTGTCATTAGTGCAGCCGTCTTTTTCTGTTATTAATAGCTAGCTTAGCGTTATATTTTGAAAGCAAACATAATGCAGTCGTTTCAGCAGAATAAAATTTTGTATACACTCCTTATAGCGTATATAAAATGGGTCGATTTTTATCAATTATGGGACATATTTTACCCAAACCATTTTTTCCTTTTGTCTCAAAACACCTTTAGCAATATTTTTTTTTATAAACGTATCTCCAGAATTCTTTAAGATAGCTATTTTCCCAACATCGATGGAAGATTTAGTCCCAATGTTTTCCTTGACACGAAATCATGTGAGAAAAACAAGTTTTATTATTTAGATGTATCCATATTATATTTTAGTAATATAAAATATATATTTTTTGTCATACGCATACCACTTCAAATAATAGAGACACGTTTTTTTATCAAAACGAATTTATTCTGTAAATTGAAAACTAAGTCATGAATCTGGTCTGTTTTTTAAAATTAGATGGGACGTATAAGATGTATATTATTTAATATTGTTTTGAATGCTTTCTGGTTAGCAAGCCCGCAACACTTAAAGAGATCAACATTGTTTTTATTATTCACTAAATAACTAAAAATGTTAGGATTTTTCACATGATTCCGAGTGCAAAGTAACCCACAAGAAAAACGGATTATTGATTCCAATATGGGTGCTTTTCTGTTTTTATTTGTACGGTAGTTACAGTCATTTTTAGCTACGACTGTCAGGCGAAATTTGAATAAATGCCTACGAATATAGTACCTAATCTAACTGTGTAAAGATCCTGGATAGTTGATTATTTTAAAAACCAGATGGGAGGAATTTTTCAGATGCAAGTTCTAGGGCTTTCAAAGATTTATAAACTTAAAATTAGTAAAAAGTAGTTAAGTCGCTTTAATTTCTGTTTCTGCTTAACATAGGCTAAGGCTAAAAACACATTATTAACACGTGACGTGTTAACACAAGTCAGCACGTTACTTCACAATACAGCACGTCAGATTTCCTAATCACATTACTATGCTATGTTATACTGACATGTTGAATGGATTTTATACATACTGATAGAGAAGCCCGAACATAAATTGTCCAGTCATCGGGCAAGCTTTGTGTATTTCTATTATCGTAGAGAAATGGAGAATCTATTTGAAGTCAATTAGGTAAAGAGGAGGGAAGGTTAGCTGCTATTGCTGCATTATTTATGTTGCAAAATGAATCCATAGAGTACTGGGTTCATCCAGTTAATGAGCGTAGGTACAAGTCTGATGCATTTTACATTCTGCGGGCTGAAACTGCCAACGACGATGAAAGGTCTAAAATATATACATAAGGATGACCAGGAAGGAGTTTGACATGCGTCACAATTTACTATAAAGTGAATTAGAGAAGCAAGAATCCTTACTGTGCACATTGTATAGGAATACGTACTTTCTAACTTCTTTAATTACTTTTTCTTCCATTTGGTACTCACAAACTTCGTGGATAAATACCAGCTGATGCAAACACACGTAGTGAAGCGAGTTTTATGCCTCTGACGTCATCACAATAATATGTACACTACGGCGGAGCATTTTTTTGAAATTCAAAACGCCTGTGGTTGAAATAGCTACTTTTGGATAAACCACACAAAAACTTAGCTATGTGCGACATCATTTTAAGGTTCCTAGACGAGAAAAAATTTTCGGTTTTTCAGGAATTTTAATGTTTCTTTTCCTATTTATATAGAAAATTAAATAACTAAATAGTTAACGCCTGGTGTGAAAATTCGTAACTGTTTGGATCACTATAATCTGCGCAAGATCTCCGAAATGTGTGACGTTATCTACATGTTCTTAGATAGAAAGCATTTTTTTGTTCTGTAAAGAATTTTAAAGATTTTTACATTATTGCATAAAAGTTCGGTTTGTAATTTACCAAAATCACGTCGCTGTAATAGAGTCTCTTTTATATTAATAACAAAAAAAAAAGAAACAGTGTATTCAAGTATCACATATTCCACGTGTGCGCTAACAAGTTTTTACCTGTTGGCCGCCTGTATGGTGTATTTTGCCTTTAGTGTCAGTATTAGCTTATTTATGGTGTAGTTAAGCATTAATTCTGCGAGTTTAATATGCCGCAATTTCGAAAAAAAACTGAAATATCTGGAACCCCTAGTAAAATATGTAGTAATAATATTGCATATTATGTTCCCAAGATTATTAATAGAAGCAAAATAAGACGAGAGCGAAAGAAACGACGAACAGAATTTGACCCGAAGAGAGAAAATGAAAATCTTATAATTCATGGAATTTACTGTAAGAAGGGATACTCTTACTACTGAAAAAACGGAATTAAGTCATTAATCCAAAACTATAAGTAATTATTACCGAAACAGGTTCTATTAACTGTAGCCAACAGGATATTAAGACTGTATGTTGCAAGTTGGAACTAAAAATGTATCGGAAATTCTAAAAATATTTACATCATCATGCAAATATGGACCCAGCCACTTGTTTTTCTTTATTAAATTATCTCGGTACTTACCAGATAAGCTCACAAAATAATTGATTCAGTTAGTCAACGCAATAGCCACTACGCTCTTCCAGAAAATATTTTGCTTGCCATGTTAGCAGACAGTCGAAGGCGTGTTCGTGAATTAGCATTACGTCGAATTCTGAAAAGGCGACCTTCACGCCTTATGAAGAACTGTATACGTGAATTTAAAGTACCAAAAATTAATTTTGGAGCTACAAAATACATTCAGTGGATTGACTGACAGTCTGTGATTATAACTAAATCCACTTTAACTAAGCGTATTAGTGAAGAACCACTTCGTGAGTGAGATGATTTTAGAAGTTACGGACGAGACTGAAATAGTAAAATTTTCACGTCAATACTCAGGCTGTTAAAAGGCATATTAAGATGGTGACAGATACGTCTTCTTTAGTGTGTGGAACTACTGCAAGGGATAGTTTAATACGAACTAAGATTTGCTCCTAATTGGTGTGTTCTGGATTGTTTTTGTAAGAAAACCAAGCCAAAAGCTGCAAATGACTGATTTTTTTTTAAAAGATTTTTTACATTCAGTCATCTAGGAACCTGAAGATATAGTTTTCCTGTTTCCAGCTTCTGGCAATGTAAATCGGTCAATAAAAGGCAGATAGGCTTAATGTTATTCGAAATTTTAAAAAATCCCCTATTAAATTGCTCCGCCCTAATGTACACTCCCATTTAAAATAATGTAATAGGTATTTCTACACCACGGGTTAACACGTGTCTAAACTTGTTAATACGTCACGTGTTAAAATTGTGTCCGTAACTTAAGTTTATGTAACACTCCCTCTACCCCCCAAGTAGTTCCAGAGTTATTGCCATGTGTGTATAAAATTAAATTAGCTTGCTATTCCACAAAAGTACGTGAAAATAAAATAGAATTCACATTATTTATCCTGTAATAAGTTTCAAATATACAGGGTCGCTCATAAGGTTCTGGCTGACTATTTTGTTGATAAAGAACAGCCCTTTTTAATATAGTTTATTACTGTTTGTAAAAGTTTAAGCAATTTTAAAAGTTTCCTCAGACATTTTTTAACTATATACCATAGCCTTCTCGATGTGCTTCGCTAGACAGACATAATTTGTCTCTCTCTAGCGAAGCATATCGAGAAGTCTATGCAATATAGTAATATTATACTAAGGTAAATGTATCATTAACAATAGGAGAAGCTCTCCCAACTATATGGCACACTGTTCTCATATGCTGTCTAGTTTATACTTCAGTTTGAGTAACAATTTTAATAAAATACTGTATCGATTAAACATATTTGCGCTGTTAAACTGGCGACAATCCGGCTTTCAACCATAAACTCTCAAGCCGATGGAAAAACAAACTGCGGAAAAGCTTCAAAAATTATTATTTTACGGGCCCTCTGCATTGTCATCGAGGAAAATTTATATTTTAGGCGCGCAGCCCGCCATAGCTTCATATTCCAGGTAGGGATGGAAAATTAAATTTATATATCGATATATTGAACTATATATCGAAATAGATATATCGATCACAAGCATGTTGACAGATGTAAATAACATATCAGTATACTAGATGACGAACGCTTAAGGCTCGTTCTTATATTTCTGTATTCAGTTTTTTCTTTTCTGTTTTATGTTTTCCTTTCCACTCAGAATTATTAATCATATTTTATGATATAAAAATAATTTAATTTGTAACTAGTGACCGGCACCAAAGGCTAAAAAATCATGAAACATTATGTAGCAAATGGTATAGTTTTATAAGTATCATTTCAATCTCGTTGGATGTCCTCATATGTTGCACATTACTGAAAGATTTATAATTAGGGCACTAAATATGTTTAACACAATGTATTAAAAAGGTTTGGAAAATTTATTTATCACGCTGTCTCAATTCTGGCACTTCAAATTTAACCTGAAACATCCCATAACACCACAAAGGTCAAAAAGAGACAAATCGACTGGCCTTCAAGAAGTTCAGAGTGGACACCTATTGATTCCTTTTGTGGAAATAACTCATTACAAAGGTGTATATTAAGCTTCCGTCCAGCGATCGGCAAGTTTCTATAGAGACTAACCAACCATTAAAAACTCATTTAAACCAACTTTTTTCAAGCTACGGCAATGCAATTCTCTTGCTTGGGTTTGCGCCTTGTAAGGACTACCGGACAATGACCAGCAGATTCATACCGCGGTTACTTTGACCTCCTCTAAAGCTACCACCAGCTCCCAGCTTGCTGGCTCCTTCGCAGACAGGGATGCTCGCGCACCAAGTGTGCGGAAACACTAGATATTGTATTTTTTGTTTATATATATATACATATATATATATATATATATATATATATATATATATATATATATATATATATATATATATATATATATATATAAAGATAAAAATATCTTGTCCGTACCATATATAAGAGAGAAAGAAGAATCTTGGCTTTGCGGACTGTGGAAGTGTGTTCCTCTTTTGCATTAAAGTACGGGGAGTCCAATGAGTCCAAGGCTGTCTGAATGATTCCTAACAAGGACGAAACAGCTGTCATGGTCTACCCGGCCCGGGGTTGTCCATTCTCTTGGACTCCCCGTACTTTAATGCAAAAGAGGAACACACTTCCGCACAGTCCGCAAAGCCAACATTCTTCTTTCTCTATTTTATATATATATATATATATATATATATATATATATATATATATATATATATATATATATATATATATATATATATATGTATAGATGATAGAGCCCAAATGACCTGTAATTAATAAAATGAAATACAAATGTTAAGTAAGTATTATATCTTTAAACAATACTCGTTACGCTTTTAGAGTCTTAATCACAGTCGTGTCAAGTTTCCTTCTGTAATCTGACTTTCTTCGCTTTAAGTAATATACATCGTTCAGCTCTCCTTATTTTAAGTTGTAACCACAACGCTCTTCATTTTAATAGTTTCAGCCATGTCACATTTCCGTAAAACCTAACGTAAAGTAAAGTTAAATAAAGTCAGTCTTGTTTAAAATATAGGTTGATTAAACTTTAGAGAAACTTGTCAAATAAAGAGTTCTAAACCCAGTAAGTTCTAATGATGCTTGCTCCGTTTCACAGTAATATTTTGCTGGAATTAATATTAAGACATGACGTAGCCACGTAGTCTTGAACAAACAGAAAAGTACAGAAAATCGATGTACTTTTAAGTAATATGTCGATATATTATTTTCATCCCTTGTTGCCTGTAATCTTCTGTAAACGTAGAGACAATATCTCTGTAGTTGCAGGCCAGCTTGTCTAATAATACGTTAAGGCCTTAAGCAAACAGTCGTTTAAATGAAAATTTGCCCTCAAACATTAAAAATAAAAATTGTTACTGTTTACAAAAATTTTAGCTTTTAGTTAGAAACGTGATATTTTGTCTATTGGAGATTAAAGTTCAATGCTCTGCTCTAGTAAATTATCGTGTTTTCGAGGACAAAATAATTCAAGAATTGTATGCTTTTTATGTGTTTACAATTACTTTTTATAATTGAGTGTGTGATTTCTGTAACTGTAGATAGATTATTTTTACAACACAATAACTAGTCTGGTTGAAATTGTATCCTTGCCATCTTTCCTTTCTTTCACTCTGTTTATTTATTTGGTATCTTTCTCAGTATTATTATCTGGACATCTAGCAACTTATAACTTTTTTTAGCCTGAACCTCAAAGTGTAATATCGGATGTTTTCTTACGAACAGAATTAGAATCACACATTTTTTTCTTATATTTATGCTTTAAATTATATGACTTTACTACAAATTAACATTTTCGAAATTGCATTTATTTAAGAGAAATGCGAAATCTTAAACTGCTTCTACATACCCTCAGTTTAATCTTCTGTAAAATTATTATCTTAAATTTGCCTACACGGCAGCTGAAGTCAGCGTTGACCTACCTTAGATTTTTTAGTGATTAGTACAGTTTATAAATGTATGATATGCACGTCTTTAATATGTATTCTTATTTAGTAAAATATGCCACCCAAGTTACCTCAAAATCTATCCTTATTTAGAATCAGGTCAGCAATATTTGATTGGAGAAAAACTGTCGACCCTTAGACATTACCTGGCCCTAAGCTGTTCTGATGACGGTTAATTTTGTTTTTGAACCAACCAGCGACGTTTAGCATCTCTGATCGGATTATTCTCGAATCGATCACTGAAGTTAAATGACGCCCGGCACGGTTAGTACTTGGATGTGTGACCGCTTGGGAACGCCGTGTCTCACCGCTTTAAACAAGAATGGTGGTAGAGGAATTCTTCCTCGGCCGAGGTGGTACCACCCCACACATCCTCTTAAAGGGCTGGTGAAGTCCCTACGGTTTCTAGTTCTGGATGTGTGAGTCGGACTTTCTCAGTTCACCCACGGTACACAGTACATAGGCTTCGGTATTTGTGGGCAGTCAGAAGATAAACAAAATTTCGTAATACTTATATTTAGATTAATAAAATAATTTCTCATTTGTTGCAAAACTCCTTAGACTACACTTTAGACGTGAAACGTGGCTAGCCAGCCAGACTCTGTTATTAGTAACTGAGATCAGTTTTACACTGCAAAAAATCTCGAGATATTTATAATAGAATTCTGCAGGTTTTGTTGCTACGTCTATAACAAATAAAATGTCGGTATTTAAACTACTTATTTTTTTGTATCACAGATACCAAATGAATAAGCCCTAAGCATTTTTGTGTAAACAATAAAAACCAACTGTAATATGTGCTGGCAATATTGGAAATGAATGGCAGACCAGATATTCTTCAAGAAATCATAGGTAAAATCTATACTTTGTTTAATGGACAGTAGCCCGGGAGGCTTGTATTTGATTTTGGTTTGTTCAGGATTGTTCTAATACTGATTTCACTATTACATGGAAAGCTTTAGGGTCGTAAAATGGCTGTATTCAGGAAGACTGAGCTTTGAGAATCTTCAGTGGTTGTTAATTTTTGAGGTTTGGAGATATCGGTGTGTCAATCGTTTATAAATTGTAACGAAAATAAAGAAAGGTATATCATTTATAAATATGTCATGAGGAACCCACTCTATCAAGTACACATTTAATACTAATTTTTAATAAATAAGATTTTATAATAGTAATTATATTTTGACTAACGAAATATGTACCTTCAATTTTTTTAGTCCTTTTAAAAGCAGTCATGTATTGTATTACAGTGACAACGGATAAACAGAGTTTATACCTACAATATATCATATTTCTTTTCGTGAAAGCTCGTGATTAGTTTTGCATAAGATTACGACCAAATAGGAGGAACATAAAACTGCATTATTAACTGAAACGCATCTCCCTTGCTCTTGGAAACGAAATTTTACTCCCGTGTGATGTGTGCAGTTATTCATATTTGAAAAATATTTACGGCCAGATTTAATGTTGCTAAGACAAGTCTAATTTAACAAACAAGGCATTTAATTGACAAGTGTAAGAAAAACTCTACTCAGTTTTATATCATGAATTGATTTAAATTTAATTATGTATTTTCACAATAATAGCGGGTATTTCAATAGGTACTTCGGTATCTAGAGACCCGACAATTTAATTATGGGTCATTTTACGATGGAAGAACGTTAGCTAATTTTATCTTAAAGCAATTTGGAAATAATGCAGAATATTGCAATAAAATGATATTCTCCGACGAAGCTCATTTCCACTTCAGAGGTTAAGTGATTGTACCCCCTTATGCTTTATACCATTTTTCATTAGCAAATTATTTAAGTATCGCCTTACGCTGCACACCCTTTTTTTAATATTATTAGTAAATAACTTAATTATCTCACCGCTGCCACCATTTTTTATTATGTCACAGATCAGAACCTAGTTTAAGAATATGGTAGCGTTAATTAGTTTCTCAAAGAGTTGTTAAGAAAAGAACGGAACAGGTTAGAGGTAGCCTCTTCAGTGACCTGTTCTTTCTAAAAGAACTGAATCGGTTCTTTATTTAGGTAACCGACCGACATGGCGCTGTATCTGTGTGAGTGCGTGCTCTTCTCCTCTCCGCTTGGAAAGGAACTAACGCGAGACGCGACGCGACGAAACGACTCGGGACTCGGCACAGAATTGTGGTTTAGAAACTCTGTGGACTCGGTTCGAAATTTATCCGCTGTTTGCGTTTGCTGTTTGCTCAGTTCTCAGTTGGCGAATTGATTCTTTTTTGCAGAATCGTTGGTAATCGGATAGATTTGTCGGCTTGAAAATAAAAATATTTAGGAATTTATTAATTTTGTTTCCAAAAAGAAAATACATGTTTATTGTATTATACATAAAATGTGATCAATTAACAAGAGTTTTTTTAGAAATATAAAAAAATCCATTGTCAGCTTTAGACTACAGAAAAACAGCCACAATATAATATAAATTATATATAACATTATTTATAATATAAATATATGACAATAAAATAGAATGTAAATACCGTTTCTATTAAGAAAGTAAAAACAAATGTGCATGTCTAACCTAACCTAACAATTTGGTGTTTGTATTTAAAAATAAAAGCTGCTGAGCTTTAATACTTCCCAGGCGACTTCTACGTTCACTTAGTATTTGACCCGCTTTTAAAAGCAAATGTTCTAGAATATAATATTTAGATAACGAATTAAAATCTATAAGGAATATATTAGAAAATTTAAAATTTTATTAAAGAATAATATTTTGAGGGGAATTTATAATTCCAAATAATAAAGTTAAAACTTTGTGATGTGTTGTTTATCAAACAAACTATTGATGGTATGAATAAGAATGAAGAAGAAAGCATTATTTTAAAACTAAAAATATGTAATTCAAAGCATTATTATGCTAATAAAATTTGTTTTATTTCATTAAAATAAATATGTTAGGTGTGCCGATGTCCCCAGATTTTAGTTTAATAGTTTAGTAACTTGTGTTATTTCTCCCTTTCGTTTCTATTACAGACTCATGTGCCTCACAATAGCCTGTTTACTTTTCCGTCGACTCAAAAGCTTATGTTTTAGAGGAAAATTTTGACCCGTTCGCGTCACGTCTTATCGTATTAAATTTGGTTGGGCATTTTATTAAAGTTGTTTAGAGCATCCTGGAAGTGCTAAATTGCTTACGTTTTATGTTCATCCAGGTTATATTGAGGTATGTTGGGTACACATCAAAATAGAAATTTCATAGATGCAAACGTGTGATTTATGTTTTGGGCATTAATATGAAACTAATTAAAATACAAAACATAAACGTTCAGATTTACTAAAAAGGTTTACGATTTAGTACTGGTTTAAATTAAGATCTTCTAGCTAATCACTTAGGTTTTGACAGTATTTGTCCAGTCATTGCTAATAAGTAGTCATTAAAAACTTATGAGTTATTCTAAATTTTTCTATTTAACCAATTTTTTGAAGACACCAACATTATATCTTCGAGTTCGGTATTGTGAGAGGGTGTAGTAAATCCGATGAGATTGTTAATGGCCTGAATAGTAACAGAAAGTGTATATCTATATTTTTGGATCTTGCAAAGGCGTTCGATACGGGTTCTCATGAGAGACTGATTCATGTTCTCAGTAATTATACCATAAGAGGGGTGGCTTGCAAATTGGTGAATAGGTATTGGTCAGAGAGAAATGTCCTAAGTGAAAAGCAAGAAAATAAAAACAGGTGTACCTCAGGGTACTGTACTTGGACCACTTCTGTTTATTTGTTACATAAACTCCTTGGGAAAATTGAATATGGATAGTTTAGTAATGGTATTTGCTGATGATTCTTGGGAGGGGGTTAGAAATAAGGCAATAACACTAGTTGACAAATTTTACCTTCATTCGAGGTACCTCGTGAAAAAAGTGGTTTTAAACCTAATTCGAGGTCGGTGAAAACGAAAATGACAATCATTTATTTTTCCAAAGAAGCATTTGCGACATATTCGCAAAAAACGTGTTTTTCGGCTCTTTTTCTACTTATGGTCCAACATCTCGAGAACGGTAGACGTAATCGACCTAAAATATACACACATTTCGAGGTACGCTTCTTTTTTCACATAAATATTAATTTTGAGTCAATTGGAAGAGTATTTTTTGAGTTACAACTACTGAAACTTGAAAAAAACTGCATTTTTTGAGCTTTTTTGAAAATAGCACATTTTTGTTTGATTTATTTAGTTATTAGGAAATTTTTTTCATGCTTTTTGAATTGCATATGAAAGATTATTTCGTCACGAAAATATATTGCCCAAGTTTGTTCAAATCGGTTGTAAAATGTGGAAGATATTACTGATTAAGTGAAGGCAGACGATTTCAACTTTTGCCATGAACGTCCAGAAGTCCGGAGAAATTAGGTGAACGAAATTAAGGTATTAAAGCCTAACGTACTCATTTGAATCTAATTTCTCCGGACTTCTGGGCGTTCATGGCAAAAGCTGAAATCGTCTGCGTTCACTTAATCAGTAATATCTTCCACATTTTACAACCGATTTGAACAAACTTGGGCAATATATTTTCGTGGCGAAATAATCTTTCATATGCAACTCAAAAACATGAAAAAAATTCCTGATAACTAAATAAAACAAACAAAAATGTGCCATTTTCAAAAAAGCTGAAAATGCAGTTCTTTTCAATTTTCAGTAGCTGTAACGCAAAAAATTCTCTTCCAATTCAAAATTAATATTTATGTGAAAAAGAAGCGTACCTCGAAATGTGTGTACATTTTAGGTCGATTACGTCTACCGTTCTCGAGATGTTGAACCATAACTGGAAAAAGAGCCGAAAAACCCGTTTTTTGCGAATATTTCGCAAACGCTTCTTTGGAAAAATAAATGATTGTCATTTTCGATTTCAGCGACCAACACTTTTTCACGAGGTACATTTTTCTTGTAAACTAGTGTAATCCGTTTAAATATAGTAAAAGACTGACTTCAGAACAACAGTTACTGAATCTTACAAAAACAAATTATATAGTTTTGTTAATGACTTGTTTAAAGCGGTCCCAAGCGGTCACCCATCCAAGTACTAATCGTGCCGGTGCGACCAGCGAAGTTAAACGCCTAATAATTGAAAGTCTGACAACAACCGTTCTCAAAAGGTGGAAGCACCGAATATATAACATATATATATTCGGTGATGGAAGACCATATAGTTGGCCAGATTAAGAGTAACCCTGGTTGCTTTAAAATATAAATAATGGTATCTCCTCCTTGTTCCCAAATATATGATTAAATTCAATTAACGTATGTTGTTGACCGTAGGGCAGTATGTCAGGCTACTGTCCGAATCACATTGCAATACCGGCACTTAACTTTTAGTTATTCGGTCGACACCTCGTGACAAACTACCACGGAATATGCCTAGTTCAGCCTCTCAAATAATATCGGTGGGATCCGGCGACAAACTGTAGGTCTCGTTTATCAGTGAAAGATCTGTAAAATGGCACACATCGAGTGAGGTAACCTACTCTTAAATATGAGTCTGGCATGTCTGGAGAAGAAGATTTATATTTTACCTTTTTTAACCGACCTTAAAAATGAGAAAGCTTACTCGTACGAATGTACACTAATTACTCAAGTAAATTAAATTATTTTCTTTGTTTTAAAATTTTATGATAAAATTAAAAGCCTTTTAAAGTCACTAATTCCAATGTTCTTCACCCAGTTTATTTTTCCATCGACTTGAGGGTTTACGGTTTTAAAGTCGGATTGTCGTTGCTCGCGTTGTATCGTCAGAATATTAAGTCAGCTGGATATTTTATTAAGGTAGCTTAGGGCGGTAGAAAGTGCTAAATTGCTTGCAGTTTATGTTGATCCAGGTTGTATTGAGACCTCTTCGGTACACTAAATTAAACTTACTGTAAACGACGAACCATTTTACTGAGTAATTTAAATTTAGGCCATTAATCGTGGTTTAAAAATACTTTTATTTAGACAGCCTGTTTTAAAAAGGTTTTTTGTAAGTAAAGGGCGAATGGCGAGGGCGTATGTAGCTTAATTTCTTGTAAAGTTAAACTAGATTATTTGAAAGGTATGTACAATTGATGAAAAACTTACTATTAAAGAACAAATCTGCAAATATATAGAAACTTAAAAATACGAAACTAATAACAAATATATCTAAATATTATCAGAAGCAACGTTCCTCTGTCTGTTTGTCTGTGTGTACGCTTATATCTCGAGAACCACTGATCCAATTGACAGATTTATATGAATTTTTTTTAATTCCTCTGTTTATCCAGGTTTTAGTCTTTATTTTGGTACACTAGGTAACCTGGGAAATTAGGAGTGACGATTTTACTAAAACAACTAGACAAAAACCGGCCAGGTAGAGACTTTCTTGGCATACGCTGCCTAAACCATTAGTAGTATATCAATGCAATGTATGAAAATTTATTGGGTATTTATAATATATTCCATAAAAAAGTCTTTGACTGGCAACTTCGAAGAACTGATTTTATGATGCAGCTTGAGTTGATGGTTAAAGTTAGGACTGATTTTTCAATTATTTTATCCTTATTAAAGTAAATCATTTACTCAACTCCAATGTAGATACAAAAATCCTTTTTCTGTACGTATTCTGTGCTCATAGTTAGGAGATATCATATGGTAGGACAAAAAGCACTCATTTCGCGAGGCGCGGCGCGCGGCGTGTTGTTTATCGCAATTCTACGACCACTATGAACTGTATTGCTTTAAGCAGCGCTATGAGATGGTCAACTTATTTGTCTTTTTTGGCCGTATTTGTGTTTTTTTTGTCTGGTAAAACTGTTTACATAGTTTTTTCGCTTGACTTATTTTCTGGTTGGCAGTTAGTTTGGTGTGGATGGTTGTAAATAAGTTTGTGTTTCTTTGGGAGAGGTTGCACACGAGCAGTCTTCGAGCTGTCTAGGAAGATGCCCTTGTTATAGAAGATCTGAAAAAGATGAGTTAATATGGGTGCAAGTTCTGCAGCACGTTTTTTGGAACAATTGCCTGTATGCCATCCAGAGCGGAGGACTTTTTGGTGTCACGGGGTAGAATAATTTTTTTAACTTGTTTCACCTTAAGTACCTATCATGTCGGACATTTTTGGAGTACAGACGTGGCGGTTGGACGAGTGAAATTGGTAGGAGGAATAAAGGTTTGCAGGTTTGGTAGCAAATTGTCTGGCAACTAGTTCAGCTTTCCCTTTAGAGGTGTAGATAATTTCGTTGTCAGGGGCCAGGGCTTCTACAGAAGTTTTGACTAATGTTTTTGGCAAGTGACCAGAAAGATTTGCTGCCGTCGGAACAGGAAAACACTTTATCTTTTAGGCGGTTGTTAAAAGCATTTTTGGACTCCACGATATTTTGATTTCTTGCCTCGGTGAAAACCTGCCGATTTTTGGCTGTAGAATTTTGAGGAAACCTTTTGTGATCGTGGACTTTTTAAGCCTGGCTTTATCGCAGACCTTGGAGAACCAGGTCTTTTGATGGTGGAGTTTAAGTTTCTTGCGGGTATGTGGAATGAAACTTTCAATACCAACTTGAATAATATCTGTGACATGCGAACAAATTTCGGAGGGATCGGAAGTGGAAAAACAGACAGGATTCCAAGGGAAAGCCGAGAAGAAGTGTTAAAGACCATCCCAGTTGGCCGAATCGTAGTGTCAGGTCGTACATTCCGGCATGATTTCAACGAACGAGGGATGTATGGGACCAGACCAAGAAGAGCGCATACAGATGTTAAATATGGTGTTGCATAAGGATAGCGTAAGCCTTATCAAAAGCAACTAATGCTGTTGTGAAGTTAACCAAAAGTTCACGCTCTACAGTGATTATCTACTTTAGTCCACTAAGGAACGTCTATCTAATTTGTGGGGAGCGCGTTTAAAAAAAATTATAAAGTTGGATTTCTTTAATGGATTATCGGTAGATATATATGTATGTCTTTTTTATGTGTTTTGCCGGTAATAATACCTTGTATACTGCTCTTAAGTTAATTGCCATTGTCATTTATTTGATTTTCATTTATTTTTAGAGACTTATTCTGTTAAAGCATTCTTCAAATCTATGGGCTGCAAAAATGTATTCTAACGGCAGTGGCGGATCTACGGGGGGAGGGCTTCGGGGCTCAAGCCCCCCCCCCCATTGACCGGCCAACAACAACTTAACATCCTAATGTCGGACTGGATAGTTTAGATTTTTAGTGTTTGTTAAGAATGTGCTGTCAATAAATAGATATTTCGTACCATAATTAATATAATTAATAAGACATTTTCTTAAACCTTAAGCCTTAAAACTTCTTTGTGAATTCGGGGGTAAATATTTAAGTTTTAGCAACGCCTTAAGTCTAGCCCCCCTTTCCTAAATCCTAGATCCGACCCTGTCTAAAGGCATTACAATATTCTTTAACTTTGTTGCAGTCTTTATTGCGACATATAAACAATATTCACATGCATTTTTGCACCTTTTTTTGGAAATTATCAAAAAAGATTTAGTTGCGAATAGTCTGTTATCCCATTTTTAGTACATACGTCCTAGTTTTATTTCACCATTTTCTGCCGGTGTAGTTCTCTAGTTTATACGGTCATTTATGCGAATTTATATTTTGAAAATACAGCAAAACTGCGTTTTTCAATTACGACTGAACAATCCATACCGGTGTATAAATTACTGATTAATTAAAGTACCTTTAGAAATGTTTTAAAAAAATTATGTAGCTTGGATTACCTGGAGCCCATACATTTTTCCTTCTGCTACCCATTTTATTGAATTGAAATTTTAACGATAAAACTAATGTCAGGATTCGAATCCTTTTTAAAGATTCGAAAGCTGGACTGAAATACTTTTTTAAAATCATATCCCTGATTCGGATTCTATGTAAAGCAATAAAATAACTGGATTCTAATCCAAAGCGAGGACTATATATATATATATATATATATATATATATATATATATATATATATATATATATATATATATATATAACCCGACTATCAGCCAAAATGATTTTTCTTAATTAATTAATTAATGGTTAGTATACAAAATATTTGGGGGGGGGTTAGGGGGGTTAAATGGGGGTTCAGAGTTTGTAATAGAGCACAATTGTTATAGCAAATCCCGCTAAACGCAAATGAGGACTTGGCAACCCTAATCACATGACATGTGTTAAAATAGATGTTTTGATTGTCGGACATGCAGAAACGAACAACCAATGGAGTTTTTTTTAATATTAATAATAAAAACTTTTCCCATTCGTAGCCAACTTAATGCCGGGCACTGTATAATCAGATCATTATCTCGGAAAACACCTTCTGTATACAATCTATCATCTCTACCTGCAAATTTTGTTTCAAGAACCATTTAAGACCTAAATTTTTGTGTTTTTAGGACTTGTCAATACTGCCGTCAGAACGAAGAGGGCAGTAAGGATATATGGAAACCCATATATACTTACTGCCCTCTGCGTTATGACGGCAGAATAGCAAAGTTGCTTTATTGAAGACCAAAGATCGGAAAATTTCGACATCTTATAGCTTCATTTAAAATCGTAATAATGATTCGATAGCTTTTTGGTGCCTTGATGATTAAAATTCGAGGATTTATAATTCTAATCCTTAACTAGCATCGGATTCCTTCCGAATCCGTGGTTCGAATCATTTTAATCAGGACTCGTGCCCAGCTCTAGTATTTCAAACGTTTTTGCACACTTTAATAAAATACTTCAACACCAAAAAGAAAATTTTTATTTCACAAATTACTTACTTAAATATCTGTTAGTTAATAACACTCTACAAAAGTAGAACTCATCAGCTTGGATTCCTTGCAGTCTTATATTTATTCTTTATTTATTTATTTTAGGCTTTTCAATCCCCTTTTTTCCATCCTTTACTCAAAGATTACTTCCCGTCTGGTGTTCTGTATTTGCCTTGATGATTTAAATTCGAGAATTTATAATTCTAATCCTTAACTAGGATCGGATTCTTTCCGAATCCGTGATTGGAATCATTTTACTCAGGACTCGTGCCCAGCTCTAGTATTTGAAACGTTTTTGTACACTTTAATAAAATACTTCAACACCAAAAAGAAAATTTTTATTTCACAAATTACTTACTTAAATATCTGTTAGTTAATAACACTCTACAAAAGTAGAACTCATCAGCTTGGATTCCGTGCAGTCTTATATTTATTCTTTATTTATTTATTTTAAGCTTTTCAATCCCCTTTTTTCCATCCTTTACTCGAAGATTACTTCCCGTCTGGTGTTCTGTATTTGCCTTGATGATTTAAATTCGAGAATTTATAATTCTAATCCTTAACTAGGATCGGATTCCTTCCGAATCCGTGATTGGAATCATTTTACTCAGGACTCGTGCCCAGCTCTAGTATTTGAAACGTTTTTGTACACTTTAATAAAATACTTCAACACCAAAAAGAAAATTTTTATTTCACAAATTCTTTACTTAAATATGTGTTACTTAATAACACTCTACAAAAGTAGAACTCATCAGCTTGGATTCCTTGCAGTTTTATATTTATTCTTTATTTATTTATTTTAGGCTTTTCAATCCCCTTTTTTCCATCCTTTACTCGAAGATTACTTCCCGTCTATTGTTCTGTATTTTTTTTTTTCAATTTTCGCTGTGTTATATTTTGTCGGCAAGTATTAGCCAATCTGTACAACAAATTTGAAATGAAATCTCCTGGCTTTAAAAAAAGCAGTCATAGTGCGGCAGAGGCTACACGCCCGAAGTGCTCACAAAATTCCAAGAACATTATTTATTAAAGCTTTTCGTGTTTCAAGTTAAAGGCCAAAAACCTGCTCTGTCGCCCCAATTTATTTGTGCAAAGTTACACGAAAACACAGCGCTAACGAATGCTGCCTTAACGGCACACAATAAACTTTCCGAAACTGGCAGTGAGGTCACTGTAAACCAAAATAAAATATTTCCGGTTTGCAGTTAAATGGAACTAATAGTTTTTAGGAGTTTCAAAGGACTTTAAAGTGAAGAACAAAAAAGCAGGAATGCTTGTTTCAAAAGATTTATTTTTACAATACTCGCTGTATTATTAAAAATTCTCTACGAATAGGACTTGTATGTTTATTGTTGTTTATTGCAACATAAATTTATATATAAAGTATGTTGCACCTATAGCTTCAAACGTCAATTTAATAAAAACAAACAAATATATTAGCCAAGCATATTAGTTTAATAAAAAAAATAATTTATGGTCCTTACGAAGAAATAAGAAAATAAGACTGATATTTTTTTAAATTTCTTTAAAAAAACATATAACAGTATCGAAGGTAAGAATACCAAAAATTGTATTTTTCTTACTGTATATAGTGGCACCAAAATCAAGAGGCCGCGTTACTGTTATCTTATTGAAAACAAATACATATTATAATACCTCACTTTGTTCAGACCAATACACATTGCAATTTCCGTTTACATGCAGCAAGCCTTAAGATTTTTTCCCTAACAAAATGTAAAATTTTATGTAAAAATTCAAATTTTTCCCTATTATACGTAAATTTTACATTTTGAAGACGTCGTTCAAGAATATTATTTTAAACACCAGTGATTTAACATCGTTAGAATGAAAGCGGTTTTTGGTGTAATCGTGAATTTTCATCATCTTTTCCTTTTTTCCTTACCTTATTTTCAGAGATTTAGTTAGCGATCCAGACATTTTTTAATGCTGATATATAGAATATTTCCATAAATTTCACTTAAGGTATGTTTGTACATCGTTATGTTTCCATCCTTATTTTATTTTACAATATTTTTCTAGCTAAAACAAAAGGTTTTGTGAATTATTTTTCAGTAACATGAAAGCCACGGTGTGGTATTTATGCTGTATTACTGTGATTATGTATTTCCGTCATCTTCTGTTTTAAACCATGTTGTACATTAAAGATATCTTACTACATATGCGCTTTGTTTTATACTTGGTATACCGAAATATTACTGTACTACCGAATAGGAAGTTCTAAATATTTGTTTATTATAAATCAATAATTTGTAGTTATAAGTATTTTTAAAAGGGATTCAACGATAAAAAAATGTAAAATTTTGGGAGAAGTGTGGTGGATCTTTTTCAATATATTTTTGTTTAAATGCAAACGCTTTGTGTACACTGCTCATTAAATAATTAATAAATTATTTGTATTCTAATTACACTGATTAACACATATTTTGCCTCCGAGATAACAATAATAGAATTATATGAGCCGTGATTATCATTATAAAGATTAAGAGTTGGAGGTGTACAAAATAAGGAAACTGAAATTTTTGATTGGTGTTAAAACTGTGCTAAAAGTGCTTATAACAATATCATAATGTCTACTCGGCGTAATAGTAATCCCGATATCTTGTGTTACGTTTGTGTTATGTTTACTCCCTTGGATAAAGGAAAAGGTATTTCTCAGGATCTTTGTGAAATATATCAGCTCTACTTCGGAATTCCTGAACGGCATCAAGACAAGCCATGAGTTCCACATGTATTTAATATATCTTGTGCTAAAAACTTATAAGAGTGGAAAGCGCACCAGTTTGCCAATTGGTGTACCAATGATATGATATGGCAAGCAGATTATGACAATTATTGTTATTTTTGCAAGAATAAAGCACAAGGGCTAAATGTTCGTATGATGTGGAGACATCAGCAGCATGAAGGCCCTGACCACACGGTGAAAACCATCCTATCCCTCAGATCCCAGCAACCTCGTCTCACTAATATATAGAAAGTGATAGTCCTGAAAGCCCTAGTGAGACCGCTGAAGACCCTGAATTTTTGCCATCTATGTCCACGAAACCCCATTTACTTAACCAAAATGAATTAAATGACTTATTGAGGGATTTACATTTATCAAAGTCTCAAGCAGAATTACTCGCTTCGCGTCTACAATAGTGGAATCTTTTGGAGAATAAAACAAAACTTACTGTATTTCGACATCGTCATGACGATTTTGTTGATTTATATAGCATGTATTCTGATTTAGTGTTCTGTAAAAACATTAAAGATGATTTTACATCTCTGGGAATAGAACACAATCCACAGCAGTGGAAACTATATTTATCGACTCCTCTAAAACAAGTCTTAAGGCTGTGCTTTTACACAACGGTAACACTTATCCACCTATCCTATTCCGGTGGGTCATGATTTCCATCCCATGATTAATGAAAGAAGCTTATGAAAATCTGAGGACACCGTTGCAAAAAATTACCTACAATCAATATTTGTGGAGCATTTGTGCTGATTTTAAAGTGATTGCGATACTAAACTTATAGGGATGCAACAAGTGTATACAAAATATTGCTGCTTCCTCTGTTTATGGGATAGTTGCAATAAAGTGAATCATTATCACACATTACTCCTACCAGATGCGAATCTCTTAATAAATTTCCTATATCAAGATTCCGCGGTCTTGGCGATACGGACAGTGCGGCCAGTCGCTTCGAGCGTCGATGCCGAGAATGGAATTTTCTACGCGTTGGATAGGTTTTAATTCAGAGAAAAAATTATGGATTATATTTTAAAATATTAAAACATGATATTGTGTGGCATTTTATATGTATAAAATTATATCATTAACAAATACAAAAACGTATATCGTTTATTAAAATTACACTACAACCTAGTACAACCACAATTTAAACCATAAAATCAACGCAACGAAACTGATGTAATAACATTTTCCTGCTATCTATTCCACCAAGTCGTTCGCACACGCTCCCATCGACAAATTCAACGTTTGGCAACAGATTAAATACGGTGCCGGTAGGCACCTTACAAGTTCTCTAAATTGGGTCACCGTCGAAAGCGTAAGATTCGCATCTGGTAGGAGTAATCTGTTCGAAGAAGTAGACCATTTCTCAAAGAGACCTGATTTAGATTGCAAATAAAAAAATCACAAAGTCAAAGTCTCAATTTGTTTAATCCTTACGATTGGTTACATATGTTTCGCCCTTATCTGGGCATCATCAGACCTAAAGATACAAATATTTAAGTCACCTAAACAGGTAAAAACTCCCAGATAACTTACCTAACAACCCCAAAAATTACAATAAAATTTTAAAAGTTTTAAAAACTGATTAAAAACAAAAAACAAAAAACAAAAACATGACAATAACGATTTACATGTCACTAAACCAAAAACGCAATAAAATAAAATACGAGGTAGGAGGAAAGGGATTCGGTGGTGATCTGACGTGAGCAGGAATAACCCACGTACTAAAATCCTGCTTGAAACTCAAAATAGTAAGAAAAGAAGAAGAAGAGAAATGTCAATAATGTAATGGCGTTTGTGCCTCTAACCCTATATTTTTTCCCGCGTATTTCATCCAAACGCCATTACATTATTGACATTTCTCTTCTTCTTCTTTTCTTACTATTTTGAGTTTCAAGCAGGATTTTAGTACGTGGGTTATTCCTGCTCACGTCAGATCACCACCGAATCCCTTTCCTCCTACCTCGTATTTTATTTTATTGCGTTTTTGGTTTAGTGACATGTAAATCGTTATTGTCATGTTTTTGTTTTTTGTTTTTTGTTTTTAATCAGTTTTTAAAACTTTTAAAATTTTATTGTAATTTTTGGGGTTGTTAGGTAAGTTATCTGGGAGTTTTTACCTGTTTAGGTGACTTAAATATTTGTATCTTTAGGTCTGATGATGCCCAGATAAGGGCGAAACATATGTAACCAATCGTAAGGATTAAACAAATTGAGACTTTGACTTTGTGATTTTTTTTATTTGCGGAGTAATCTGTGTCATTATGTTAAAAAAGACTGGCCGCCAAGAATATCTTTTCAACCAGGGACTCAAAATATATAGCGGTCTCCTTTGGTGAAAATTTTATACAATGCAGTGATATCTAATACAAGTACCATCGCCATTAAATAATATTTATTAAATAGAATGAATTTCGTATCCGTAAGTATATTTTCCTCAGAAATATATACATTCTGGGCTTTATTTTATTGCCCTTTTTAAATCCTTTCATAGTTACTGGAAAGAGGACTAGAAATTGTAGTGCATATTGCAGTATAAAGGAACATAAAAGGCATGTTATCTTGTTTTCGTAAAAGGGTTACCCAGCACTTATGTTAATAGTTATTTCTCTGGGATCTCGTTTATGAGGTCATTTATTTTAACAACTCTTTTATGGGGAACTTTACTTTTTAAAACTGATTTTAAGAATCTTGAGGATAGTGGGTAACTTCCAGGTGTGGATAAAAAACAGACTTTTAAAGTAGCTTGATCATCCCATTAAATACAATTGGGCATTTCTCCTCTCTCCTGGGGCTCACAGAAAGACACAAGCTTCGGTATTTTGGCACAGAAAAGACATTTTTTTACCCTCGGCTAGTTTGTTATTTTGGTAAAATGTTTATTTTGTATAGGAAAAACTGAAAATGGTATTAGCAAAAAAATAAAAGAAATTGGCAAGTAAAAAAAATATTTTATTTTAAATAAATTGAATAAGAAATTATTTTATTCGAACATTTGGCAGCCGTAATAATTTTGGGTACGTCATGAGAGAAGATTTTAACAAGTTGCTGAACTTCACACTGACAAAATATATACTCACCGACATTAAATTCGATCCATCCAAAATTTTTATCCAATTTTATGTCACTGGAATAATTTTAATTAAAATTTTTATTACAACTTTTTAAATATTGTTTTAATTTGTTTTACGTAATTTTTAATTTTTCGAACAGTTCTAGGATAACTGCAATGGGATATTTAAAATACACTGACCAGCAATATTAACACACCACTAGAAATTTTCAACCATTTTGATGATATTTTTCTTCTAAATCTATTGTTTGATTTGAATGACTTTTTGCGTGTTATAGGCTCATTCTTTAAGATTAGTACTGTATTTGTAATTCTTGTTAGAAAGTTAATTGTCATTGTATACCGGATGTATCAAAGATATTGTGTTTTCCCCCAAAATTCTCCACACTCTGTGGAATATTCTAGCGTTCATAAAATATTGCATTTAAAACCTAACTTGAACCTCCTGTTTTCTTGACATGTTGTTTTTTGGTTCACTGAGTTATGTTTGATAATCAAGGAAGTAGGAACTTTTATAAATTAACATGTTTTTATTAGAATATCATAAGAAGTAACTTTTAAAAAAAATTATTAAACTAGCAATAATCACCGACTACGACACAAATTACATAAAAACTTAAAATATACATCAGTAGCATGCGTTTTCCGCCTCTACTTCCGCTGCACATCGGCGAGGAATACTCGAAATTAAATTTGTTATTTGGTTTTGATCAGTATCATTCCAAATTTCAACAACTATCGTTTCCATGTCTTGCAAGGTTGCAGAAGGAGGTTGACGCTGTCTTAATTTTCTGCTAGTAATGTCCCACAAATTCTCGATCGGGTTAAGATCTGAACTGTGCCGTGGCCAATTCAGAGTCTGAATATTTACCTCGCGTATTATCTTGCGTTTTATCTTGCATCGTGCATTAACAAAAAGGTATTGCCGATATAAGGAGCGAAAGGGACAACGTGCTTAGATAAAATATCATTTACCTTTCGCTATTTAAAGAACCTCCACATAAAGGACTAATATATGTCCGCGCTGTAAAAGAAATTCTTCCCCAAACAATAATGATAATAACGATAATGCAAGACCTCACGTTGCACGCATTGTAATTGAATAATTACATGAGGTAAATATTCAGACGGAATTGGCCACCGCACAGTCCAGATCTTAACCCGATCGAGCATTTGTGGGACATTATTGGCAGAAAATTAAGATAGCGTTAGCCTCTTCCTGCAACCTTGCAAGACATATAAACGATAGGTGTTGAAATTTGGAATGATACTGATCCAAACCAAATCTACATTTAGATTTTCTTAGATATTTATAAAGATTTTTTTCTTTAATAAACATTTAATGTTTAAAGTATGGTGTAGGAACAGATACAGTTCTTCCAATACTAACCACATAGAATTTTTCTTTGTCTTTTCTAATTTTATATATTTTGCAATTTTTGCGTAAAAGCCAAAGAAATACGTTCTAACTCACTTTAATCATAGTAATTAATTAGATATTCTGCTTTGTTTATTTTTCTGCAAAAAAAACTTTCTGCTGTTAACTTTACGAAAAGTATATTTATTTGTAAATGACACACCAAAACTACGCCCTCGTTATGTCAAAAGGTTAACATCTCTTGAGTAATGATTTCAAAGCCGGCAACACGTTATTTCTTTGGACAAAGATAAATGTACTGACGCAAATTTGATACTTGGGCTAAATACATTTTTTAAGTCCCCTCTGATGTCGACTGTGCCTTATGCGTGGCAAAGGTCAAAAGAAAAACATTTTTCATGAGCTTATTCTGGCAGCGAAATTTTAAAGCGAACCACCTTTACGAGATCCAGATTTATGCGGGTTTCTTTCTTTCTTTATACAATTTTAGAAGTATTTTTATTTGTTAAGTTGGCGTTGCTTAAAAATATATTTAAAATAAAAAAGAAAATGAATGACTTTTGGTAGCCCATTTTATTTTTACCGATAAGAGTAATATGTACTCACGTTACTTTTTATAGGTTTCTATTTCGTAGCAGATGGTCACTCATCTAACTTACATCCTATGAATTCTGGTTCTTTAAGCTTAACTCCTAGGTTCAGTTCTGGTACCAACCCTATTTCTTTTCCCCAATAGGGGATTTTTTAAAAGTGCGAATAACATTAAGCCTGGTTTATAACGGTTGGTGTTATCCAGTTATTTTGGTCTGTATTAATAAAAAAAAGGATTTTCGGCAGCAAATTTTCGCGCGAATTTCAAAACTTGTGCAACGTTATCCCATTGGCTGTGTCGTCAAAAGTATTTCCAAACTGAATTCCAGTGTTGTAGGGTCGTCGAAAAATCAATAAAAATAGCATTTAATGCGTAACTCATCCAATGAAACATCCCTGCACTTAAAGCAGTTTCCTGAAATCTTATTCGTGTATATTTCAAGTCGAAATCGGTCCAGGAACCTTTCAATTTTTCAATAAAAAGTGGCATTTTTGCGAAATTTTGACTCACTATGATACCTTAATAATGTGGCGTGAATAACCTGAAATTCTTTGTTTTATTGGTAATCTTCGAAAATTCAACAATTTTCAAATTTTCATGTCCCCCATGCAAATAAACCTATTTATTTATAACTTTAACGAAAAAATAAACGATTTAAATTAGTGACACGTATTCTTAGATAATTCACGGATAAAATAAACCCAAAAAGAATCACTAAATAAAAAAAATAGTGTGAAATAATGTCGGTTAAAAATAGGATTTGTCTGAAAAAATCGAGAAAACTCAGTTTTTACCGCTTAACTACGCTCCTGGATGACCCATTTGATATTCATTTTAAAGTATGTTATCCCTTTATAAGATAGTGCGTTAGTCTTCAAGTGTACCTGATGTATTACGGAAATGTTGCCCTCCTGCAGCACTTTGTGAAAAATCATTTTGCACATAACTATGTTAACTTGTTTTCTTAAGTCCTTCGCTTTTCGATTGGATTAAATCTCTCAGAAGGCCAATAAAATAAAATTCAGCTCTAGAGAATTGTAAAACATATTCTCATTTGAAATATTCAATACCGAAAGAAACCCTTCACAAGAAAACATTTCATAAATTGTTCGTTTGAATTAGCCTCATTGTAATTGCCTCTATGCTTTTAGGAACATTTAAAAGAGCACTAAATTTAATTTTTTCCACTTTATGCAACGCGATATGAACACTTTGTATGGCTCGGCTCACGCTAATCTTGAAACAGCATCTAAAAGCGGAAATCTGCAACACATTTTGCTTTGAGACAAACCAGGCAATGTGATTCATAATGTAATTTCTGCTTATATTTAGCACTCCCATAGCAGACCTTATTGTTTTAAAGTATGTAAACGCAATGTTTTTCATAAAAAGTTTTAAAAACTACTTTAGTGGTTAAAAATCAATCAAATGTTTATTGTCTCGTAACAGTAGTGCGTCAAATTTAACCAAGCAAGAGCATTATGATCTTTAAGGGCACTTGGAACATTTTCACTGAATATTGTACGAAATAATATAATTTTTGGAACGTTCAGAAAATTTTAAATACTACAAATAGGTTATTATATGACTAGCACTTTTAATCAATGAATTATCTGTTATAAAATTTGGTAGGGATAAAAAATATTTAATAAACAAATGGGGATATGGAGAACAGTAGTGACAGTTCCATATATCTACTTTTCAATTTTATCAGATTCGAAGATGACCTATTTTGACACTCACTCTTTGATCATCAAAACTACTCATTGATCATCAAAATTCTAGGATACGTTCCATGGTCCTAGAATACTATAATTCGGCACAGAGGTAGGGGCGCACACAAACAAAGGGAAAAATCCAGACACTGAGACGTTCCTTCAGCCATATAAATGAGGGATGGTACAGAATCACACTCTTATGTATTGTTACTTGATTAGTATAACTACTAATCAAGTAACAATACATAAGTGTGTGATTCTGTACCAAACCATAAACAATAACATTGTTCTCGTTTCTCGACCTTAGTATAAAAATATAATTTCCCAATAAAAGATACTTATAATTAGAAAAATACGTACATATATTTTATTTAACAAAAACCTTCGTCTATAGCCTACACATGAATTAAATTCAAACGCCTTCGAAACCTAGTTACTACCGTGTAAAAAAATAAAATTAAAAGGACTATTTTTTATTCTGATCTAGGTGCCTCCCTGCTATTGCGATTTCGGGGTCCTTACCCGTCATCAGGCAGGCTCACACTCAAGGTGTCTGAAGAACATTTCTACCAGAATCAAAATGAGACATTATATTCATTGGTTCGTAAAGGATAGGTAAGATTACCTACATAGATCGAAGAAATTTCCCGTTCTCTACTTGTTGTCGTACAATGGTGCCTTGTACTGTCGAGAAAATTTGAAATACATATTATGCTTATTGTTTTATGTTAGCAGCTGAAAAACACAGCAATACTGGGTCAACTAGTTGGTGCGAGCCACTATATCTTACCCATCATATACGAACCGAAATCAAATCATATTAAACCGTCATATTGTCCTTTTTTCATTTTACGATCTTCTTGTAAAGCACTACCGAAGAAGTCAGTGTTTGCATTTACTTATATATTGTCTATATAGATCAACGAAATTTCCCATTCTCTACATCTATATACCTATATATAGGGGTGCACTTGTACTATCGAAGAATTTCGACATATTCTTATTGTATTGTGTTAGCAGCCTAAATATTGGAGCAACACTGGGTGAAGTAATACGTAAAATTGAGAATGGTAAAACATTAGATAATAAAATACTTGTTTTGACTGCAGCGCAGGGGCATATAGCCCGCTGTTTTACCATGATTTGTTCCAATCCTTATTGTATAAGGAATTTTTAGGTGGTTTAGAGAACTGTTTCTCAATTTTACGTATTCATATGTACCCCTGACAAGTAGACTTCATTCATATTTTTTTTAAATTTTACTTGGTAGACTAGTTGGCGCGAGCCACTATATCTTACCCATCCTTTTCGAAGCGATGCCGATGGATATAAGGTCTTATTTTGATTCTGGTAAAACTGTTGTCTGCTCTTTAGACACCCTGGGTGTAAGCCTCCCTAAGGGCCCAGGAATCACGATAGCAGGATGGCATCCAGACCAGAATCAAAAAATGGTCCCTGTTTTATTTTATTTTTCATCTTACGATCTTGTGCTTGCACTAGCGAAAGAAATATATAAATAAATAAATATATATATATATATATATATATATATATATATATATATATATATATATATATATATATATATATATATATATATATATATATATACCCACGATCTCACTACCTTTACGTTTTTTTTACGCGTTTTACGTAATATTGTTTGAGTTTTTCTCTTTTTAACCATGTTTAAGCCATCCCACCGATTAATCCCTTTTTAGAGAACTTCAATATTTTTAAACGTCCGTTAAAGTAATTTAATTTTTTTAACCTGGAGGCAAGCCAATTTTATTTTGTCAACATAATCGTCTTTCAATTCTAATTGGGTCTTGAACATGAATTTGGTCTTGCAGAATAAATTTATTTGTTTTTCTTTTGTAAAGTCTTTTGTTAAAAATCAAAGTCAGTGCCTTGGAAAAGTATATTTGGAAAAAGAGAGTTTAGCAAAACCAAGAAAAAATGTATAGGTATGTTCCAGTCCAAATTGTTTGCCATAATATCAGCAAATAAAATGCGAAGACAAATGATTGAACACATAAAACTAATATCGAATAGCCAGGTAGCCGTGACGTGAATTTCAATCCCCTTGGCTCAAAACTGGTTAAAAGTTAAGAAAAAAACTTATGATTCCAAGTTTTTTTGGAATCGTTAGATCAGGCAGAAGAATAGTCTTACTCTTTTACTTGAGCCGTTCTTTGGCTTCGCCAGAAATGTTGTTAAAGCTATAATTTTACACTGAACAGAAAGCACGACCCTTATGTCCCGAACTGGCATTCCAAGAGTTTGATGCCAAACCCTTCGAAAATGGCTTATATCCTTAACACCCTAATAAATAGGTATCCGCGTAACGTAAAATCAAAATTAAAATATGCGTTCTATAGGTCCCGTTGATGGTCACAAGGTTTAAACTGCAACTAGCATATATTGTATTGCAGTGCCGTACCGAAAACAATATGTTTGGAAGGAAGTAAAGGAGAAAATTTCTTTATGGAAATATGAATATCTCCAAACTCTGCGAACAGCTTTTTTTTGTAAAAGGCCCCAGTGAATAATTCTTTCTAACTTGAATTGGCACAAGTGTTGGCGAAAATGACATGTCATGGCAATCTTTCATTGATTCTGACTTTTTTTGCAAAGCCACCTTAAAGCATTATTTTGATAAGATTCAACAACTCAAATTTTGCTCAAAACTTATGAGTCATACGTTAGAATAAAAATTATTCTGGGTAGTGACATACATCATATCATCATAAATAAATATTTTTTGTAATAATCTGAGATTGGGGCGTATATATCGTACGAATCTAGGACCACCAATAAACGTTTTTATAGTTTTGGGATGACATATAGAACCTCCTTCTTAACCACAATTCCCCCGGTTTAAACCTCATAGTGACTATCAAGGCTTGCGCAACTTTCCCAATCTGCAATCTACCAACTCGGGTAGTGTACCTCCAACCAGGTTTGATCAGGTTTGTGAGAGTTTGGACGTCCAATTATGTTAGGCTCTTTTCTTCGTTCACACCGAATTATGGTCAAAGAGGGATTCAGACCCACGACCCACCTAAGCAAACCCCAACATAAATCTATATACCTATATAAAATAAATGTCCTGAGTGACTGATTCATCATCGACGAGCCGAAACCACTGAAGCTATAAATATGAAATTTGTTTAGTAGTTTTATTTTATAATGCAGAGACTCACTAAGAAGGAATTGTTCAAAATTCAACCCCTAAGGGGATAAAACAGTGGTTCAAATTTTGTATGGAGAAAAAAAATAGATGGTCCTCTTAACTTCAAACTTCATAGAAGTACTGCAAAAAATAAATTACTAAACACATATTTTACAGTTTTTAATAAATCAACTCCTAAGGGGATAAAATGGTGGTTCTCAATTTGTAATTGAGTAAAATTGTTATACCGCGGACGAAGTCGCGGGCGCTAGCTAGTTGTTATATAAAATCGTTGCTTACTCCAGCTTATCAAAATTTAGTAAAACAAGCTTAAGGTAATTGAAGTAGATATTGTCGTTTATTTTTTCAGCTTTTCAATTTTCAAAGTTACAAAAAATAATTATAAACATATTTTCATTTTTCATAGCCAACAATAGTTGTAGGTGTTGCCAACTTTTAAAAAAAATGGGAACATTCCCAGTGTGTATAGTACAGATTCAATTTTATCTTTTTTCGTTCGATTGCTCAATTCACAAGACGGCACAACAAAACTGATTTCGTATTGCAGGCAGGTATTTCATTGTAGCAAATCAGTCCATTTTCGTAATATCCTGTGAAAGAAACGTGGGTTGTTGGATTATAACGGGACAATTCCTTTGGCGAAAACTATTTCTGTAAAACGTGTATTGGGAAATGTTATTTTTTACAATATTTTTACTGTTGAAATGCGTGCATCTCATCTATTTTATATTTGGAGAATATATAAAAAAACAAATTTTTCTCACTGCGAATATTATTTTTTCGAATGACTTTTTCAGATCTTTAAAAATGTCGCCCATTTGTCCTCTTGTAAGTGCTATCCGTGGACATGCTCTCGAAGAATCATTTCCTCATTTTTCAAATATTTCTACATATGACTGGCATGCTGCCTACTTTTTAAATAAAAAAAAACCTATTTAAATCTTAAAGTTCTTTCAGCCTGTTGCACTGTTACTCCGCACTGACCGACTTACAAAAGCATGAAATATATATTGCCCGAGGACTGAATCGCTGTGACCCAACTTTATCATTCCTTTGGAGAAACAGATTCAACTATTGGTCCATGTTGCGTAGCCGCAACACTGCGGTATCCTGGCCAAGATGTTCAATTCGATTTTCCCTTTTATCTTGATAAGCGGCAAAGTTTCGAGAAAACGACTTTTGTAAGCTGACTGTGCAAACAAAACAATTGCATCGGTTACAGTAGAAATTGCGTTTGGTCAAATAACCCTTTATCTATAAATAATACCACACATTTTTCTTAGCTGTTAAAGCAACAACTAGATATTTCTTTAAGGAAAATTTAAAACGCTATGTAATGAAACAATACGGGTAAATTTACAACAAAGATGCAGGTACTCCTATTGTATTCTAAATTAGGTTTTAGGTTACGACTGTAAATTCACATTACTGCGATAAAATTAATAATATTTAGTACAGATTCGTATAAAACAATGTAATAATAACACCAAACTTGTATAAATCATCGCTAAATTTCATTATTAAACACTACGTTGTTTCGGCAATCAATTCAACTATCAATTTAGTATATCCTACAACAAAATCAAAAGCCAAACTTAGTTACAAAACACTCATAAACACACCTATACATACGTAAACTTACACAAAAAATCAAAGCACACTTAAATAAACTTTTATATATTGCTTCCAAAACGAATAATAAATTAGGCAAGTTAATAAAAAACAACAAAAGCAAAATTAAAAAGAACAAAAATGTGGGGTATATAAACTTAAGGTGACATTTTCCACGTGGTGTCCATGTGAACGTAATTTGATTTTCACATGGTTTTTCGGCTTTAAAATTTTTAACAATAGCATTATAAGTATATTTGGTAGAGCTTCATATCCTGCAAGCAATTTTCAGTCAATTATTTAAAGTTTCAACGTGTATAATGATTTCATTCAAAAGATTGACAGCCAGATTCTCCAACGCTGGTCCGGTCTAATTTGACAACCAAAAGTTTTAAACTGACAAGTGTAAGTATAAGACAACTAAGTTTTAGACTATTAAATTATTTCTGAAGTTTTTCGCAAATTTATAAAGAAAAGGCAATTTTAGTACCTACTTTCGACAATAATAGAACTAAATTCACTACAGCAACTCTTTCCAAGATGAAAATCCTTTGGAAACCAAGCAAATCGCTGAAATATCAGAATAATTCATAAATTTTTAATGACGACTTATTAACAATGACAGGACAAAAACCTGTCAAAACATAACTGATCAACTATAAGATCTTAATTTAAACCAGTACTAGTACTTCTTAGTGAAAGTGAGAAAACTCCCTTCTCTCGCTCATCGCCGCGCTGTAGGGGATTTATCCCTTTTCTACCGCTTCTTCCACGGATTTTGCTCGGAAGAACTAGCCGGTATTATTCCCCCCTTGAATATCCCTAACAGAACAACATCCCTTTACTGTCCAGCTACAAAAGCCTAGAACAGACCACTTCTCTCGCACATTCATACCTAGGGTCTCCAGATTATGGAACAAATTGCCTGCAGATGTTTTCCCTTCCCGTCCCAACCTCCAATCCTTCAAATCTCGTGTCAATAGACTACATTTCCCTTCTCTTCAGACACCCACGGTACGTTAGTACTTAGGCTTGAAGTCTACGTGTGATGTCTTAGATATAAAAAAAAATCTGAACGTTTACTTATGTTAAAAGATATATGGTGACATTTTTTCTGTCACTAGGACCTCAATATTCTTTCTAAATATTTTTTCCTGAAATACATCATAAAATATCTTGAAACTTTTATTAATACGGTAAAAAGTACACATAGAATAATATGAAGCTATACTTAATATACTTATAATGTTATTGTTAAAAAATTTAAAGCCAAAAAAAACATGTCAAAATGAAAGTAAGTTGGCCAACGTGGAGCCCACGTGGAAAGTGCCTCCTTATATGTTGCAGTTGCCCAAAAATTTACGTAGGACCGACAAGTGGAAGTTTTGAAAAATGACTTAAAGAACACAAAACTAGCTATAACAAAAATTATAATAATTCTCACTTAATATACTTATAATGTTATTGTTAAAAATTTTAAAGCCAAAAAAAACATGTCAAAATGAAATTAAGTTGGCCAACGTGGAGCCCACGTGGAAAGTGCCTCCTTATATGTTGCAGTTGCCCAAAAATTTACGTAGGACCGACAAGTGGAAGTTTTGAAAAATGACTTAAAGAACACAAAACTAGCTATAACAAAAAATATAATAATTCTCACTATACCCTATATCTAATGAACAACACAGTTTTGATGATAATTATGAAATTTTACAGTTAGAAAACAAATATTTATAACTTAATGTTTTAGAAAGTATGGCAATGGATAAAGGTAAAAAATTTAACATATTATTAAATGACCGGCTGAACTTGAATAGTTCCCATTATTAAATTTATAATTTGTTTTAAGTTCCACCAGCAAGAAAACGGTATTAGTGTATATTGTTATAACTTAAAATTAAAAAATGCAAATGTTTATACCGGAAGGTTATTGTAAACATAATTACTAGTTGTAAAAATTTGGGGAAAATTTGTTGACTAGTTGGTACATTTAATAAGATCAGTTACCACGGTTACCAAGAAAAATATGGATATATTGGTTTGTTTTACTAAACCCTAGTTATAGATATATTTTATCCTGTAGTACTCGTATTTAAGATTGCAAATATTAACTACTGTTATTGTATTTTAGTATAAAGTCTACAAATCTAGAAATATGCTACGTAACTGAAAACCTGGCAACAAGCGGTCTCGAAAACAAGAAGGGGGCAAAATAGTTGACCACATAAACAGTCGTCCATGGGATCTCTGATTGCTTTGAAATGTAAACAATGTGGTATCTTGTTTCTAAATATATGTTTAGTTCTTCCTAATTAATTTAGAATACGGTGTGTGCAATCTAAATATCAAATTTTATTTTTTTTTTTTTTGTTTTTATTTCTATTTATGACTTGATTTTTTGTTATTTTGCGCTGGCCTTGCAAACTAGTGAATTGACCACTTTCTAAAACTTAAGAAAATGTTCATTATTGATTAAAGATAATTAAAAATAATATTTTGCATATCCTTTCGTCGTTATAAAAACTAAATAAACTTTTTGTCAGGTGCAAAGAATAAAAAAATTATTTTTGATATTTTGATACTTGTAATTTTACCATTTCGGCATTAAAGTTTCATACTTAGGCTTTTGTTAATTTTTTATCGACTTTAGTCCCAGGCAAGCAATGCAGTTTATTTGAGTTTCCACCCGTTTATTGTTTCTCTGTGCCGGGCCAACGTCCGGTGGTGTTTTTGTCCACCGCCCAGCGAAGCTCCTGTCCAGAGACGAACTTTAATTGTTCTGCGTCCGACCAAACCGCAAATATATTGCACGCAAGCAAGAAATGCGCTTAATGAAACTGTGGTTTTAGAGAACGTATATGAGTGGATTGTAAAGGACTTTGTGGCTACCATACCTAACACAAGCTATTATATTTTGTACATTATTTAACCCCTAAAAAACTGTTGCTTTTAATAATCTATCATGCAGTTTTTAGTAACAGAACATTGTATTTTTGCAGGAGTATTTTAAAGGATTTTATCTATTTTAGTACGTTTATTATTTATTAATCATAATAGATGTGATGCTTTTTAACATAATATCTTAAATAAGTATATAAGTGTGACATAAAAAAAGAATCACAAAGAAATAACAATCAAATTTAAAAAATATTGTATAGATGTATTTGTATTGTATTATTCAACCCAATCAAACCCAATCAAAACTGATTAAAATTTTAAGACAAAATTATTGATAGCTCAACGGCTACAGTCAGTAATGTGATGACCCATATTTTATACTGTACTCATGTGCACATGTACTCCAATGTCTGCAGATGATGTGGACATCTTGATATGATATCCCATGCATTCTCTATTGGGAAGAGGTCTGGAGATCTAGGTGGCCAAGGCAGTAAACTATCTTATGCTTCTTGATATTCTTGAAAATGATCTAAAGTAACACGTGCCACGAGTAGGCGTACATTATGTTGCTGGAAAATGGGATCTGAAAGTGTGCGAAGACAGAGTAACAAATGAGGGTTGACAATTTCTTAAATATACCGCTCAGCTGTTATACTGACTCCAATAATAACTATGGGTGAGTTGCTACCGTATGCCATGACACCCACCGTATATGCTCCCATACAGAATTGTGGATTACGTGTTTCTCCGCCATGTCTTCTTACACTCAGCGACCACTTAGCTCTACTACTAATGAGGCAGAGACTAACTTACAACACTTTCACGTCTGTGGAGACCTCAGCCACCACTTGGCTCTACCACTAACGAGACAGAGACCAACTTACCTAATTTATTATCACCTCACTATTCATCTGCCTCCAGGAACTCCAAGATCTCTTTCATATCACAGGATAAAGACCACAGGGAGGGCTATGCTCTTAATTGTTCCTTGGCTGCTTTAGTAAGAATATTGGTGCCGACTTTCTTGATTTCATATCCACCATTTTCCAGAATTCATAATCACTCTTACTGATATGCATCTGTGAATCCCTATGCATTAAAACGAAATCTCCAGGTAAATACCTGATTTGATTCTGGTCTGGGTGTCCTCCTGCTATCGCAATTTCTGTGCCCTTACCCTTCATCAGGCAGGCTCACAACCAGAGAGGCTGACGAACAGACCACACAGAATAGTCCTACTTTATTTTATTTGTCATTTTACGCTATTGTGTTTTGCACTAGCGAATGAATTAAAGCTTTTGCATTTACTCACATATATTAAATAAGTCGACCGAAGAAAAATCCCCATTTTCTATATATTTATATATAGAAAGACCTCCTTATATTATCGTACAGTGGTGCACTTGTACTGTCGAAGATTTATATATGATGTATTTTAGGAAAATATGTAAAAAGAATATTGAGGTCCTAGTGACAGAAAAAATGTCACCACAGATCTTCTAACATATTAATTTTCTAAATAAAAGCATTATACACGTTGAAACGTTATATAATTAACTGAAAATTGCTTGCAGGGTATTAATCTATACTTATAATGTTATTGTTATTTTAAAGCACAAAAGACATGTCAAAAAGAACACAGAACTGGCGATGACGCACGGCAGGCGCATATGACTATGTTAGGTGCATAGGCGGTTTTAGGTAGGGGCTTTGGGGGGGGGGGGGGGGGGGGGGGCTAAGTCCTCCCTAATCTCGAATTAGCCCTCCCAAATCCAAATGAGTGGTCTAGCTGCCTATATATAAACCAGGAGCTTAAGCCACCCCCCCCCCCCCCCATCCCCATAATAGAGATCTGGAACCGCCTATGGTTTGGTGCGGGTAGAGCGGGAGATTTTTTATATACTCTGGAAGACGGGAGATTATTAAAATTAAGAGTCGCAATCCGGGACAATTCCGGAATTACGGGAGAGTTGGCAACCCTAGTGAAGACTTGTAAATAATATATTTAATTTATGTAGAGAATACAAATAGGAATATTTCAGATTTATTTATAAATAGTAATAAATATATAATAAAAGTTATCTATATTTCTTGTTCCGTTATTGGCTGTGAACCCAAAGATTGGACCGAATATCGAATAGTAAAAATATTACCGAATAGGCAGAATTATTCGGCTAGGTTCCATCTCTAATAAGCACGATATGTCACAAGTGTGTGGTTAGTCACACACAGATGTGTTTATTTTTTCAACATCCACTGTTGCCTCCCTTATTTATATCGTTTTTTGTAGGGTCCTAAGTCGTTTCAGCCATCATCATAATTGGTTTATCCTTCAGCTCACAAACATTTAACCTCCACCCTTTAAATACCCAACCACTTTAATACCCTAAATGACTGCGAAGGAGATAAATTTTAAATATTTAAACTTTTTTACCAGATAATGCTATTTTCGGTCCGTACTAATCCCTTGCTGTTGGCGACAATAAACAAAATAAACCCCTTTCATATGAGGGAGTTCATAAACCCCCAAGTTCATAAAGAATACGAAAAAATAAAACCTGCATAAAATTTACGACCCAATGATAAACGTAAATTTAAAGACATCCCCGGGGAAGCCTTATCGGGCGTTTGCAATATATGTACTTATTTTTCCGTGACTACAATGTAATAAATATGAACTGAACATGATAAGCCTGTAATAACCAGTTGAGTATACTAAGTAGATTTTCACACTTTATTTTATTTTAAAACTTAAAAAATTTTTGCTAGTCTGTCTAATAATCCGTGTAATCTGAATTTGCAGTTGCTGTAGTTCGTTTTATCGAACAATGGTTTTTAATTTGCTTTCCTTGGCCATGTTGCTTTGTTTGCCATTTTTCGGTACTTCTTTATTATCTATACATATATAGAAATCTGATCTGTAATGAAAAACTGCCCTAATAGATTCAGTAAAGCAGAACTTTAAAAACAAATTAATGACTTTTTATTGACTTATTGAATAAAACATGTAGTTACTGTACAGTTACTGGCACAATTCAATAATTTTTTCAAAGAAATAACTGAGGAACAACAATTTTCAAAAAATAGCGATGGTAGCTGATTAGTGATTACCCTTCTGAATGTATTTTTTCTAATAACCATACACATCTGACAGTTATAAGGCTTGACAGATGTCATCTCTCAAGCCTTATAACGTTACGCCTTATGACGTATAGGCTGTCTAAAATATAGTTAATCAATATAATAATTATGCGTTTTCCATGAACATTTTATTTACAAAAATTTTAAGATTATTTCGCTTCCTTTTTAAAAACAGTATACTTCCTAAATAAAAGCCTAATTTAAATTTTACCCGAAAGGAAATCTTTAAATTTAAATGCCAATCCTGTTAGCTTTAATTTTTCCAAATTTACCAACCTTTTACTTATAATTAGATATTTTCTTACGCAGTCAAAGTTTTATTTTAAGACCGATTTCGAAGTTTTCAAACTACTTCTTATTTTTACTATTCCAACTGCCACGAAGAGATGCATATCCTTTAATAAAACTTTAGGAATTATTTAAGTAAGTTGACTTGTATTTTACTTCGAAGCTTAGTAAAGAAACTTTAATCTTAAAAGTTTTGTGACACTTCTAGATTTCCATAAGTCCTTTAAAGTTACATATAGTATGTAATACCGAAGAAGTCATTAATACAATAATTGCCGTTCAGCAGTGAAACACAACACAAATTGGCAATTTGTAAAGATTGTCGAGATTTTAAAATTAAACAACATACCGAAAGTATACACTGCTTAACATAGGTTTGTTCACTTATTTAAGATGATTATTCAGCATTCTTATTGAGGGAGACTCCCAGAACATTGAAGGCTGAAAATCAGTAGGACAGACGTAAGAATGCCAGAAGAAAAGCTTAAGAAAACCTAAGAATTTCAAATATCTAGATTACGCCATTAAAATAGAGGTTACGCACAGTACAAATGGAATGGAAGAATTTGAAGAACAGAGTCTTTGATATGATGTGGAATAGTACATGTAAGAAGAGAGTGGTTTATAAAACAGTGGTACAACCAACAATGAGCTGCAACGTGACCAATAAAAAAGTACATTCTTGAAGGTTGGATGTGATTAAAATGAGAATGTCAAGATGGATATATGGAATGACAAGACGAGACTAGAAAAAAAAATTTGGGTAACAACTAAAGCTGAGAGAAATATCGCCGAATGACAGTTCTTTGTGAAGTAAAATTACCTTTAGAGAACTATAATTATCGTTTTCTTTATAATAGCTATTATTCTAATCGTGCCAATTTCGACCAATTTAAATATCCAAACAAATTCGCATCCCATTTATACGGAACATTGCTCTTGAGGCCTCAATAGTTAATTAAATAATATAGCGGTGCACTTAATTAGTTCCCAAATTTAATTACGCTACTTGCTTCTTTCTTTAATGTAAATATTTCGCTAGCAAACCCAAGTAATAATGGCGAAAATTTTCAAACTTTAATTAAACTGAATATGAAATTTTGCCACATTAATGGATAATATAATCAAAAGCGGTCAACACATGCTCTTGAATATTCAGCACACGACCAAGGTTGAGGGATTAATTTAAAGTTGAAATTTAGTCAAACCAAAAAAGTTTAATGTTTATAATGTATATAGGTGCAGTTTGATGTTTATAAATGTAACATTCCAAGTATATACTTGTAATAATAACTTTTATGCATATATTTTTCACTTATTGTTAATAGGTATGTCACTTTATTAGTTAATTTGTTTTACCTACAACTAACAATTTAATAGTAAGCTAATTTATTGACGCATTTTATAATAAATAACCATTTACCTGCGACGTCTATCCCTATTCGGCATCTATAATGACTGAATAATACCATACACAATTCTTACTTGCTGCACTTGCTGAGGTTTCTACAACTGTGTAGAAAATTATACAAATTAAAAATAGGTTTTAAAAGAGATCAATTTTAAATTAAATAAATAACAAGATCTGAATCACCACTGGCGATATTCCCTCTTTCTTCTATTGTCCAAACAAAGAAAGTCGAATTTCAGTCAACGGTATTTAATTCAAACCCTGCCATTCTGTCTTTACAATCTGGCTTGCCTTTCGGGAAAAAAGCTTTTATAAACTTTGATAGCCACCGGTTTAAGCTCATTTTGTCCGGATATTACACATTCCAGTCTCTGCAGGATCCGGTTTATTGAGCATATATCCTGTGTCATGTAGAACACAGAAAGAGTTTGAAGTTAAATCGCTAGAAACAATTTGGATTAATGAAAATTGTAACTTGTGGTAGTCTTTTTGGAACAAATAGAAGTGAGAGTGACTTAGCAAATTTTATTTACCTGTAAGTAATCCGTAGGAAGATGGACATATAAATCTTATTTTGTTACAAATTACACATGTAGCAATGGAACGTGTCCATTACGTCACAATTTATTTTTTTCGAATCTGTCCAAATCACATTCCTTTTTTTATCTCAAGCAACCCACGCAGACTTTAAGCCTAAATACTAACGTTCCGTGGGCATCTAAAGAGAAGGGAAATGTAATCTATTGACACATGATTGAAAGGATTGGAGGTTGGGAGAGAGTTTTCTTGTGAGGACTGGATCATTGATGAGTCGAATGGCTCTCTTTTGGGGCGAATCAAGGACGTTAAGTGTCGAAGGTGATGCCGCCCCCCAGATGTGGGAACAACTCTCTAGGTTAGGTCTTGTTTGGGAAACATAAAGAGTGTTTGTTTATTAGTGCCAGTGGCGTAACTATTTTTTAGTTTTTTTCTCTTAAAAATTATCTTAAAAGGATTTTAGGCCACATTGATAAGTAATTATTTTGAAAATTTACGACATAACATGTTTGAAAACTTCGTCCGGTAAGTTAATTAAAATTTTCAAAAAAATCGAGGAAACGTAAAACCTTGGTGTAATTTTAATCTACAACCCGGCACAAAGCTTTAATCTTGAATTTTTTGAAATATAGTATCAGACAATGATATGTGCTAACTCCAGCAAAAAACCCATTCGGTGGCACATTTTGGAGCCCTCCATAGATGCAAATTTTTATCATAATAAAATAATTAACGGCATGGGGGGTGGAAATACATCTTCATCAGTTACAGAAACCAACATACATATCTCGTTCTTCGCTTACTTTTTCAAATTGTTATTTTAATAAATTGTACCTTCAATTAAATAATTGCTGCATTTTTGTTGTATTTCTAAAATTAGCAAAACATTTTGTTTTATTTCTAAAATTACCAAAAAATGTTCATAACCCTCGAACATCGACAAAAATGCTCAAAAATCTTATAACAACTTTCTCAAGCATGTTGCTTATAGAAAACAGACCACCGCCTACCGGCAGTCGGTCTGTTTCCAAGCAACATTCTTTCAAGAACTGTCAAGATTTTTTCTGTTGTCGATGTTCTTGGGTTATTAATACTGATTAAATTTGTCCCTGTTTATTGTTTAGCATTACAGAAATAGATGTATGTGTGTGAGTCAAAATAAGTATAAATATTAACTAAAAGGTCTGCGTTATGTACCTATAAGAGAAAGAAGGGAATGGAAACTGTTTGCACTAAATACTACACTTCAGTCATTTTGTGTTTTCAGTAAATATATATGTTAATATTATTGCACAAAACAAAAATGAAAGTTTAAAGTTCGACTGAATTTTAAAAAATTTAGTTTGCAGTCAGACGTCATCCTACTAGAAACATCGTAGGCAATGTGGTGAATTAAATTAAGGATGCGGCAACACTGCCACGCGCCCCTTCGGCCGTTTTAGTGCTAACAGAGAACTGTTTTATTTTGCGTAATTTGTGGAATTTTTTACTCTTTGAATTTAGATTTAGATTAAAAGTTTTGTCGGATTGCTTAAACGTATTTAAATATACCGATAAACTACAACGAAATAATTGTAAAACCCCAACCTAGGCGTATAATAGTTTTTTGCTCCTGTCATTTGGTAAATAATGGTTAGTAGGTCCTTCTTTGATAATCATGCGTAAATATTCTTTTTAGGTTATAAAATATAATGCATTGACTGATTTCCCAGTCTTAATATTTTTGTGTACTAATAGTTCAGTATAAATTTGGATTATTACATTTTATAATTTAGTTTGATGACATAACCTCGATGACCAATCCGCAAAATTTTTTGCAGCGGTGCCAATGCTTAATTTATTTCCTAAATTTTGGTCGCCCTTCGTGGGACTCACCAGAGGCCATCTCTCAGTTTTATAATGGGCAATATTTGACCGCTATTGTAAGGGTGAATTTGATTTAAAAAAATTGTTTTAGGGATAAGCTTTTCAGATGGAGTACTTTTGTATTATGAAGTAAAAAAAATTTGCCACTAGTGACGTAACCGTTAATATTCATTATTCTAAGTGAAATGTGAATAGTACAGATGTATGCAGCCAGGCGCGTACGCAGGATTTCCTTTCGGGGGGTTTTGAAAAAAAAATTAACATGTAAAACGCAGACTGTCTTTTATTCAGAAATAAACAGAAGACTGATTCTACATAAAATAATATATTATTTAAAATTTCGGAGGTTAACCCAAGAACGCCCCCCCCCCCCTTGCGTACGTGCTTGTATGCAGCAATCTGTTTATTATGTAGCGACTTTATAATAATAATAATTATATGCTACTTATCTCATAACTTCATAACTATTGCAACGCCTAGACATAATGCTAAAAATTTTGTATAATATACATATGTACTTAATATCGATCAACAAGCGAAGATACGTATTTTAATTTTAAATTAGTATGTTGTACGAGTGACTCTTCGAACAAAATATTTATGCTTCGTCAATTACACATTTATAAATTTTTAAAAACAGTAAAATTGCCTACATATTATTCATTGACTTTTATTATGCTAGGCTACTCGCAAAAAAACAAATAGGTTTCCATTTATTATACATTTTATGGATTTAGTATTGTTTATGAATACATTTTTCAATGAAAAACTTTATTGATAATGAAAATAATATTTTTACAAACGATACTGTTAAAACATTATACCGTTGTTAATAAATATTTTATTTGCAGTTTATTATAGAACTATAGTGACATTAAAATAATGATATTGTAAGTTGATAAAAAAAAATATTTTTTGTAGGTTAAAAAGCTGCTGTGTTCAATAATACTAATTAAATACTTTTCATTTGGTACCCAAATGTATTAAACATATATATTTTATAGCAGTATTATAAACTAAATCTTACTTATCTTAAGTAACAATGCAAGAATAATACAGTAAGATAAAACAAATTGTATCTCTTGTGTTTAACCAGACTACTAAAGCTAGGCTACTAAAAACTAGAAGAAATCATCTGCAATGACGCTTAACTGCTGCTACAATTACATAAGTTTAGTTAGGCAGCGCTCAGTGATTTGTTTAACCCCTACCCGGTCTAAAAATTAACTCACCAATTTCTGAAGAGTATATTTCCTGCCACACCTCCATCCTTGGATGCGTTTCACCGTCAGCAAGGGGCTGATCAGCCCAGATGATTTTATAATAAATACCACAAAAGCAGATGGCAAAATATGCTGCAACAGGTAAAATCGGAAGATAGGCATAAAGCGAGCTGTAAGCTAATTAGGCTTTCTAAAAAATAAACTGAAAGTTTGGAAAAAAGAATTACCTTACCAGCCAATATGTTAAATATCAAGACACGAAAGCGTCAACGAATTTTGGTGTACGACTGCGGTTGGTCCCGTCCGATTCCATTATATGTGTTGCTGTTTGATTTTTCAGCTGCAGAATAAAGTATTTTTGCCAAATTATTTCTTCTTCTCTCGTTTTTCCCCTAATTTTATATGTGATCTACATGCTAAATCGTCTTCACTACGTCCGGTGTTGAGTTTCTTTTCTAGTTAAACTTCTTCCCCTTAAGGGCGGAGTTTTGTAAAACGATACAGCCCCAGTTCCAACTGCGACAAACAATTAACAATATCACCCAGGATCCACGCTTCGCAAAAAAATAAGTTAATTCCGTACGAGTTCATCTGCCGTGAAAAGGTAAACGGAAGTATGCGCAAAAATATAACAATTTAAGATATTAGGGTTTAAAGGAATTTATTTACAACCTACTTCAGCCTTAATTAATTTTTTGTGTTATGTTTCTAAAATTATTTTAAAAAATACCTGTTTCTAATACAGTACACTAGAATTCATTAAATGCATTTTCAACGGAGAGAAATCACTTACTGCCCTTTGCCATTTTTTTTTTGCAAAAGATGATATATTGTTCTGAGCAGTAACGGGAATATGCAATATAATAGTAATAGGTCAAGGCATCAACTAACACAGAGTAAGTCCTAAAAAGAAATTACAAAAAGTTGAAAGAAAAATTAACAAATTTAATTTCTTAAATAAAAATATTAATATAAACAAAACACAAAGTTTTATTCATTATCAATTAAATCATCTACTCCATCAGTTTCCGGTACCTTTAGCCAAAACTCTTGTCTGTTCCCGGGAATCAATGGAAAAAGATTTGATTTGATTTCTTTTTAGTGTGTTTCTTTTTAGTGTAGGCCATTTTCTCTGAAACTATTTGACGTAAAAATTTGAAATTTAGCACAGAGATAGAGTGTGGTGGCCTAATTATAGACGTGAAGTATAAAAGGTTGAATTTTAATTCCGGGGGTTAATTTCCGGGGGTAACGTGGGATATGGAAAAAAAAATTTAAGGGCGTCGTGTAGGATATCAAATGAAAGCTTATTGAAGCTTTACAATATAAATAATGTATCTTTTTATGCAGTGCTTAAACATTTTTTGGAAAAAACGCTTAAAAATTGCTGTCCCCCAACCCTTCCTACCAGAAGGATCGCTCAGAAAAATGTGAAAAAAATCATGAGCATTAAAAATTAGGTGAGCGAAAATTGTCAGCATTGAAAAATGTAGCGCGATTAATTGTTATAAACAATTTAATTGTTTATTTCCTGATAACTGCTGAACCATTGGTTTTAGAGAAAAAGTGTCTTGACAAAAACATTTCTCACTATGAAAGAAATAACTTTTGTCCTTACAAGTTTTTCAAAATTTTTGATTTGGCTTAGTCGAAAACTGATATTCGCCTAATATTACGTAGTTTTTCCAAGACGTCCTGAAAACAATGACCAAATGACCATATTTCTATAAATATGAAATCCCTGGCCTTAACAATAAAGTGGTTTAATATCCAACTCATAGATATATTCAATATAAATCCGTTACATTTACGCAGGCATTGTTTTATTATAACCAAAGTATAAGTACCTATGAAGTTGGTAGCATTGGAAATAAATTATTTAATTCATATCAAAATATGTGGTATATTTAAAATTTAATTTTAATAGGTCAGCTTAGGTTTTAATCCATATTGCGTTTCATTTATTTATAACAATGCTTTTTGGAAGCTAATAAATTTATCAGTAAGTAATAAAGCAACTCAACAAAGCCTATTACATACATGTGTATAATTTTAGAAAATTTTTGTGATTATTATTTTATGTTTTGGGGTGGCTGCCACAGCTGCAAATGACTTTGCTTGCATACATAAGCAAACCATTCTTGAATTGTAGTAATTCCTGTAAATGGCGGTGTCGTACATACCGTTTCTGTCATAAGATTGTAGCATTTCGCTACAACGTTATGTAAATTTAATTATAGATTAGCCTATTAATTTAAAATACCTAATTAGAAAGTGCTACATGGATAATTTTCGCTCGATAATTTAATATAATTTTTGATAATTTTCGCTCAATCTAAACCTAATTCTCAATGTTCATGGTTTTTTTTTCAGGTTTTTCTGAGCAATCCTTCTGGTGATAAGGGTGGAGGACAGCAATTTTTAAGCGTTTTTAAAAAATACATAATATATGTATATCGTTGAATTCGTATTTCAATGAGCTTTCATCTGATACCCTACACATTTTTTTCATTTCCCAATCTGCCCCCCGATATTAACCCCCAGAATCAAAATTTTCTACTTCACGTCTATAATTGGGTCACCACACTCTATCTCTGTGCCAAATTTGAAATTTTTACATCGTATAGTTCCAGAGAAAATCACCTGTGACAAAGGGACAAAATATTTTTTTTCTTTACCAAAACGTTCCTAGTAGGCTCTCTATTAAAAAACCTAAACTTGGTATGGGTCCCATAAGTAGCAACAGAGATATATAATTTTAAAATTTCACGGGCCGCGCCTGTCGGTTTCTCTGTTAGGTCTGCAGAGGCGTTTTCAAATATACCGTATAAAAACAGTAACCTTTAACTCATGCAAAGCAGCAGTTTACGACTTACAAACTTATTATTTAATCTTTTAATAACACTATGTTATCTACAGCGCTAAATCTAATCTCCAAAGCCATTTTCGTAAATTAATTCACTAACTTCTAAAGATTATCCAATTTTATTTGAATTAGCAATTTAAGTCAATTTAAGGCAAAATCTTTGCTAAAAGTTAAGTTATAAGAAAATATTTTTGTTAGGAAATTGAAGTAGCTCCAGTATCCCAAATGTTAATCTTTTTAAACTACGTAAGAAAATTATTTTTTCCTTGAACTCATGATTTATCGTTTTAAAATTAGTACAGAACCTCTTGTATGGCAAGAACTTTTAAAAGGTTGGCCGTAAAGATTTAACCAGACACCTCGAGGTGATGAATATGCACTGTTAAAAAGAAAATCGGTGTAGGTTAGGCCCCTTTTGAGTGCACTTAAGACCTACTGAATCCACTAATAACTTACCCCTATTCGCAGTTCTTTAACAAATCAATAATTAACAATCTGATTTTTCTTATCTGAGACAGCGCATGAAGACGTCAAGCCTAAGTACTAACATTCCGTGGGCGTCTAAAGAGAAGGGAAATGTAATCTATTGACACAGGATTTAAAGGGCTAGAGGTTGGAGGGGCAAGGGAAAATATCCGCAGGCAATTTGTTCCATAATCTGGAGACCCTAGTTTTTAATGAGTGAGAGAAGTGGGATATTTTAGGCTTTTGTAGCTGGACAGTAAAGGGATGCATACTAGGGATGCGCGACAAACATCGATGTTGGACATCGGCAAATATTATCGGTGTCACAAAAACATGGAAAGCAAAATATCGACATTTAAAAATGTTTGTTTTTTGTGAAAATTGGTGTTTTGCATTTTTATGCTCTGTGAAATATATTGTTTTTTTAGTTGCGTTCAGAAAAGAAACCAATATTAAAAAATTCCATATACTTCTAAAAAATTTCCAATTCAACTTTAAAGGTAAATTTACGTGTTGAAAAAAAATCAACTTACCCAAAACATCAAAATATCTACACCTATGTTAAAAGAACATTGTATTAATAACATCGAGGTCAGAACATCGATGTTTTTTTTTAAAAACATTGATGTTGAAAATATCGATGTTCAATGCGCGTCCCTAATGCACACCTCTTGTTACAAACAGTTAAGGGGGGAGTTATAGCCGCTAATTCTTCATAGCAAAATCCGTGGAAGTATCGGTAGGAAAGGGATAAATGAGCGAGAAAAGAGACTTTTCTTGTGAAGATTGGATCATTAATGATTCAATCTTTCATTCTTTTCGATAGAATCAAGGCTGTTGTGTCGACGGTGATGCCGCTCCCCAGATGCGGGTACAGTACCGTTTTAGGTTAGGTCTTCTTAGTTGAGAAACGTAGAGAGTGTGTAATTTGGAAGGGGAGAAGTATTTTCTGCCTCGACAGAGGAAACCAAGCTTTTTAGCTGCTGATGTGGTTATTGAAGTAATATGTTTGTGCCAACTTAGATCACGCTCGAAAGCAATGCCAACGCCTATAATTTATTACCGAACAAAAGATTTACGAAGGCATTGATATTCAGGTCCTTCGACTAGGAACGTCTAAGTCATCTGGTCTAGCATACTAGCGTCAGATTCCCAGCATTTACATTGCTAGCAGCTCCAGAATTAAATTTATTTCCTTCTGGCTGCGGATGGCCATTTTGCTCAATCTTCAAGTCGGTGTCTCTTGTAAAGGCGACTAAGCCGTTTTCCATTTGACCCTGCAACCTACAGTGGCTGACTTTTCAGTTAAAGGTTTTCCAGTGTGTAAACCTCATCTTGATTACCCCAGTAGTAGGTTACAGAATCTTTCCTGATTTGAGGTAAGTCGTTTAATCGCGCTTTGGTTAAGGTTACTCTTAGGCCACACCTAGACAGCCTATTATTTATCACGGTGCAACACTTTTCAAAATCAGCATCCGTTTAAAGATAAATTCGTGATTAATTAATCTTTGTTTACAACACAAATGGCACAACTGGCCATTAATGAGCTAGAAACCACGTTAACAACCACGTTATACGTAATGCATACGTGTAGCCACTTAAAAATGTAATGGCATTGGGGAAATATTTGCCTGAGAGTTCTTCTGCTCCCTAACTAACGTAACTAAAGGCAAAGTGGCGTCCCACTTTACTTGCTCTTACTTATGAGTACCTTACTTTTCTAACTTTATTGCTCAAAGAAAGTTCGGTGCTAAGACTTTAGAAGATATTTTGTGTAATAATATCATTAACATTATTATTTTATTAATTGATTTGGCTCAATTTTTTAATTTATCAAAAATTGATCACGTAATTTTTAGAGATAAAGAAATTCCCACCAATATTCTTTTTGTCAGTTTATTTGAAATGAGAATAAAAGAACTTAATTTTCTTCCTTTCCTACTTTGCATAACTCAATTATCAAAAAGCAGACTTCCGAGATATATTCCGAAATCCTAAATAGTCTATGGAACGGTTTATTAAGTGTTCATGCTAATGAAGACAAATTTGTAGCATAAGTCAACTGTTTCCTTGATTGCTTAATGAAGGTTTAATTGTGATTGAAAGTTCTATTGAATTTAAGGGTATAGTATGTTCACACATGCAGCGTTTGATAATTGCCCTTAATAACATATAAATCGGAACAACAAACCTATTTAAAAAAAGCTTATGGTTGTAAATTACACTGACCAACATATTAAGGAGCAAAATAATACAAAAAAACATATTTAAGGTTTTTTTTAAAGGTCCTGGGCAAAAATAGGATTTTTGCATTATATTAGACTGCAATAGAACCAGAATATCTTTTAAAAACATATCGTATCTCTAAGAGAATACACCATTTGACATTTTAAAGAAGTATTTATAATCTTCAGATCTTAACAACCAACAATCATAGGCTTTAAACACTTTCTTTGTAGCTCTCTTTTCCGGAAGTCGTGCTAACATATATAACTTGCCACTCTGGAGATAGTCTGGCTTTGATACAATTCTATTAATTCTTTGTCTATTCTTCTTTTCCATTAGTCTGCTATTTTTTGTCCTCCATATATGCGTCTCAGAATTTTTCTTACCCATATATGTAGCTGTCTTTCTTCTTTTTTATTCATTATCCACAACTCTGGTCCATTTAACACTACTCGCCTTATTACTGTCTAGTAAATTGTCCTTTTTGTTTTTCTTCACACTAACTTAGATTAAAAGGGCTGCCATACTTCGATTTCTTTTCGTAAGACTTACTCTAATTTCTTTGGTCTCGTCACTGTTATTATTAAATTTAACTCATAAGTATGTTATGGCATTTACGTTGTTCATAACGTATCTCTTGTTATCGGTTAAGCTTTGAAAAGTTAGCTCTTTGTCGGTTATTTCACCTGATCTGAGTATGATATATTTAGTCTTCTCAACGTTTCTTCCAGTCTTTATTACTTCCTTGATTTCTCTTCTACTGCTCTCTACACTTACCAGATCATCGGCATATGCCAATCTCTGATGCTTATGGCTATATAGTATTCCATTAGTATGTACATATATTACTTTCTCTTAGTACAGCTTCCAAGATAAAATTAAATAATGTGATCGAGTACGGTAAGTATACTATTCCATAACATTTACTGATCATAATAAAAAATATTTGTCCAAAGAACTCAAAAGTTATTCAAAATATGATGTTGTATTTACTTTAAACCAATAATTCTTGGTTATTGGTGAATTTGTTACATGAACAACATAAAAAATAACATTTAATTGACAGGAAAAGTCCACCATAGTTGCTGAAAAAGAAGCTCCCTCGAGCATTGGAGTGAGGACTTGCAATTGCCTTATTTTCATTCTTATTGAAAATACACAGCGAGATTTGACACCCCGGGATATCACTCAATTTCAGGAGTTGTGACTTCTGATTGAAATACGCTTCCCATTTTTACGGCAAACTTTTTAAATCAAAGTTAAATTTTAAGAAGCCTGGTGTGAAATATATCTATAAAGGGTGCAAATCTACGTAAAGGTCTCGATGAAAGTTAGCTTTAATTTTAAATAAACAACTTTATAAGTTTTATTTTTCGCGATATTAAAAAAATGTGCCACACAAAGTGGTTGCGTGATTCAAACGAGACTGCCAAAATTGGTTGTCCGAAAATTAAAGTGATAAACTTCTCACTTTTAGTAAAACAGTCTTTTTATTTTACTGGTTAATTATCGTTATATCTTTGGATCTCCAGCTACAAAAGCCTAGAATATCCCACTTTTCTCGCTCATTAGTACCTACGATCTCCAAATTACAGTACAAATTGCCTGCAGATGTTTTCCCTTGCCCTGCCAACCCCAATCGTAGAGTTCCGTCCTGGTCAGGCGATTTGTTAACTCCTATAATGGGGAATATTTTCGTTTCGTCTTTGTCTTCATTATCATGATATTGGCGTCCTTGTCAATTTTGTCGTCAAGCGTGCACTTCTTCCCCATTAAAAATCCGCTGATTCCAGCGGGCTTCCTTAATTTGAGTGGCCAATACTGAATAATTATAAAAATAATTGAAAGAGTACCTACCTATCTGATGATTCTTGAAATCTTTATCCTTTATCCAGTTTTGCACCTCTTTAGTCATCAAACCAAAGTTTTTATATTTTTTTTGTCAATTAGTTTTTACACAGACTATTTTTATACGATATAAATAAATATTTTTTTAACAGTAGGGTGGCATTATGCCCTTTTATTCTTAGATATTTTTATTATAAATGTGCCACAATCATATTAATATTTATCGAGTTCCTAATTACGTTTTATAAATATTCTTTTATATCAATTTTAGCGTCTGAATTTACAATTTGTTCTAATCTTATTTGAAGAGGTATTGTAAGATAAATTTTTTGCACTCCGTAGCTGAAAAAGGCTATTTTAGTCCCTATTTTTAGGGACTAAAGTGTCACTTTAAATTCCTGAGGGATTAAAAAGGCTTTAAATCCTTTTAAAAGGTATTTTTAATTCCCGTAGTAACAATAAAAATACCAACAAGTAACGTTACAAACACAATATTTATATTAAAACATTGACAACTCACCTATTTAAAACGTCAAAATTATCCCCTTGTTCTGAAGTCAAAATTTTGGATTTCTTAGGTTTGTACCATGGACTTATTATGAATGGATACGGGATGATTTAACATTCTTTGAAGCCAAAGCAAACCATTCTAAGCGACACTGTAAACACAATTTGTAAATATTGGCCACACCTTATTTTACCTTGTATTTTTGTAAAAAAAATACGTTAGAAGCATCACAAGATTTACTAAAAGTAATAAAATCCCTAAAATATTTTAATTTTCTGCTAAATAATAATACATTTAATGGTAATTATTTAGATAAACAGCGAATTTTTTCATGAAATTTTGCACAGACCCTAATTTTGGGTCGTAGAACACGAATCCGAAGTCAGTTTTTGGCGGTCTCGTAAAAATTTTTTTTTAACTTTTAGGTTAGTTTTTCAATGAATTTCTTTAAATTTGTTGGCTGAGCAAAAAGGTGGTCAGGTTTGCTCAGTTTTGATTGATATAGATACATATATATCTATATCAATCAAAACTGAGCAAACCTGACCACCTTTTTGCCCAGGTTGGGGGAGCAAAAAAAAAATTTTTTTTTACGAGACCGCCAAAAACTGACTTCGGATTCGTGTTCTACGACCCAAAATTAGGGTCTGTGCAAAATTTCATGAAAAAATTCGCTGTTTACGTTAATCTAAATAATTACCATTTATAAATCTATAAGTCGCACTTTTTCTTTTCTAGTTTATTAGACAAAGACGTACGTGTAACCGAGTGTTCAGACGTATTTCCTAAGCAACCAGCAGAGACAGCAACACTTCTGAGCTCCAACACTCCAATGCTATTTTATCTTTTTCTACTACCATTCTTGATTCAATTACGTATTTCCTTAAAGTTCGTAAACTAGACCTCTAGGGTAAATGTTTTCATAACAAGCAACAAATAAACAGGCTTCACGTTCGACACGCTCACAGTATACGGAACACCGAATCCTTTCTAATTCATCCATGGTTTGTACCATCGCCTTTTCTTCTTAAAAATGATGTTAGTTTGGAAAATTTACCAATATCTATATTGTTTTTAACCTGGAGCATCGCTTTGACCATTGAATTCTGGGACCATAAGATCGAGCTTCTTAGTGTCCTCGATTTTTGAAGAAATGGATTATGTTTTCTGTATATTCAGTTATTTTCTTGGAATAGAACCAGGTGGCAAAATTTTTGTGTTTTTCATATATTTTTCTTGATTTGGGTGGCAATAAGCTAGACGTAGCCTCTGCAACATCTCTGTCAATTTCATTAATGAAAAAATTGCTTGGAGTTTCGAACTTCCGGGTAAATACTCAAAAACTGTTTGACAGTTTTAAACAAAATCTTAGTTTCCATAGCAGAAAAGCCATTATGATTTATAATAAACGATTATTACAGATACGCATGTGTCTTATTGTAGTGCAAAATGATTTTAAAAATAATACTAAAAAATATTTGTTAATTTTGTGTCCAATAATTTTTGGAGTGCAAAAAGTAGCGTATATACCTCGGGACTAAAGGGTCTTTCAATCCCTCATTCAATTAGTACGCTTTCCTGCGGCTCGGGCACCCTTGCACCTTTTGCCCTCAGGATTAAAAGGCCTACTTTAGACCCTTGATATATAACATACTATTGTTACTTGTATTTTTTCCTTCTCTACAATATAGGATCCTCAGATCTTAAGTTCAACGTTTTATCTTTAGACCGCCATTAGCACGTGTTTTTTTTTTCAAATACGAACATGTATCTTATATTGTAATTTTGTAATCTCCATGGTTAATTACACGCTAAAATAGTATTACTTTAATCAGATTTCAACGTCTCGAACTAAATAAAACATCTTCATTAATTGTACAGATTATATATTATGTATAATTGAAACACCCTTTGAATCCATATCTTGTTAACGTTACATTATTACAATAATTAAAGTGAAAATAACAGTAATAAAACCATAAAAATATCTATATATACAAATAAAAATTACGTTCAATGAGGTCAAGACTTCAGTTATTTAAATTCTTTAAGGAATAAATTATATAATGATGATTTTTAAGACTTTCTCTAATTTTGTCTTATTTAAAACAATATTGTGAAATTAGGAAGATTTGGATTAATGGGAAAAATTAATTTTTAAAGATAATTAAATTTAAATTACTAAAGATGTTTTTATTAGATACGAAACATTAAAATATCATCGTAATAAAATGTAATTAGCCATTGCGTTTACTACACTGAAATAAAAAATAGTGGTCCGTATTTAAGAAAAAAGTATCACTCAAGCCGGAATATAAAAGTCGGTCTTAAAATTTGACACTGTGTATATTATATCCAATTTAATTTGACAATGGTAACAGTAAGAACAATAGAAGAAGAATTCACCCTACAGGTGAATTCTATGGACAGTTTACACCAGAACATATTTTACACGTTACAGTTACGTATGCATCTCTTTACTGTCCAGCTACAAAAGCCTAGAACAGACCACTTCTCTCGCTCGTTCATACCTAGGGTCTCCAGATTATGGAACAAACTGCCTGCAGATGTTTTCCCTTCCCGTCCCAACCTCCAATCCTTCAAATCCCGTGTCAATAGACTACATTTCCCTTCTCTTCAGACACCCACGGTACGGTAGTACTTAGGCTTGAAGTATACGTGGGATGTCTTAGATAAAAAAAAATTACCAATCACAATATTCATCTTTTCTTTCCTGACGATCACGGAGGAATCAGATTTCTTTTCCCAGCCGTGTTGGCGACGCTGCGTTAGAAAAGGACAAATAAAAAAAGAATATGTTCAAATTTTTATTCTTACCTTCTTCGCTTGTGGTAGTATTGCTGGTTGTCTACTTACAAAAGATTAGCCATTGCAAAATTATTTTCTTTCCTGATTCCCATTCCCAAAGGTAAATCCGATTTCTTTCTATCCTTGTTAGTAAAAGGGGCATTAGTAAAAGGCAAATAAAAACGATGGTGTTGCCAATGAGAACGAATATGTTCAAACATTTTATCACATCCGCCTTTGTTTGTGCAGGTATTTCTGGTTCCCTACTTTGAAAATTTTATCGGAACTGTCATAAAAAATAAATTCCTACTCTGACAAAAAATCCTTTGTAAGTTTTATTATTTTATAGCAACAGACCTCATGTTTTTACTGAACATAAATAGCATCTGCAAAACCTCGTTTTTATAAAGCAAAAACAGTATCAGCACAGCCACATTAACCTTCTTATTTTATACTAGGTATTTAAAATTGTTTCCTACCCCTCTACTACTTCCTCTAACCAATAAATAATTCGCAATAAAAGGATTGGAGAAAAAGTTTTTAAATAATTAAAGAAAAAATCGCAAAATGAGTAAATATTTTTATTAAGATAAAAAATGTATAATAATGTTAAAAAATATTCCCTGTTCGCCCATATATTATTATAATGAAAATGGATCTAGAATACAGTCTACCTGCGAACAGTGACGTTTATGAGAGTTAAGACGGGATATAAATTGTTTAATCGAATATACCAGGTAGTTTCACAATTTTTAGCTAAATGTTGAAAGTTCCGGGGCTGAATTCAGGAACCATTACAAAGTATGCATTTCTTACATTTCTGTTACAAGGCTCGTTCATAAATTGACTTTTATTACTCTGGAACTCACCTTCCCAGCGCAACGTTCTGAAATACTCGGTGATGGACTACATTTCTTGCCATGCTCAAGAGTAGGGTAATATTTTACCGCCAACAGGTCTGAAATGTCAAATGTTATACTTATTATATACGTAAATCTCGATTTTCGTTCATGTTCCAGACAAAAGGAGTATTAATGGGTTACCCAGGAGACAATCCACTGTTTACTAGATCCCAATAGTGGACATGGAATTTTGTAGCACCCTACAAAGTTTTGAAGTTTAAAATATGCATACATTTTGGGTAAAATCTTCAAGCAGAACCGTCACTATCCTTTAGCCAGTAAAAAGATTATCAAATAAATATTCCTATGTCGTATATCCAAAATATGATGGAAATATTTCATGTAAAGTGTAACAAAAAGAGAATTTCAGCAACCATTTGTATCTATCTATTGCATGGTGATACGGTCATATATCTGTCTAAAAAACATTCCGGGCCTCAATCGTATTAAATCGATCTGATGGAAATTTCTTTTTCAATTCGTTGTAGTAATTTTTCATTTTACGTTCAGTTAAATAAAATAGAAAATAATTTTTTTATTGAATTATTGTTCACTGTGCTAATATCAAAGAAATTTAATTCTTTTCCTACTTTAATTAAGTTAAGCTCGGCGAGAACCGGATTCGATAAAATTTCTTTGAAAGTATAAAAATTCAGATATTGCTTTTTGTTTTACTTTCTTAAGAATAAATTAAGTTTTTTGTGTACTTTTATGGGGAGGACGTAAAAGTAAGTTTAGGTACTGCGATAAAAGAGTCAATTAAAATAATAATTTTACTTATTGAGAAGACGGCATCGGCATATTTTGTACTTACTTACTTGCTTAAACTTTCAATAAAGTAATAAATTTAACTGGCATTAATGTCCAGTAGGACAGACAACTTAAGCAAGAAAAACTAATTGGACACTTGTAATATGACAACACTTAGGTTAATGTAATGCTATTAACAAAGTTGACTAAATTAATGAATCAATCAATTAAATTTATTACTTTATTAAAAGTTTTAAACAACATGCTATTAGAATCATCTTTGACTGAGTAATGTCACATTACAAGTGTCCAATTAGTTAAATTTTTGATTAAAGTGCGCAACTGCAAGTTTATCTACATAATGTTCGTTCGAAAAGATGGTGTATATTCGTCGCAATGTGTGGATTCAGTGAACTGATAGCATTGGCAAAAAAAAATTCGTTCTTAATTTTTCTGCTTCTTTGAACCAAAATGCACGACTAGGCATATATTCTAAACAACGAAAAATATTGTTAAAACAAAATAAAAACTAAATCCTCATTCAGCTCAAACAACTCAAAATATTCAAAAAATGTTAAACAAATCTCGGTTTATCAACCATTCCATCTTATTCAACTTAAACTGTTTGAATATGAAACTGTTTTATTGATCATCTGAAACCGCTTTTTTATTTTTTAAAAATTGGTAATGCGGTGTGTAGTCATGTATAATTAAATAATTTAATTTGTCAAGGCTGCTGTGGTAAATAAAATTTTATAGCATTACCAACATAAAATTTAAAATTTTTCTTTATAAATATGCGTTTTTTTATTGAAAAAAATGCAAAATAGAAAAAATAGTATAAAGTACATGTTTTATAAAGCTATTAAAGCACTTGTCCCGTTAGAAAAATAATGCTTTATAAAACTTGCACTTTAATATACTATTATTTAATCGTATATGTTACATTAAACATCCGAGGTTTTGTTCTTAATGATATACCAAAAAAGACATTATAATTAAAAACAAAAACTTATCAGCTAATACTGAGCAAACTCTAGGGCCATACTGGTTTATCCTAAAAAATACCAGGCAATACTAGTACGTCCTAGCAACAACGCAAACGTCCTAACAGCCGCAGGGAGTTTTAATATGCCCTAGGCCAAACTTGTATATCCTGTAATGGGATTTCCTGTAACATTAGGCCAGTAACAGCAAAGGTAGTAAAAGTAGTTTAAAATTAATAAATTAAAAGGTTGCCTGAAGGCTTATCGTCCCAGATGGGTATTCTGGCTCTAGGCTGTAAAAGTCTAAGCAGCTACTGGTGACAAAGCAGATCTACCTGTGAGAAAGAGATGATCTTTGTAGAAGGAAGTTGTCTCTCCGGTGAAAAGAGACCGTCTGCCGGTAGAAAAGACCTCCCCATAGGAAGAAGATATTGGAAAGATGGTCTGCCGGTGAAAAAGATAACCATAAGAAGAGAGACGAAGACCCTAGAGATGCAAGGTCGGGTATAAATGAACATGTCCGCCAGTGTCGTTTCAAATCGAACAAAGAAAACGTCGTACTTCTTCCGTACCAAACAAAACGACCCCAATCTGGACCAATAACATAACGCAGAACGCAAATAACACAATAAAATGAAAGAAAACTAACGGCATGGCAATCCAAATTCAATTTTGTGGCTTTACCAAGATCTAGGATTGCCAATGCCCACATGGCCTGGCAAACTTCCGGGAAGAGAAAGAAGTCGATGGTACCACACACATCGTCTCCAAATTCGGGTATCGATTTTTCCCAAAGCGACGACACAAACTCACTAGGGTTTTGCAGTGTTGTTCCTGAGTGCCCTTTTGTACCAAACTTTGGTACGATGGACCTCTTTCAACTTTTTGACACACTATTCTTCCAGTAAAATTAATTCAACCAATGAATAATTGTAAAATACCCATAATTAAATATGTTTCCATGAAATTATTAAACTGTCATTCATTGGTACAATTTTACCCAATTTGGTACAATCTACACAAACCTAAATATACAGAAATTTCAAACCACAGAACACTAGGTTTTTGCAATTTCTATAACAACTCGAGACCTTTAATGGCAGTTTCCGAAGGTAATTGCTTATGTCCATAGGTGGCGTCGGCTAAATTCAAAAATTAAATGCTTACAAGATCTGTTATGCCTCGTCCAATTTACACACGAATTAGGAAGTACTCAATTAAATAATAGTAGTTTCAAAACTGTCCAAATTGCTGCTAAGCTCAAACCCACAAGGCAAGCGAATACGAATAAGTTGCAGAATCACAAGAAAACCGAATCCAATATCTCATACAAGACGAAATGCAGAGGCCTGTGATTGCAGAACCTTGACAGAAGCAACAAATCGACAGATTACCCAGAAACAACACCTGACTGACTTGTCAAAATAACGTTTAGATATAAACAACTTTCATTAAAAATTAAGTTTTAGGGAGAACTCCAGACGTAATTTCCCTAGGGATTAACAATACAGACTGACGAAGAACAAGGCTGGGTCCAGGATATAATCTGACGAAAAAATTATAAAAATTAAATTAGAAGTTAAGAAAAATTGCGTCTAAATGAACCGCCTAGAACGTTCAAGGATAACTGCTGTAATAATACTATAATTTCGTATGACAAAATCCAACTGTAATAACATACCTACATACATTCATACATACATACAAACAAACTAACAGGTAAAGTTGTAAAATACAATGAACTGCCGCTCTGTGAATAATGTTTGTCGATTTTTCAAGAGCTTTTAATTTAAATTTTAGACTTCAAATAAAGTTGGTCAGTGTTTAAGGCAAAGCTTACTCATTCGTGCCTATTTTGGGTCTAGAATTAAAAAGGAAAAGCAATATTTAGTGACCACAAATTCGGTGCAAACGCTCTTACTAGGCGATTCTAGTTATAAACTTACAATTAGTTTAAGGAAGTAAGCTATGTCACTGAAAACCGCTTGGGAAATCTTTTGATACTCGCCGCTCTTCTCGAAAGCCTATACTGCTGTTCGTCGCTCAAACTCAAGGCAACTGCATTAGCTAGTTTCGGTATTAAAAGGTCGGGTTTAAGCTTCTTTGTTAAACTAGTTGACAGGAGTTAAATGTTTTATTGCTGCAGCCGAGCTGCAGTCGTCGTATAAAGTTAACGTGATAATTTTGCATAAAAGTTTTGGTAGCAATTCATAACCTAGATCTGTTAGAAGCATAAAATAACAGTATATTACGTAAGGAGTGTTTTTTCTTTTATCCGTGGGCATCTGAAGTGTGTGGTGAGTACACTTCTACCTCACACATGTGAAATTTATCAAACTTGCTTTTGGTTGGTTATTCAATCATACAGCGTGTCCCTCGGATTTCATGCCATATGGTAAAATTTTATTTACTGAATGTTGAAAAATTACTTTGGTGTAGAAAAGTTCTGCATATTAATAAACTAAAAATTCCTATGGAAAAAATATAAAAAGACCCATAGTATACAGGGTAGCGGCAAAAACGTAAAATATACCTAAGAATAAAGTACCCTTATTTAAAAACATACAAAGAAAAGTTATTTTAAAGAATTATTTGGAATCATTTTTTCTCTCTGAATACGAAATCACAGCCACCTACGACAAAACTTGTCACACAGGTAAATATGCTTAGAATGACTTTAATGTAGACATTGACATTCTTTGCAGTATATTTCTATTAATTCAATTTATCGTTTTCCTTAATCATGCCCCCAAAACTAACCACGGACCAAAAAATTGAGAAATTGTTTTAATTGTTGGCGACAACTACAAAAGTCATAGAAAGGCCGCTGAGATTTTTCATAAAAAGCATGCCGAAATATCTGTATCCCATCAACCTGTTGAACACATAATGGTAAAATTTAAAAGTAGTCGAAGTGTGGAAAACTGCTTCAATAAAAAAAATCAAGTTCAGGCCAAAAATCATGAGGATATTCATCCACAAATTATCCAGGCCGTTGTTGAAAATCCCAAGACTTCGTTGAGAAATTTGGAAAAAGTACTTCCTGGAAACGATAGACGCTCTGGTTATAAAACCACTGCTGGACGAGTTCTTAAAGCAAATCCTTTTTATCCATACACACCTACCTTTGTCCACGCGTGGAAACCTGGAGACTTGGTTTGATTTTTCGGCTTGGTATCAAGGTATGCATGAAGATGACCCGTCTTTTTACAAAAAAAATCATATTTTCTCTAAGGCATGTTTAACATCAAATGGAGTAGTTAGCTCCCAAAATTGTCATTGATGGAGTACAGCTAATTCGGGATTTGCTATCCAGTTTGGAGATCAGTATTATTCTAAGACAAATGGGTGGTGCGGTATTTTAGATAATCAACTGATAGGCCCATTTTTCTTCCGAGGCAGTATAAGATAGGATATTTACCATTAGTTTTTGAGAAATCAGCTGTTTGGTCTTGTTAGTGGCCTTCCACTTAACATTAAAAATAATGTGTTTTGTTATTAAATGTTTTTTTTAAATAAAATGGCGAAACATTGAACAAAATACCTCTCACCCATCTCATTAAAATGATGAGAATGTGACTTAGACAAAATTCAGTCAATCCTGTTTGGCAAAAACTGTCTTTAACACATGTATTTGTGCTTCTACCTCCAAAAATAGTTTACCAGTTTTTTGACAAGATTTGCTATTTTGTTTGGATATCCTTAATTAAACAATTCAAGAGAACAAAAAGACAAACGTTTTATATTCAAAATGTTGATTTGTAAACTTTTGTGTCCCACAGTCTCACAGAGCCCTCGAATATTTTATCAAAGGGTTTTTGAGGCTGCTGAATTTAAACATGGTGAAATTTTTTGTTCAGATTCATAACTAAGTTTTCCGAAAATTTGCGGTTTTTTACCGTATGTTACACGACATGGGAAAATTTAATTTATTCAGAGGATATACGTAAAACTTTAAAACCTCCGTCAACAGTAAACTAGTTGACAACAAAAAGCAAGGCCGCTTTGGGGTACTTACATATTTTTCAGATTTAATATTCAATTTCCCACGAGACTTCCTAGTGTATGAAATATTCTACACAAAGTTTTTTTATAGTTATGATATACCGTTCCAGGTATCAGGGTTAGCGTTAATTGTGTTTTTAGTTTAATTCACATGCATACTCCTTTAACTTAAATTAATTGAATTAAGTGACCACTGTAGTAACACAAGGAGAGTTCGGGCCGGGGGGGGGGGGGGGGGGGAGTGGGACTCACTTTGCCCTAACTAAGCACCAGAAATCACTTCTTACTTGTTTCTGTTAAATATCTCAAAGATTGTTTATTAACAATTTGAATATCAGGTAAATTTTGAAGATTTCAGTCTCAGTATCGGTCATTGATCATCGTTTGTTTCTTTTATGACGCTGGCATTTTCTGTGATTTAATCCTTATCCGCTACAGCTCCCCTGATAATGCTGTAAGCAGTCGAAAAAAAAAACAAAGCCCTTTATTGGTCTAACAATAAATAAACAATAGGGTGGATCGAAAATTTGAGTTTTTAAAACTCTGTTTATAATAGTGCGCAAAAGTTGCCTTTTGGGTTTACTAAAATAATACTTATTTATAATTTTTGCAAAATGTGCCATCTTCTGCCCTCTACCAGGCCTTCAAAAAACTCGAAAAACGATAAGTTAAGTTTTGTAAATTTATTTTGAAATATTGCGAAAGAAAAGCCTTTTATGATTGCAAAAATATTATTTATTTTTAGTTTTTTAATATTTGTTATTTTCTTCCCTCTGTCAGGCATAAAAAGAAAAAAAAAAGATAAATTTTGCAGTTTGGCGCAAAGTTTTATTAAAAAATAATTGTTGTAATTTCGTTAAAAGTGACTAGGAAATGCCACATGAGTTCTTTAACTTATTAAATAACCCAGAACTCACCACGGGGAGGTGACTGCTCGGCGAGATCCATCCCTCCCTCCCTTATCCGTAACGATTGTTTTATTGATTAGAATCACTTTTGCTATTAACTTTGGGCATTAATTTTCGTGAACGAATTCTTGCCATAATAAAATCATGCCTCTTTTTTAAACCAACAACTAATAAAGAGGTTTCAGTAACAAGTTTCACACATCTTTCTACCGATTGGGTGTGACAGGAAAACGAGGTGACTCGATGATATGCTTAGATGAATATAAAAGAGGTGTTTTACATCACCTTTTTCCAAATTTAAAAACAACAGAGAACAAGTTATTATTTATTTGCCAGTCAATCAGATCAATGTAATCTTCTGCGCCAAAATTTAGTTCTGGTACAATTAAGGGACGAACATAAGAACTTAAATTTTATGTGTCAAGGTAAGTCATCCTGAATGACTTACCCTTCCTGGGTTTTGGTTTAATAAGTCCCCGGAGCACCTTACAGAAGAAACTGCAACACAAATTTTAAAAAGATATTTCTGATCGGACCTTAAGTCACTGAGATCTACGTATAGAGCAACTTACAGTCAATTATTTTATAGTTAACAAGCGGCATGTTTTCGCACAGCTGTATTTGTTTGCCTAGTAGTCCAGAAAATCCCGCAGGACTGGTTTTTTAACCATCAAATTTTTCAAATGTCTTAAAAGCAGTTCGTTAGCATGAAGCTGACAGATGAATCGTTGTCAAGGATGCCCCAATTCTAATTCTAGTTGGGAAATTGCACCATTTTTAAATCCCGTATTGATCACCATGCCTTCACATCCTACAGCTACTAGTTCTCTTCAGTCATATTCATTAGCCTCTAAAAAGTTCAAAATGCTGTCACAAATACTCTTAGCCGATCCAGAAAGAGGAACTGTATGACCTAGAAAGACAGAACCTGGTTCTGGACTAAAGAAATATGTTCCTCAACAATCGTCCTTCTGTGGGTTGTGCCCTCGATAACTTCAATAACAAGAGTTTTATCTTTTCTGTCATCAAACAATATTGCCTTTATAGGTTGTAGTTTGAAAAAAGTTTGAGAACAAGCATTTTCTTGACATTACCCTAGGTCTTCTTCTCTGTACTCTCTTTGGTTACAATGCCAAGGTCTTGCAACACCGCCGTTGCTACTGCTGCTGCAGATTTATCTGAAAAGATAACCCATATCTGTCACACACTGGGGCCAGTGTAGGGAGTTTGGTCGTGTGAATTACCAGTATAGTTTTATTAAAACTTTCCAAAGAAGTAGAAGGCTGTTCGGAATCTGGATCCCGATTTGACTCAATCGCTTGGCGGTTTTCGGGCTTATTTTCTTTTCAACTTCCATAGGTGACTGTAGTTGTTCTCTCTGCTTCTCTTTTTCCATTCTGCTCTTCCTACCAAGTAAAGAATTAATTCAAAGTGTAGTTTACTTAAAATCAACACACCCTGTCATAATTTTCCTAGGGACTTTCTGATCTTGTAAGAAAATTCGTTCTTTTGTGGGTACCTTTTTTGTTTAGGACAAGAACATTGTTCAAAGATCATGCAGAGTTTAAAAAAATAACAAAATGTAACTTTTAATGAGTATTTAAAATGAAATTTCAAAAATACAAAAAAAATTCTATTTACCCCAACTTTAAAGGTTGGTAGAGGGCAGAAGATGCAACCTGTTCAAAAAGTTAATAAACTTTTTCTTTTAAATATCCAAAAATTTTGCCAAAATCGATCCACCAAGTTTTCCAAACAAGTTTTCAAGTCTACTTTGTCTAAACAATGTTTTTTTTCTAACAGTAGATACTTGACCACAATGTCCTTCCATTGACCATGAGGACGATACGCTACTGCTTTATATAGTTTATTTTTGGCAAAGTTATTTGATTCCGAGATATGGAGTAACAAAAACTAAAGTAAACCTCGATTGTTAGCTACTCCAAGACAAGTTCCATAAAGCGCCGATGTTTTTAATAAAGTTTGGTAGAGATATTGTGTAGACATAGGGCAAAAACAGTATTGGATGTTTTGCTGGAGAAGCTCGAGAGAGCGGATCAATTAATAATATAAGCTGAAGACGGGAATAAGCGATGAATTATTTGCCAGACTAAAGGCAAGACGGAGCTTTCAAGATAATAGGAGGGCGATTTTTGACGCCTTTTATTGCTTCTCCAAGCCGAAAATGCCGGAAATCTTGGCAAATGGAAAAACTTTTAACACGACGTCGTAAAGTTCCCATTTTATCTGATTGCATTACAAATATTGAATGGATATTTTAATTTTTTAAATAGGTGGTGAAGTTTTTATAGCACAGACTTTTATGTATCACTTGGCGCCTTCCCTATAAAAGCTAAACGCATGCAGGGTTTTCCAGAAGAATGTGATATTTCTATATCTCATATAGACGCTTTATTCTAAGCTTTAATATACGACTTTTTCTTCCTAAACTAATGAATTATATTTATATGGACGTACCGCTTACGTATTGCGTCTGACATGGTCTTACTGTTTTCTGGTTCTAATAACTCAACTTTTATAATACTAGAAGAAATCATTTAATAATTTTTTTGTAAGATGACGTGATTCTGACACTGCAGTCGATAAATAGGAGAACGAAGGGTATCTATTATTACCCCAGTGCAATTAGTGTCCGCCATGAAACAAAAGCCCCTCCAAAGGTGCAAACAACCCCAAAACCACCCCAATAAGTACAATTTTTAGGTATTTGCTAAATATCTCGAATATGGCTAGTTTTTGTAAAATGATGCTAGATATCAAAATGAAAGCCAATAAAATTACCTACAAATTGGTGTATATAACTGCATAATTTGATTGAACCACACTAAAAAAATAACTTGGTAAATTTCAGTTATTTTACGTTGGTCAAAAATAGTTTCACATAAAGTACCGTAAATTTACAGAAATAACTTTATTTTATTTCCCTATGTATTTTTGATAAAATTCACTAATAAATTAAGTAAATTTGTACACAATATATTCATTACTTTTTAATATCAATAACGTGTATCTAAAATTTCCTTTTTAAAATTTCTTTATATACTACCGAAATACGTTAATTTCCGTAATCGGAATATAAATTGATTATATTTACCATTTAAAATTGCGTATCTAATGTAATATTTAATTTTACTGTCCAACTTTGCTGCACATAATATTTAGAAAATTTACAGCTGCTGGTAAGAATTATATTTCTTTCTTCTTTCTAATTTCTTAATATGTATTATGTAACGAGTTATTCGTACACAATTGTGGATCTTAAATGCAAACTGCTGGAAATGGAAAAACATTTTCACTTTTTTTTCGTAACTAAAAATATTTGTTCAATTTAGGATCGACAATAATTGCGGATAAAGCAGAACTCATTACAGAATAAGAAAACAGGAATTAATAAAAAGTAAATTTACGTATTTAGATAGTCCCCTGCTGCATTTTATAACTATTTACTAGAAAAAGTTGGGTAAAAACTATTTACAAAACAGGAAATCTGTAGGTAACATAAGAAAAGATACCAATGTTGGAATACTAAGCGTGTACTGGTGGAAAAAAGGTAATATAAACAAATAAATAAAATAAATATATGGTTGGATTTTTTATTAGAAAAAATTATAAATTTGGTTTTAAACATATAAAACACATTTAATAACAAACACATTTAAACATATTATAGGATATACTTTACAAAAACATTGCTTAATTGTTTTTAAACTAATATTACAAAGTCTGCACATAGACATAGTTAAATAATATACTCACTTTATTTGTAAAAAAAATTATCAAACTAACAACGAACTACACAAAATGCTTGTTTATTGTTGGAAGATTCACAAGGAAATGACCGTAAGTAAATGCCGGCTTGCGTTTATTCTCCCCGCTTTTTCTGTAACAAGTTATGCGATTCCGTCGACAATTGACTTGTACAGCCGGGCGTGAAAAATTTACAGAACATATAACGTAAAAATTGGCGTATAATATTTCGAAATATAAACTGTGTTTTGAATTTGTAATTTTACTTTACCCTGTGAAATTAAATATTTTATAAATGATTTTCTTTTAGGAATTAAATTTGCATTACTTATTTTGTGATAATACAAGAGCATAATTTATTAAGGTAAAATAAGCAATATAGAAGTTTACACTCAAGCGTTGTCATTTTTCAATCGGTTTAAATAAATATACAAATTTTCGTTTTTTTCTTTGTGCCACAAAAAAAAATTGAAATTTTGTATTCCGATTTTAATTTTTTATATATAATTGTTTAGAGACACACCCTGTCATTATGTTGATAAGACTGCTGTGGCAAAAATAATGAAATAAAAATAATCTGATTTTACGAGCCTAATATTTTTTTAATGACAAGTTTTTTCCTAACAAACTAATTAAGTTTATTGTTTGATACATGAGGTTTTCAAAAGAAGACAACAGTCCGCGATAAGAGTCATTAAATCCACATGGTTCGGCTGCAGGTTTTTTAGGAGCGCATAAGGGAAAGAGTTTTCACTGGGGTTCTAAAAACGACTAAAGTCTTAAACTGCAAAAATAGGTTTCGAATAAATAGTTATATTTCAACATCCAATCCTCAGACATTACTTTAGACTACCACGTAGTTCGCCTTTCTCGAACTCATACCACGAGTGTTTAAAGACGAAATAACGCTCCCTCTGGTGCCGCCACTGCTTCCATCACTGCTCTCAACGGTCCGCTGTTCGTCGTTTACCTCATTCGTCTTCTCGTGCTGACTACGGGTAAATCGTTGCAGGGAATTGTGCGGTCTTTCAGGTTGCAATATTAGGTGAATTAGTTATCTATTGGTAGGTAAAAGAATAATTTAAAGTTCTTTTAGCCATGGGTAAATCATCGAAAAGAAAACGCTCTCGCAGTAGAAGTACAGAAGAAGGGAGGGTTTCCAATAAAGAATTGTCAAAACGCATGAAGCGCCTGGAGAAATTTCTAGAGGAAAGTTCCACGCGGCGGTCTCGCTCGTTCAAGGTCGCGGAGTAGAGAAGAGCGAGCGGGGCAACCCAGACGCCATGTTCGATCTCGTTCCCCCTCTCGCCGACCACGGCCGCGTAGGAGAGACGTTAGCAACATGACCAGGGGCGGCGCACAACACCGAGCTTCTTCAAGTAAGAATTATGATATACTTCGTTAAGTATTAGAACTTCTCCGGCTTCTTTAAGCCATACACCTCCGACTTCTTTAGGTCAGAGAAGGGCCTCCCTTTCTTCGGCTTCTTTACGCCTAGAATATTCCGATGCTGGGTTAGACAATCCAATGGCCGACAAAACTTTTGACAACGACATTGAACCCTCACCTACTCCAAGCCAAGATGCTAACAATTCGGTCATATTACACGACCCGGTGCTCTTACACGAGCTAAATGATATTTTAGGCGGAGAAGGCGTTGACAAACCAGTGCCAAAAGAAAAACTGCACGAGGCAATAGCGGTTCGTTGGAAACTCATCGTTGATAAGGGGTTGTCAAAGGAGAACAGGGACTCATTGGTTAATAAACACCCTATCCCGGAAAATTGCCCCTACCTGGAGGCTCCAAAATTGAACCAGGAGATAGCGACCATCTTATCTAACGATCGCCTCGCTAGGGACAATTTTAATTCAGATATCCATTCCAAAATCGCTAAGGCTCTAGTAGCAATGGGAAAATCCATGTCATTTCTTTTAAATGACCAAGAAAACATACCAAAACCCCTAAGGGACCAATTGCTGGCTCCTCTAGGGGACTCTAGCCGCATTTTAGCGACTCTCCTAAATGTAATTACACAGTCACGGCGGAAATTAATTCCGCCTACTCTCAATAAAAACGTTAAAGACGTTATTGAGAAAACGGTCCCTGGAGAATATTTATTCGGTTCCGACCTTTCGGAAAAGATTAAGGAGGCTAAGACCCTGCAAAGCACTGGAAAAGAGCTGAAGTTGGTTACAACTTTGAATCCCCAACAGTCATTTAGGATGACAGCGGGGGGTAGGGTAAGCAGCGCAAATAGATTAAATAGACCCGCTCATAATCAAATTGTTAAGGACTATCGCCCGTTAAGCAGGCGCGGCCCCATTCGTCGACGGGGTCAGACGAAATCACGAGGGCAGGCCCCGAGGGAGGATCGGTACAGACGGTAAATCAGGTAAGCCAGATCGCGGGTATACTTGCCTTATTTTTTAGCAGGTGGACAGAAGTAACAAAAAATCCAGTTATTCTAGAATGGATTGGGGGTCATAAATTACCTTTCATTAAGGCTCCGGTGCAAAATTTCCATTTTTCGTCAAGACCTCTGCTACCAGCGGAAAATAAGGCTATGCTACAGGAAATTAACAATTTATTAACGCAAGGGACTATAAAAAGTTGCATGCCATGTTCGGAACAGTTTGTTTCAAGAACATTTTTGGCAGACAAATCAGACGGGAAAAAGCGATTTATCCTAAATTTAAAGTATCTTAATACTTATCTTCATATCCCCCATTTCAAGATGGAAGATATAAGAACAGCTCTACGACTTATCGAGAAAGATTGTTTTCTCGCTTCCATTGACTTAAGGGACGCTCATTTCCACATAAACATAGATCCGGAGCATAGAAAATTCTTAAGATTCCAATTTCATGGCGTCTTGTACGAATTTTCTTGTCTCCCCTTTGGCCTTTCATCAGCCCCATATGTCTTCACAAAGCTGATGAAGCCAGTTATTCAACGGCTGCGTTCTTTAAAAATAATATGTGTTAATTACTTGGATGATTTTTTAATCATCAGTAACACATACGAGGGCTGTTTAGAAAGTACAAAGTACAATCCCTGGGTTTCTCTATTAATTTCGGGAAAAGTAAGTTACATCCTAATAAAGTATGTAGATTTTTGGGTTTTTGTCCGAATTCGGAGCGACTAAGGATCTTCCTGCCTCTCGAAAAAAGAGAAAAAATCAAAAAATTAACTCGTTTTTTCTTAACAAAATCTGAATGCAGTATACGAAAATTTTCCCGATATATAGGTTATCTTGTTTCTACATGCCCTGGCGTCAAATACGGTTGGATGTACATAAAGAAATTTGAACGCCAAAAATTTTTGGCCTTGTATTCCAATGGGATTAATTATAATGCCACCATGGTTTTATCTAAAATACTTAGCCCCGACCTTCAGTGGTTGTTGAATTCGATAGATTCTGCCTATAATGATATAAAACAAGATCATTTTGATCTTGAAATTTTTTCGGATGCCTCGCTCACAGGTTGGGGGGCTTGTTGTCTAGACAATAAGACGCGGGGGTGGTGGTCCGTCGTTGAGAAGACCTACCACATCAACTACTTAGAGCTTCTTGCTATTTTTAAAGCTCTGCAGTTCTACGCTTCATCGTTAAGTAATAGGAACATCTTAATAAGATGCGATAACACTACAGCATTGTCCTATATAAATAAAATGGGTAGTGTTCGGTATCCCCAACTATCTGACTTAGCCAGACAGATATGGCAATGGGGCGAACAAAAAAATCTGTCGTTTCACGCGTCCTACATCAGCTCGAAGGACAATTATGTAGCTGATCGAGAGTCCAGAAGTCTCCCACCCGAAACGGAATGGGCTCTTGCTCAGTACGCTTATAAAGAACTGACAGACTTTTTTGGATGCCCTGAGATAGACTTGTTCGCTTCGGAAGCTAACTTTAAATGTATAAAATATATATCATGGCAAAGGGACCCACATGCATTTAAAACCGATGCATTCACTGTCAATTGGGAATATTTTTTCTTTTATGCCTTTCCGCCTTCTTCGCTTATTTTAAGGACTTTGCAAAAAATTGTGAACGAAAAAGCGGAAGGCATAATGGTAGTGCCACTGTGGCCGGGTCAAGCATGGTATCCCCTATTTTTAAAGTTAATTGTTAAAGGTCCAATATATTTCAGACCTGATATAAATCTTTTATCAAATCCCTACAGCTCCAGCCACCATCCTCTGACGGACAAGCTTACACTAGTGGCGGCCAGGCTATCAGGGAAGCATTCAAGTTAAAACAACTCCCGGAAAAAGTTACTGAGACGATTCAGTGCTCGCTGTCGGAGGCTACTATTAAGCAGTATGGGTCAACTTATAGGTTATGGTGGCCATTCTGCGTGGGAAAAGGGATTTCACCATATGAAGGCACACCCACACACGTAATGGAGTTTTTACTAGATCTGTTTGAGAAGGGAAATAATGTGTATGGTACTTTTAATACGCATCGCTCGGCCCTATTTTTAATCTTATCAACACCTTTAAGCAATCACCCGGTTTTGGGTAGATTTCTTAAGGGTATCTCTAAATTAAGACCCCAAAAACCTAAATATAACCTTACCTGGGATCCCCAGAAAGTTCTCAGATACTTAGAACATATTCAAACTGACACTTTAAGGTCCCTCTCTCAAAAACTCATTACTCTCTTGGCCCTATCTACAGCACACAGAGTTCAGACACTTTCTTGGATTCGTATTCCTAACATAATAGAATAGTCTGGATTTCAAATCCTTATTGAGGACAGAATCAAAACATCAGGGGTAAACAGAGACCAGCCTTGTTTACAAATCCCTTATTTCGAAAGAAATCCAAAACTGTGTGTCGCCACCACCCTTAAAGAATATTTATGTGCCACAAAGAAGATACGGCCTCAAGATAGTAATCTACTTTTCATTACTTACAAAAAAACATATAAAATTGCAAGCAAACAGTCTCTGAGTAGATGGGTGAAAGACACACTTGGTCAAGCCGGCATTGACACAACAATTTTTAAGGCACATTCAACACGTCACGCCTCAACTTCGAAAGCCTTTAACCAAGGAATTTCCCTTGACGCAATTCGGAAAACGGCGGGATGGACAGTAAATTCTAGTGCATTCGCCAATTTTTATAATAGGCCGCTTTCTCAAGCACAATTATTCTCAGACTATTTTAGGTTCTTAGATGGCATAGATATCTGTTTGTTATATCTGTTGTGGTTACTAGGTGACGAATAACCAAAATAATGTATTTGGATTTAGTTCAGTTTTTTAGTGGTTCGTATACTACTCATATTCGTTTGTTTTTGAATTTTTCGCTAACTGATTATTATCCTTCTAGGCGTAATAAATAATTTGTTTATTAAAAATAATGCTAATTATTTCAATCTACTCTTTAAAACAATGTTCTGCTGAAGAAGCAGTCTTTAAATAACTACGTGGTAGTCTAAAGTAATGTCTGAGGATTGGATGTTGAAATATAATTTAACGATCAAACGAACTTACCTGTGAAGTTCGATCGTGATTATATGAAACATCCAATCCGAAGACATTACGTCCCTACCCTCCCATCCCTAGTTTTCAGCAAAACATAATGTTTCGTTAAACTGAATGAGGTAAACGACGAACAGCGGACCGTTGAGAGCAGTGATGGAAGCAGTGGGGGCACCAGAGGGAGCGTTATTTTGTCTTTAAACACTCGTAGTATGAGTTCGAGAAAGGCGAACTACGTGGTAGTCTAAAGTAATGTCTTCGGATTGGATGTTTCATATAATCACGATCGAACTTCACAGGTAAGTTCATTTGATCGTTAAAATATGGTACACTTTATTTCTAAGACAAAACCACCAACGGAACTTCTTTCGGTCTTTATTAACTATTTTCTGTATATTAGAAAAGTTTATTTATTTTCATGATTTTACTTACAAAAATAGAGGTTAACACTTTTAATTTCATAGTTTATATAGCACTTTGTATTTCCAGATTAAATTTATTTTTTTGCAATCGGGATGAGTGAGGTTTCGCTCTTTAAAACTTCAGAATTGTCCTTATTTGTGTACCGAAATAAATAATATTACTCAGACGAGAATGAAATGCAATAAACTGTTTTATTTACTTATTTCCGACATACGACCGAAGAGAAAAGGTAAGATTTGATGAGGGCAATATTTTGCGGTTGTGAAATCTGGCAAATAAAGTGGTTGCGTAATGGATGAAGGCAAGTGTCACATAAATCACTTTTATATGTCTAAAAAAAGTCGAGGCAAATTTATAAGAAAAGCTCCTGTGTATTAATTTGTGAAAAAGATACCAAAACTACAAATTCATGTAAATTTTCTTAAATTTATCTGTTTGGCATCTTCCTGTATACCTGTAGGTATGAAATCTTTTCCGTTTGCAGCAAGATCTTCTATTTTTGGATAATTTTTTTTGAAGACGGTGAAACATTAAAACAGACGTCAAGCGGACTTAAAAAATGTTTGATGTTTATTTATGCATTACTAAGTTGTTATGTACCTAGATATGACTTGCGATGTCTCGAACCAACTAGATTAACTAGATGAGTAAATTTTTTAAAAATATTCTTTCTTTTAATTAAAGATTTTACCTTTATTAGTGGGCATTTCAAATAAGCTTATTTGTTGTATTTATTGAAAAATATAAAATCGCCTAGCTAAGCATTTTTTAGTAAAAAATATGTCGACTATAATCAGGTATTTGAAGACACTATTTTTTTAGCATTTGGAGGTTTTTGCGGAGGTGTTAGAAAGAATCATATATTTTTCACTGGAGTAAAGCGTCTTTTCCCCCCTTTGCGTTTGTTGCCCCTCTGGCAGCAAACCTCCCGTGCGGGGGGAAAAGTGCCACTTTCCTTCCTAGTTAATCAAATAACTATTACCTACTTACTTTTCAATAAAAAGAAACACTTTACAGATACACAAAGTCCAACAATTTACTACCAAAATGTCTAGTAAGCACGAAATAATCAAAATAATGGCAAAATGATTCCTGGAAACACGGAAAACCAACAGCAATATTCCTAAAAAAAACTTTGATTTCACAAGTCATAAATCAAAATCGGACGGGACGGCTCTGTAAAATAGCGAACTAACGCGGAATAGACAAGACGAGTTGAAGACTGCCGGAAAGAGATATGCCGGTGCAAAGGTGTAAGAAGAGGATGCCCATCTACACGGTATTCGATGTGAGGCGCTGCACATGTTGGTTGACGCTTTTCCTGCTGCAAGGATCAGATGCGAAATATCCATATATCCATCTCTTATCAGTTTAGCGATTGTCTGTCTGCGAGGTGTTTTCTGAATTAGAGAGCTTTTAAATTATAAATTGACACATATGTTTGTCATGTGTCAACGGTCGCCATTAAAATCTTACCTGAAATTAAGTATAACTGTTTTGTTTCACACATTGTGCGTGTGTAGAACAAAGAACGACCGTTATAATTCCAACTCCGCGCGACATATATAATGGCTTTCTTCTATTCTGGTTTCCACAGAGCAAACCTCTGAAAAGATTATTACGGATGAAGGGAAACCATTTTTCACACCATTTCTCAAAATTTATGGTCCTTTCAGTCTTTTCAGAACTATCCAAAAATCACTTAAAATTTCACCATACAGGTATATTCCGACCTGCCTGGAACGTTACAGGCAAAACATTCCGCCTGCAATTATCAATGAGTGAGCAAGAAACTTGTTCTGGTTAGCCAGCGACGTTGCCACTCTTACTCTAAATTTCGTTACCATGCAATGGAAATAAATTACTAAAAATGTATTATGTCAACATTGGTATATCTTATTAATCCTTACTCACGCCTGTGGTATTTAGGATTGCAGTAATAGTGTTATTTTAGTATGGTTTATCAATCTGAGAATATGCCACATAACTGAGAGCCGGCCAACAGCGACTCTCAAGAAGTAGGTGGGGACCATATAATCGGCCGGGTTATAAATAACTTAAAAACGCTCCAAAATGTAAATAATGATACTTTTTCTAAATCAATGGTTAACATAAAAATTATATGTGTATCTACTTAGCAGCACTTTGTACTAACCAACAATTTATACAGTAATATCCACTTTAATATTCGATAATAACCGTACTCTGTATAATATTTTTGAAAACAGTAGTGTCTGATAAAATCGGCACAAACATACCATAAGCATAAATTAAAATGCAAGTGCAGCTTTCCCTTACTTATCTGATGACGTTTATAATAATGCCTGAATTTATGTGAGAATTTAAAATTATATGTGTCCTCGGCTACGTTATTTATTGTTTCGACTGCATAGATTAACATTATTAAGGCAGAGGGACGCACCAGGATAATATTGAACGTATTTTATATTCAAAATTAGATCGCCACTACCGTTTCAAGATATATTTTCAGAATTTGGTTTGCTAGACCAAAAATTATGTATCTCAGTGAATATAATAAAAAGCCATTCATACTGAAAGTCAATAGAACCTGCATCTACCTTTTCTTTCATACATTATTAGCACTGCTATTACCCTTTGGCCGACATAATCATTATCTCTTCTCACTACCACTGCAGCCATTTTCCCTGTATCTTAGAGATTTCCACAATCCTTGCATAGTAGTTCCCCTTATTTGTTTTTAACCCTGCCTCTCCATGTGACCCCACAATCTATCTGAACATTCTAATTTCTGTGGCAATCTTAGCAAACCTGCTTTCGGCTCCACATATCATTGCATGTCTGACCACTGTTTTATTAATCTCGTTTTCTCGTACTAATCCTACGATAACATAATACACTGGAAGCATTTTTTGGATATAAGCTTGTCCATTACTATAAATAAAACTGTTCTTGAAACAGGATAACAGCACATTTATTTATTTATATATTTTAATTAGGAAGATTCATGAACGTCTAAAATATCTTGACAATAATTAATTATATATTATGGGTCTTAATTAGAAAGCATGAGGTTAAAATAACAAGTGGCTATACTAAGTTTTGTACTGTAAAGAACGTCCATGCCTTATTCTGAATCTAAAATTATAAAAAAAAATGTATTTACAATTATTTGCAATGATGTTTTGGACAAAACAGTTTTCACCAGTTTAAAATTCATTGGTGAATTAGAGGAAAGACCAAAAATTGTAAAATTAAATGAGATTTAAAGAATTCATTGGTAAATTGGTCCAAATTTATAAAATTAAAAGGATGTTTCAGTGATACATCAATAACATTTTTTTAACAAAACTAAACTGGCAAACTATACCGTATCCAATTTGATTTGAGAATGATGACAAACCCATTTTACAACGGAGAGATCAATTATGTCCTCATGTATTTTCGCTCTCATTTTTTTCTCTCTCGTCTTCTTTCTTTCTCATACTGGTAAAATTTTTACAACTGGAAGAAAGACTAGAAAGTTAGGTTATGAGAAACATAAACATGACATTATCTGAAGCCTGTCCCATAAGTTGTTTTTGCAGCATAAGAATATACCTAAAAAGTTTATATAAAGTATTAGCAACTTAAATTCCCGTGTTCTGTAAATCTACGACTGACTAACAACTATTGAAATATTACACAAGGTACATATTTTGTTCTTTTTTACGTTACTGGGAACGGGCGTTATGGGAATGAGTAACAGGAACGCCGACCAGATATAAAGTTAGGAACAGAGGGCATCACAGAAGATTTCTTTAGTTATTGAGAACAGACTGACAATTGCGTCCTAGAAACGTTTGGTTTCAGTTTAAAGTTGATGTCACAGTGTCATTCCAAAGTGTATCTATTCTTCTGGAACTCCGACTTTTATAGTTAAAAATAATTGTGAAACTACTTGGTATATTCGATTAAACAATTTTTTTCACGTATATATCTCACAAACGTCCCTGTTTACAGGTAGGCTGTATTATAATACTGTAAATTTCGTTATATAATATATCGGAGAATAATGAATATTTTTTTCACCTTATTATAAAATTATTTGCCTCAATAAAAATATTTACTCATTTTTGCTATTTTTTCTTTATTTATTTAAAAACTTTTTCTCCAATCCTTTTGTTGCAAATTATTAGTTAGAGCGAGTATCGTTTCTTAGAATGGTAGTTAGGAAACAATTTGAAGTAGTATAAAATAAGAAGGTTGTGGCTATGCTCACTCTGTTTTTGCTTAATCGAAACGAAATTGTAGCAAATACTGATTGTGTAGTAAAAACAAAGGTATTTTGATATAAAATTATAAAACTTGCATAAGTATTTTGACAGATTAGGAATTTATTTTTTATGACAATTCTGATTAAAAACTTTCAAAGTAGACAACCGGAAATACTTGCACAAACAAAGGCGGCTGTGATAAAATGTTTGATTATTCTTTTTTATTGGCAACAACATCTTTTTTATTTGTCTTTTACTAATGCCCCTTTTGCTAACAAGGACAGAAAGAAATATGATTTTGTTAGGAATTTTATTAAGAAGGAAAATAATTTTGCAATGACTAATCTTTCAAAGTATATAACCAGCAATACTTCCACAAGCGAAGAAAGTACGGTAAAAATTTGAACATATTCTTTTTTATTTGTCTTTGTCTAATGCACTTTCGCCAACACGGATAGAAAGAAATCTGATTCCTCCGTGATTTTAATTTGCGTAAATGAACCAAAAATGCATAAATATATATAGTTTACGTTGTTGATATTGACAAAATAATGTTCACCAACGATGATAAATTTTATCCGGTGAACAACTTGATTGTAACTGTATTTCGGGAATGAACTTCCGTACGATGGCTCTTATAGATTGCTATATTTAAATTTTTGTTGTGTTTTACAGTCATAAAAATTCTAAAGACATCTTGTTTCAAATACCACATATTTCCCAATAAAAATCTATTAAAGTTTCAATAAAGAACGACCTAAAAAGAATTTAAATTCCTTCCAAATGGCTTGTTTGCAGAAAATTTCGTACTGGTTAAAGCACAGATCACATGTACCTTTCAAGATAAAGGAAGTTAAATTTTTTATATTCAGTAAATAATGCAGGCAATACGGAAACCAATGCACTTGGAAGCGACGTGTTTCAGAATAAACAGCATATCTGAACACAACCCTCTTGAATCAGTAATGAACAAACAATATTTCGACTTCACCAAGAGGTAAATTTTGAACTAAGATTTTACTGTTTTCAACAGAAATAAAAACTTACTATTATTGCTTAAAAATATAGACCTTTATGTAAGAAGATTTTAAAATACCTAAACTATTATTACTTACAGAGGCTAAAAAGTCTGAGCGAGTAGAACCCTGTTACAAAAAAATTTTAGCACATCTTGAAGTGGATATTGTTTTATAAATTAAATTTTTTTCATCTATGATTAAATATTCTTCACTTTCTGCTATAGTTAAATGGGAAGTAATTAAGATTTTACAAAAGAAGGAAAGTTCAAAGCTGTATAAGTAATGAAATTTTTAGAGACATTGTGCTAAAAATATTTACCTTGTGTTGTGTTTTTTAATTTAGAAATTAAAGAAAAAGCTAGATTTATTTACACAATGTTAAAATTTAAAAATCGTAATATGACTAATATACAGGGAGTTATGGAACTGGCTTAATATATTGGAATGAGTGACTCCTGTGGTAGTCTACAAACATACCCAATAATTTTTTCCCTCAAATCGCACATTTTTGTATTTTTAAAAATGCCCAAATACCGGCCCATATCTGACTCTTCTGAAGAGTCTGACGTCATAGGCTCTAATATTATGAAGGGGAAACAAACAATCCTGCCGCGGCATTGCCAGACTTAAATATTATCGTGATATCTCATGTTCTTTTATGAATTTTAGTGAAGACCGAAAATAGTCCAAGGATTTTTTTAATTTCAAAAACGAATTTTATCAGAAATGTGTCTTCTAATTTATATTGCAATTTCATTACTTAATATGCGAAAATATATATACGCTCTTGATATCGGTTGTAATTATAACCAGAATAAAACAGGCTATGTTATATCGTAAACACAAAAAATTATGATTTATGACCTACCCTACATTACTTTATTAATGAGATGAGTATTATTCTTATGAGCTTAAACTTTCTGCCTTTAAAAAAAGATTATATATCAATCCCGGTGGTCGCAGTAGAACGTGACATAATTTACTATTACACTAATTGATCACAAGTACACAGTATTGTAAAATTATAACCAAAACTCTTTGATTACAGCAAAAACAAACATTTTTTTTTTGTTAAATATACAAACTGCCAAAACCTTATGTTTATTTTCGAACTTTCACGTAGACGAGAATCTAATGATCGTGGTCCGACGCATCCGGACTAGTTAGGTTATGGCGGCTTTTTTAAAATGGTGTCCCTAATTTAGCATTTTTATTTAATAATATTATAAATAAATAACTAAAGAGTTTTCTTATTACTACATATTAATTAGATAGGTTCCAAAACAGAGGAGAGAGAACGCCCCCTGCCCTTGCGCGGCCAGCGTTTCACCCAGCAGTTCTGTGTAGACAATCCTGCCACGTAGCATACCACCTTCCGATTCTCTTCAAGTCCGATTTCCCGTACGTGGTGCAATGGAGGTGTTATTAAATGCTCCTTGTCCAGAAATGCTCCTATAAGCACTTATTTATTTTGCAGGGCTTTCTCCACCTTGCTCACTAGCTGGTGAAGAACTGATTATGTTGATTTTCCTGTCCTGTATGCATACTGGTCTTCATGAAATGGTCTGTGTATCATCCCATGTAAGTCTTACAGTTTTTCAAGTGTTTTTAGTACAAACGGCACTAGGCTAATGGATTAAATGCCTTAGTTGCCAAATAATCCGATGTTTCGTTATAAAAACGGCCTTGGCCAGTTTCCATATTTTCGGTATATTCCAGGCTGGTTCTTAGTATGAGGCTAAGTTGTTAATTAGCAGATTTGTACCCTGCTGAAACATTCTGGGTAGACTCTGTCTGGTCCCGGAAATTTATATGGTTCAAATGAGTTTATGGCCCGTTTGACTTTTTCATAAATAATCACTTTCTTGACAACTTGCCAATTTTCCCTAGAAGCTCTGGTAGGAGTAACGATTCCTACCAGACCTTCCGATTCTACGTCGAGTTATCTATTATATTCAAGCCTGGAAAGTGGACCCGAAAGAGTTCGGTCATTGTTTCTTTCCCAGTGCATGTGCGCCCTCCGGTATTAGTCATCAGAGTGTTAATAGAGTGCTGTGGATCCTTAGATAGTATCTTTCAGAGTCTCGTACATTCTAAAGTACTTTCAATAACCTCACAGTGCTTCCTCCAGGATACTCTCTTAGCCTTCCTCAGCTCCTTTTTGTATTCTGTCAGGGATGTCTTAGAGACATCCCAACTACCTGAACTTTCGCTTTATTCCAGTTTTTCTTACCTGTTCTTTTTCGCTTTAAGTTCTGGTCCCCACCAGAGTACATTCCTTGCAGAATCCATTGCGATAAGATTGTTAATCAAATGACTCTACAAACATAGCCACTATAAAAATAGTTGTTGTAATAATACTCGGGGCAGAAGAAAAGCAATTAAAATATGTATTTTCAGGTAGGTATTTAAAACAAAAAAAATGTAATGGCTACCATTACAACCAATAATTATTATACTCCTAATACAAAGGTGGCAACCGTACTGAATCGAAAGAGTGGCACAAAGTCTGATTAGCGTTCATATTTTTCTGAACAACCCAGTAACACATTATCTGTTAATAGTTTTACCTATATAAAATTTATATATTTAATGTGATCAAGATGCGTCAGCTTCGCAACAAGTTCTCCCATAGACTCATTTATTAAACCGTAGCTAACCCTGCGGAATTTGCAAACGCTATCTTGCTAATAAATCGTACTCTCTCGTCGACCGGTCGCAAACAATTTGCCTGCCTGCGTCAGCCCAAATAGGCAAAGTGGGCCATTCGCGAGAGACGGAGAGACCGCTTTTAATCACCGAAATAACTTTATTGTTGCAGCGATAAGAGATAGAGCTGACACTAACAATTTTATTATTATGTGTGACGTGCCAGTGGTAAAGCTCCGGAAGCTTAGTTTTAGCTAAAGGGTAAGTCTTAGGTCTATTCAGGACCGAAGTAGAGTCAATTAATAAACGACATTCGCTGTGAATTTAATTTTTTTGCGGAACTCAACAATAGCTTCTGTGGATCGATTTATTAAACTTTAAGTACCTAACTCTATGGAATTTTCAATTACTCATTTTATACAATCTGTTACCACACAGCAAAACAGAATGTTGTCACGCTCGTTGCGCGATTCGCTAACTCTTGTCAACATAAAAAGTTATGAGGGCCAGAATAGAAGATAAAAGGCCATTGACGAGCTCAATCGCTAAAATTAGTTAGCCAAGAGACATTAGTAAGCAAGTGGAGCAGCTGAGTGGGACAGTTGGGCTAAGTCCCACTACTCTATCACAAAAGAGTATTTACAAAAAATCTGAATCCTGACAAAAAATGTCCAACGCTACCTTCTGGTTTAAAGGAAAATTCTGATTTCTTCCTCGCACAACAAACTGGGGGTCATAACAAACTGTGTTCAGGAAAAATAGGACCAAGATATTTTTAAGAGCCTGAGTACATGCTTGAGAGAAAACCAAAACTTAGTGGGAAACTTTAAAAAATGTTGTACATGGCTTACTAGAAAACCGCAGAGCTGAGAACGATGACGAACTTGTAAGAAAAAGTTCTAGAGAAGTATCAACATCAGTCAGTTAGACTTCAATTTGTCATTCAAAATAGACTTTCTTGATTCCCACCTAGATTTCTTTCCTGAAAACTGTGAGGTACTGTTTGATACTGAGAGCGGAATATATGCATCTAAATTTAATCAAAATATGCACATAAATCTCACTGCTCAGTACATTCTGAAAAATTTTGGAAAAAATTGTTAGTGCTAAGATCATTGACTATGTAGTCAAGTTTAATATATTGCACACAAATCAGCACGGATTTTTCCTGGGTAGATCAGTTGAGATAGCCATGTTTGATTACTTAAAGTGTGTTTATAGTAGCATTGATTATGGGAAGTACGTTGTGTCTATGAGTTTTGACTTGTCTATTGCATTTGACACCGTAAATAAATCATTTTTATGTCAGAACTATACAACACGGGTATACGAGGTTTACTTCTCGATTGGCTTAATTCCTATATGACTGGTAATGAGACAAACTATTAATATCCATAACGATAGCTTTCCTGAGCTTTTCTTAAATAAATTAGCTCGTCCTCGGTAATAAAGAAAGCATTATCACGTTTTAGAACGGCGCATGCTCAAAATAAACCGTAAACACAGTCATAAACAACAGTTTTTATGCTACCATTAATAAAGAAATCATTAATGTAATAATCTGCATGTTCGGAATATAGATACATAATCAGAAACATAGCCTAAATTATTTTCTAGTATTAATCAGATGATTCTCACGCTAAGGTATCAAAATGTATTTCGTATTTTCGTCTAAACTCGAAATTGGAATCACGAATAGATAAAAACGTGAGCCAAGAAATAAAACTAGGTAGTTTATGTCGGCTGTAATAAAAAAAATATTACTAATATCCCTATACTTGTAGCGTTCTTATCTTACTAATCAATCTTACTTGTCACAAACAATTTGCCGGCATGCGCCCCTCAGTCTAAATGGGCATTCGCGAGAGACCCCTTGTAATCACCAGAATAACTTTATTGTTGCAGCGATAAGACATCGAGCTGACACTAACAATTTTATTATTATGTGAGATGTGCCGGCGGAAAAGCTGCGGAAGCGGAAGAAGAGTGTCTTAAAGCCAGTCAGGACCCAAGTAGGGACTAGTAATAAAGGATATCGGTTTTTGTACTTACTTCCTGTTAGGGAAATCAGCAATAATTGGGGAATAACATAAAGAGGACCATTACTGCCACCTGGGCAAATAGGATTTACGTCAGGAGGAACCACTTCGAGCTACACAGAAGTACAGACAAAAAAAAAACGGGCAAGCTCGAGTGCGATATTACTTTGTTATTGTTTAGGGTTCTAAGAAATATACACTACTTCATAATGGACGACATATCTAAACCTGTTCTTGCGAAAACAGTACGGTTTGTCATCCTAACTTACCAATATTCTAGCATTCTTTTAATTACTTATACCTTCTGTCCATTTGGAGTGATATATGAAATTTTTTTGAAAACACATTTTTTCGAAAACAAATTTTCTCGAAAACAGAATTTTTTCAATAATACAGATATTTGATAACTAGGTATGTCTTCAATTTTTTTTTTCTGAAACCAACTTCGAATTTGTTTAATTAATCGAGTTTGTTTAATTTGTTTAATTAATCGAGTTTGTTTAATTTTTAAACTAAATTTTTTGTTTGTTTAATTTTTAATTTTTTTGTTTAATTTTTAATTTTTTTGTTTGTTTAAACTAAATTTTTTGTTTGTTTAATTTTTTGTTTAAACTAAATTTTTTGTTTGTTTAATTTTTAATTTTTTTGTTTAATTTTTAATTTTTTTGTTTAATTTTTTGTTTAATTTTGTTTTTTTTTTAATTTTGTTTGTTTAATTTTTAATTTTTTTGTTTAATTTTTAATTTTAATTTTTTAATTATAATTTTTTAATTTAATTAATTTTTTAATTATAATTTTTAATTTTTAATTTTGTTTGTTTAATTTTTAATTTTTTTGTTTAATTTTTAATTTTTTTGTTTAATTTTTAAACTAAATTTTTAAACTTAATTTTTAAACTTAATCGAGTTTGTTTAATTTTTAAACTAAATTTTTTCAAGAAAACATGTTTTTAGAAAGAACATTTTTTAAATATCGTTTCAAAAAAGACTTCGAATATTCATATTAAAAACAACACTTTTTTGAAAATAATTTACTACAGAGTAACATAGCACATACAAGGAAACGTAAACATGACCAAACATAAAAAAGGTTCGTTTAGGTTAGTTTAGGATATTTTTGTTATTTTTCATTAACATTTCATTCATTCATAATTTAAATTTAGAAAAATTATGTTTTCTAAAAAAGTATATTACCGGGAAATGTATATTTAAAAGATTCTTTAAAAAAAAAAAAATATATATATATATATATATATATATATATATATATATATATATATATATATATATATATATATATACCGGGTGCCCACGAGTTTACTGGCCAGCTCGTTATTTTGTTAAGAAATAATATTTCGATTTGAAATTTTGGGAATTCGTATGGTTGCATTAGATGCAGATTTTAAGTGCTCGAACATCTGACTATCGTTTCCGGTTCGACCGGAAATACAGTCAACTTTGTTATTTTAAACGAAACACCCTGTATATTTTTTGAAATTTGGATTCTACGTAAAATTCTAATTATAAAACATGTATCATACCCCATACCTATCTTTAACAGTTTTCAAGAAAATGGCGTTTGAAAATGCCGGAAGAGCCGCAAATTATACTGTTTTAACATAAAACAAATGAATATGCGGAAAGTTGAATATATTATTCTTACTTCTTTTTAGGGGCCTTGTATGCTTGTGTCATGACAATCTCACTTCCGGTGCAACCGGAAGTGCTACAAAATATGACATTCAGGCACAAATTACTTCAATAATTTCAATCGAACGACCTACTTTAAACTCTAAATTCTAATTTATCTGCCTTTTCTCTATAATTTTTGTATACACCATCCCAGGTCTAAAGTTGATAGTTCTTGAGATATGGACAACTAAAAATTTATATACATTCCAAATTTCAATCTTTCTAATTTTACCTAGGGGGCTATGGAGACCATTTGCATTAAGAAAATGTAGAAAGGATACACATAATTAATAATATCAGAGTAGTGCTTGAAGAATAATTTTATTAGGTTTTCATTATAAAAAATAAGAAATTAGTCATAAATTAAGTGTTCGAATTGTTGACGGTTTTCTCTCAGACGAACTCTTTGAAATTCCCTGAGCACGTTGTTCATTTGTTTTGGGGGTGATATTAACAGAAAATATGACAGGTGTCTTGTATTCATAGCCATCTTGACTAAATAATTGGAAATTGACATAGTTATGATCATGAAGCAGTTCGAGCGACAAATGATCTCCATAGCCGCCTAGATAAAATTAGAAAGATTGAAATTTGGAATGCATCTAAATTTTTAGCTGTCCATATCTCAAGAACTATCAACTTTAGACCTGGGATTGTGTATACAACAATTATAGAGAAGAGTCAGATAAATTAGAATTTAGAGTGTAAAGTAGGTCGTTCAATTGAAATTATTGAAGTAATTTGTGCCTGAATGTCATATTTTGTAGCACTTCCGGTTGCACCGGAAGTGAGATTGTCATGACACAGTCATACAAGGCCCCTAAAAAGAAGTAAGAATAATATATTAAACTTTTCGCATATTCATTTGTTTTATGTTAAAACAGTATAGTTTGTGGCTCTTTCGACATTTTCAAACGTCATTTTCTTGAAAACTGTTAAAGATAGGTATGGGGTATGATACATATTTTATAATTAGAATTTTACGTAGAATCCAAATTTTAAAAAATATACAGGGGGTTTCGTTTAAAATAACAAAGTTGACTGTATTTCCGGTTGAACCGGAAACGATAGTCAGATGTTCGAGCACTCAAAATCTGCATCTAAAGCAACCATACGAGTCCCCAAAATTTCAAATCGAAATATTATTTCTTAACAAAATAACAAGCTGGCCAATAAAGTGGGCAAATCCGTTTCAATAGTTAAAATCGGACGAACCGTACAGCATCCAGACCTGTTGCAAAATAGTGTGTTGAAAAATTAAAATGACGATTGTGGCAAAACTAATCGTCGGACAGCGTCGGGGTTTTGCACACATAAAGTAGCTCTACTACTACTACTTTTCCCAAAGTTTGAACCCTCTACTTTTAAAAATGGTCCATTTATGAATTTAAAAAACTCTTAATTTTCCGGATTTTCTACGTTGCTACTTATCCTATCGGGACGTTCGGCCTCTCATTTTGTTCGTATTTTTATTCTCTACAAATCGTCCATTTACACCATTAAGATTGCTTCATCACTTTTCATTTTATAACCAAAAAATTAACAAAATCGCGTTTTTTTGCTTAAAAATGTTTATAACAAATTAATGGAAAAAATTTCAGAGTTGGAAATATAACAGGAATCATCCACGGATCGTCTTTCAGATGATGGCACAGGCGGTTTTCTAATAGTATTAATGTCAAAAAATCTCTAATATTTTGCTCTGTTGCTTGGCCTATGGTGGTATTTAAACATTTGATCGTTGATAATAATGGGCAGAAATACCTTACTGGGCCATAATAAGCTTAACAGCTCGATAATTCGAGTACTTGGCCGTAAAGTCCTTATTTTATAGTAATTATTATGATTGGCTCCTTTTATGATAACCGTTTAACGATATTAAAACTCGTGTTTATTTAGGATACTATGTACTTAACTTATAAGTAAAAGGCATTCTTGTTATTTTCTTAAATTTATGTAGGTATTAAAAATCTGATGAAAATTAATAATATAATCCAAATCATTATAAGAAATATTTGTACAGGTGATAACATATTATGTAGATTACAGTTGACGTTAGTCATGTTAAACTAAGAGCAGTGTTGGCACAGGTTGCACTCAAGCAAAATTAAGTTACGCATTCTATATAAATAAACCCAAGATTCATTTTAATGTAGCCTGCAAAATCCTATTAAACGAAATGGTTTACGCTTTTTGATTTAAACTTTTTCATTCTATTAAGTTTTTGTTCCCGTAGCTTTTCTATTGCCGGGAACCAAAGAACTTTTTATTAGCAACACAAAAAGTACTAAAAGGTCTGTTGAAGTTAATAGCTTATCCAACTGTTAAACAAAAATCCAGCTTATATAAGCACTTCTTTCTTTAGAAAGCAAGATTATGATAGTACGTTTTTGCAGTCTTGCATACTGTCATTTTACCAATTTTAGCACTGGCTACTGTGTGTATTAACACTGGTAATTTTACAATAAGTCTGAGTCGAAAATTGTCCCAAAAAATTTAAACTTTGTGAATTACGAATCAACAGCATAACGGGAAAAATAATGTGGCTGAATTTAAAAATCTCAAAGTTTACATTTTCTATTCTTATTTTGGATTTTGGTTAATTAAAAGGTTTAGAACAACTCTTTTTATTTAAAGGTTTGCCTTTAACTGATAAACAACTCATATTCTTTATTCTTGACACGATTTCATGCTTTTGTATTTTTATTTATTAAACTTATTTACCTAATAGACATGAAGCCCAGTGGGAATTCCCCATAGTAAATTAGTATAATAATAAAATCTAAATTAAAATTTTATTTATCTACCTAGATTATTGTATTTTATGACACCTTCGTGAACTTTTAGTTTAAGATTTAGTCTGTAAGAAACATCCGATGACGCTATAGTGTAGCGAAAAGCGTCATGTTATAAAATAATAAATTAACGTGGAAATTTGGCTAAAAAAGCAAGAGAGCAATTACAGCAAAACTATAATCAAGATATGAAATGCCCAAATTTGCTAACAAAATGGAGTTTAAGTAGAGAGTGGGTTGTCGGAATTGAAGTCTAAGTACGAGTACCTCCTCGCGGTGAGTTCTAGGTAGCTCATTATTTATTTATTTTCAAATAAATAATGAACTGGGCGAAAGCCCGTACAAATATATAAAAGCTCTATCTATCCTTTCTTAACAAAAATTTGATAGTCGTGTGGCACCTGAAGACGATAAGCTAGTGGGTTGAAATATTGCATGGTTATTTACACCTATAATAGGTAGTAAAATTGTGTTGCTAGCCGTTTCCAAAATAAAAAAAAATTAAAAACGGTCATTTCCCCCCTTATAAACATATTGAAGTAAAATTATTATTATATCCAACATGATTGTACAAACTTCTCACCTACACATGCCTATATAGTAAGCGATGATGTAAGTTTATACAGTCAAGTATGAGGAAATATGTTTGTTTGACTTGTACGAACGTGTAGTTTAGCAACTTAACTTTATAAATATTTTCTACGTGCAAATAAATTGCTCATAACTTAATGTTACGTTTAGGGGGGCCTTTATGTTTTTTTTTTCGTATCTTTAAAAGTTTGATCCATTTTTTTCTCTTGTCAACCCCATCCGTGGACATATTATATGTCTTTTTTATGGGTCTACACTACGCCGAAAAGTCATTTTTTTTATAGCTAGCAGACAAATGAGCAACAGCAATTTAAAAAAAAATAAACTAATTACTGTTCTTAGAAAGAAAACGATTTCGTCCAATATTGCTATCCACACCATATTAACTCTTTTTTTTGTTGTTGTTTGTGGTTTCCCCTAAAATTAGAACGTTCAAATAAACAAGGACGCAAATAAACATTTGGTACTTTTTACAGGGTAATATGTATTTAAATTAAACAAAGTCCGTCCAGTAAAGGTTGACAAGTGAAGGGGAATGGAATACAAATTATCTCTAATTGAAAATTAAAATACAGACAACCAACCCGCCGACTTTATAATAAAATATAGCGTTGCATGGGTATAATATAAGTTGGATATCCTTACATAAACAATACAAGTTGTACTCGTATAGATGCAGTGGTGAACATTTTCAACATCTAATGAAATATCATTAAATTACCTTACTAAGCTGCATATTAATTCCTGAACAGGTTACTAAAGATTGACCTTACTGGAAATGTTATCTCGTATATCATTTCCGCATAATTAAAATTTTTTAAATGCTTTCACAAAGTTATAATTATAATTAATGCAACATTACCAACATGGTTGATTTCGAATTTATTTTAAGGCATATAATCACAGCTTTTTACGCATACAAAACTGATTTTCATTAAGAACTATGTATATGAAAATATCTGTAGAATTTAAGTTTAAATACTATAGCTAACTTAGCACGAATTGCAGCTATGCAAACATTTTAAATAAACCTGACAAAGATGGTAAAGACTGAAGAACCAATATAATTTTAAACCCGATCAGAAACTAAACATTGGGTACGTGGTGCAAATTCTAATAGTAGACCACGCCTTCTACCAGTGCAATTTATTGGTTGAAAACTTCTGACATATATATATATATATATATATATATATATATATATATATATATATATATATATATATATATATATATATATATATATATATGAAGAAATGTAGATCCGGGAGTACGTCCGTTCGTTTGTTAAATTCCTATTGGAATTTGGCAGACGTTTCGCCATGGCCTCACTTGGCATTATCAATGCTTACTCGTTGCTGTTAAGTCGTAGACTGATGGATCTTTGTCGTGGCTGTCGGTATTTATGGCCTGTGTCGAAGGTTGTAGCGTTTCTGGTTGGCTGGCGTTGGCTCCGCCCCCTCAGTCGTTGCTTCGATGGCTGTTTTTGTGATGTGGTTGCGGGTGGACAATTTAGAATTTTTATCTTCCCATAATTGGATATTTTTCCTCTCTTCTCCCCTCAACATAGTGCTTTCGGTACCCTGGATATCCATTTTGCGATATCATTTTTATTAACTTTATATTAGGCAAATTATAATTTTTGAAATTCTTGTTTGTATCTATAATATGACCCTCTATCAGGCAAGTACTAAAAATAGACATATTACTGTTTTCTATAAAACAAAGTTTTATGTCTGGAAATCAAGTCGAAACTCTAACACCCGACCATAAAATGTTTGTTATCAAGGTGGTAAAAATAGTTTATCCTGAAGTTTAAGATTTAGGATGCTATTTTCAGTAAGTTACTTTGACGTAACCTACAAAATTTGGAATATCTAGTAGAGACCATTGTACTAATATTACTTTGTAACGGTGATGTTTAAATTCTTTATTCTCTCTAAAACTTCGAACATTGTTTATTGTTTCTTATTTTTACCAAAATATATTTAATTAAAAAGGTTTGGACGCACATAAGTGTAGAATTAACATGGAGGGACCAGTGACACAGCAAGAAAACATGATGCATAATATACACTATTATACACAACAGTTGTTGTGTATATTACATGCACCACTGGTCAGCGGTGTCAACATTTTCCAGGCAAAGTACAAAACACTGTATAGATTTGCTCAGGTAAGTTTGAGTTTGCTCAGAATCTTTTTCTGTCTTTCTCTATAACTGACTTCGACAGAAACAAATTGTAACATTCGTTAGTGTTATATATATTTTCAAGTAGTTTAATTGCTGATTCAGTTCTGGATATTTTCGAGTATGAGAGAATAAAACGCATGAATTCGCGAGGGCCTGAAGTTGACCCAAAACTGCCAGTCATACCGTCCAGGTTGACGTTTGTGATTTTTGAGCTGTCAGTTTTCCGAAATGACATTTTTGATCGATTGGAGTTTAGAAAGAGGTCCCTTTTCTAGAGGAAATTAAAATCTAATTTTATCAGATAATTCTTTGTTACCGTACACTGTATATATATATATACAAAATTTACTCCTTATAAAAAGTTCTGCTTCGTACACATTTTGTTTCTTCAGTGTGTGTATCACACTAAATAGTATTTCGTAATTATTTTGTGTTTTCAGTTTCGTATTTCATATTTCATGATTCACTTTTCTTGTGTCTCCGGTGTTTGGCCTCCCCAAGAGAAATATGTTTTTTGTTCATACGCAAGAAAGAATTGAGAAATAATTAACTTCAATTAAAAAAAATCTATCGTCCACTAATCTATTCATTATTTTATTTACGATATAAGCAAGGGCTTGAAGGTATGTGTATTAGGTGACACATTTCATGAAAATTTATGTTATCTGTATATACTGGCATGTGAACAATAAATCAGCAAGTTCTAGCTTAAACTTGACCTTATTTTGAATTGGTACTAATATGTTTTCTCCTATTCCTATAGGACATTTATCATTCAAAAATAATCACCTAAAACCTTTTACAGGACGTGCACATTAGCCAAAATTTATTTTATTGTCCATTCTGGCTAAGCGTCCCGTCGATTGCAAACCCACAAATAACGACCAATAAATATTTTTTGCCAAATTTATGAAAACTTTAGAAGTTGGTCGCGTTCACTATTGCCATAAAACACACAGCAGTGACCGACTTCTTGGTCTTGTTTTCCGCTATTTGTTCTGGAAATGACCAAAACCTTTATACGAGTCTGCTAAGTTTAGCCAACTTTTAGTTTGTAATGGTGACTTGCACTGCTTGATTTTTTATGGGTATAATAATATATCACCTAAGGCTTTATGCGTTGGTAAACAAAATTTAGCGTTCTTATTTTATTTCGAATATTTTAGTGACATTACTTTTAACCCCAAAAAACCTTTTTGTTTCCTGTAGGGTTCCAATACTCGTCTCCGATTTTCACAGCACATGCTATAACTAACTAGTATGCGAAGATATATTTTGCCTTGTTCGGTAAATTTAGCCTAGTTATTATTGTTCTGCGAGGATTTTCAGTTTGCCAGATTTGTTTCTACAAAAAATAATAACAATGTTACTGAAACTCCCCTTTTTTAATTGTATTTTCTTGGGTTGGGTTTTAAACTGGCACGATACTGTGAAATTATTAAAAGGTTTATCGAAAACATCATTTCCTATTTTAGGTAATAACTCTTCTAATATAAATTAGGCTTGATTTGGAACAATTAACGCTAACATAGCTAACAATAATAGCTACTATTTTAAGACACTGCTAGAAACCATTTCTAAATAGGATTTTCTTTTAAAAATTGAGGCAATCATGAGATGCGAAACAATGTCAAGTAGTTGTACCGACATTACCTTTATGTTTAAGGTGTTATGTGGGCATAAACAGTATATGGGTTGTTAAGAAGAAACGTATTTTCGAAATCACAAAACGAATTCAGGCTTTTCAGTGAGTGATAAGGCGTTTGTGCATAGCGAGATTAAACGAAGACATCGAGATTGAATATTTTTTTTGCTAGCCGTTGATATAAATCCTTAAATTTGTCAAGGCGTAATGTTTTGTGTGTATCTCTTCAAGCAGGTCAACGAATATGTGTTTGGTGAAATTTTAACTCGTTTCGATTTTTCCTTAAAGAGTTTTATTTATAAACTTTGAGCAACGGTGTGTCAGTGAACTGAAACACAGATTTGCTCGGTGGTAAACAGACGTCCTGGAAAGTCATAACGGTGGCGCGTGGAAGTTATAGCTTCTCACACCCTTGCACAATGGATGAAACAAAAAAAGTCCATTTATGAATGAACGACTTCGAAAAGTAACTGTCCCGTTTACTCTTGCGAAGGTCAATCGTTAAACTTGACAAGGTCATGGTACCGCAGACTAAAATTGATATTTAATATTAAATTTCATATCGTAAAAGTCACCTCGAGCTAACAAAGTTGTTAATAAACCATTAATTTCGCCAACGTTATAATAATCTTAACTCTTTTTTGAACTGTTTACAGAACCTTTAAAACTTATTAGCCTTATTAAATTAAGCACAAAAGCTAACAAATGCCTTATAAATATTAAATATATAAAGGCTTTCATTTTCACGCTTAAGGCATTTTAATAAAGCCTACCTTATAGAACATGATAAAAAGCGCGGAAGTTAATTGCCGTGCCTGAAACAAGTTGGTGAAAGATGTGCATAGTTTCGCCCAAAAATGGGTAATATACTGTCAGTATAATTTAATTTTGTGACAAAGTCTCATTATTTACGCCACCGTGCGCCTCCGTTGTGCGGGTTGTTTACGAGGAAGATTTTTTGGTGTGCGGGTTTTAAAATATTTAACTATGCGGCTAGAAAAATGTGCATTGGGATCGAAAAAAAATGTATAAATTTAAAGATGATTTAATGTAATGTAACAAGTTTGGAGAAATAATATTTTTAATACATTACCTTTAAAGAAAGAAATCCTAACAACTCTTCCAAAATTCTCAATCTCAAAATATTAAAATACTTTCTATAATACAAATTTAATAAAGCTCTCTATTTAAACCAAAATAAATACCCCTACTTCAACTAAATACCGAGAACTAATTTAAAATGCACCTCACTAAGCGACGATACAATATTTTGTTAATATTAAACGGCTTTAACTTTTGTTAATATATATTTAACGGCTTTAACTTTTTCTTTCACAAATTAAGAAATAGGTAAATAGCAAAAATTATGTAAACGGTATTAACCTGGTCAATATGGATCCATACACAGCTGACGCTGACGCATGAGTTCGGCCAATCGGAGCCACTCTAGCGGACTGAATGGGGTCAACAACCCTTTAGCTTCGCTTCGGGTACATCTACCACCTACTTTACTGCTTAGGCAACTATACAAACACGCGTGCATATTATCAATAAATTTTCCTAAAGCAGTCCGTACACGATCATTATTACTGTCTGTATTTCACACAACAGTAATACTGTCAGTATTATAAAAATATTAAAATATTCGGACAATCTGCAATAATTTGCTTGAATTTACTTCATTCGATCATTCTACACGATCAATATTACTGGAAATATTTTTTAATACTGACCGTAATAATGATCGTGTAGGGTCCGCTTAGAAGGTAGTTTTAAATAATAATGTACCTAGGTAGTGTCCAAGAGTACTAAACTGGTTTCTTTTTGTTTTGCTGCCTAGAAAAATAATGTTCTTTGTCGATCCGTTATTAACTAATATTTTGCTTATTTTTATTTAGTTTGTGCTTTAATTAGTGCTTCTTAAATTACTCTGATAGGGTTGAAAACTAAATTAAATTTACCACTAATAATATTCACGTATTATGTAATGTTTGGTGTTGCAAGAAAGCAATTTATGTAGATACCTACATCTCGACTTTAGAAAAACTCATTTATAGGATCTCTTCAAAAAAAAAATCGAAAAGTTACGATAATTTTATTGGCCCAAGAACTAATAACAACTTTCTGAACGTGCTGTGTAAAACAGAATAATGTTTTTTTTTTTGGCAAATGCTGTAATGAAATAATTTTGGCTATAATTTTAAAATACGGTGTAGTATTTTTCGTTTTGATTTTTAACCTTGTTTTAGCAGACAGTTTATGCTAGTAGGACTAATTCTCATCTCATTAGTAACGTAATATAGGTTAAGTCATAATTCGTTGTGTTGCTCGTTCTGGTTAGGTACAATTTGAACCGATTTCACGAGTGGTCCATATTTTCCCATAAAATAAAGAAATTGCTATTAAATTAAAATAGGTACCTCTACAGATTTTTGGCAAAATGCGTTTGTGAAATTAAAAATACTTTGGATTTAAATCTAATAAAAAATGAGATGTCAAGATAATATTTAAGTTTGGCAATGTCCCGGCTAGATCATTTGTTCAGGTTGGGTTGGGTTATAATATTAGAGCTTATGACGTCAGGCTCTTTAGAAGCGTCGGATACGGGGGTGGTTCAGGGTGTTTTTTAAAATAAAAAGGTGTGCGATTCGAGAGAAGAAAAGTATTGGATATGTCTGTAGACTACCCCAATAGTCGCTCATTCAAATATATGCAGTGAATTTCACAACACATGGATCTTTTATACATATTTGTTCTAGTTTAAGAAAACTGTAGACGGCAGGAAATTTTAGACTACCTATTTTGTTCTGGGAGTTATAAATGTAGCAAAATGAATTTTCTTTGCAACCGACATATTGTAGCACCTCATGGAAAATAGTCAGCGGCTCTTCTGTATAATCAGTTGGGTCAATATTAGGTCCACCCACATAGGTAAATAAAATTGGGTAACATTAGGCTCAGGTAAAACAAGGTAAACACAACATTAATTAAATTTGGGTCCGCTAAGTTGAGTGGTAACTATTATATTTACCAAAAACAATTAGAATATTGTATGCAGTAGCTAAGAAAACATCAAGCACTTTATTAGGAACTCAAGTGCGCAGTTTTTATAGTGTCTTTACAGGGTGTTATATACTAAAGTTGTATATCTGGAGTACCTACGTATAATATAAAGTAAGAATATTTAGCACAAACTTATTCATCCTTCTACATCATCTAACATCTCTACTATTTTGTTGTTTCTTAACATTGTTGCTGCGCTCGTTATTTGATATAAAAAAATTATTTTCCGTTTCGTTTTTATTACTGAACAGAATTAAAAAAAGTCGGTCAAGTACAAGCTAGACTTGCACAATTAGTGTTCCGTGCCAACAGCCCCCAACTTAACCTGAGCAAACCTCGGCCGCCCGATCTCCGCCCATCTGCCGCGCTACCCGCCGCCGACGGCACCAACGCCGTATCACATTGCGTATGCGCGGAGCTGAGTGGGGAGAGTTTCGAATGAGCCAAATTAAAAATTTTGAAAAATTTGTAAGGACAAAAGTTGTTCCTTACATCGTGCGAAATGTTTTGTGTTGATTAACTTTTTTTCTGAAACCAATGGTTCAGCAGTCATAAGGAAATAAACAATTAAGTTGTTTATAACAATTGATCGCGCTAGAATTTTTCAACTTTGATAATTTTTGCTCAATCTACACCTAATTCTCAATATTCATGATTTTTTCAGATTTTTCTTAGCGATTCTTTTGGTGATAACTTTGGGGGACAGCAATTTTTAAGCGTTTTTCCCAAAAAGTGTTAAAAAATGCATACAAAATAATATATCATATATATTGTTGAATTCGTGCTTCAATATGGTTTCATTTGATACCCTACACGATGCCCTTGAAAAATTTGTTTTTTCCATTTCCCAATTTACCACACGAAATTAACCCACCGAATCAAAATTCAACTTTTTATATTTCACGTGTTTAATTAGGCCCCCACACATCTCTATGCTAAATTTCAAATTTTTACGTCAAATAGTTTCAGAGAAAATCGCCTGATAAAATATTATACTAACTGATAAAATATTATTACTCAATAGATGGCCTAAATGCGTAGCCTAAAGTATTTATGGTTTTCAGATTTATATCAGTAGCAGGGCCGTAGCCAGGGGGGGGGGTCAGGTGGTTAGAACCCCCCCCCCCCGAAATTTTTGTTTTCAGGTGTTGCGATTTCGGAGGCGATTCCCCGAATCCCCCCCCCCCCCCCCCCCCGACACCCCCCCCCCCCCAACACCCCCCCCCCCCCCCCCCCCCCGAAAACAAATCCTGGCTACGGCACTGATCAGTAGTATCTTAACAATTAGTACGTTTTTTGGGATTGCAGGAGGCACGTAGCATCGCGCTACATCCAAGGTTAATTTCACACCAAAGTCGCACACCGTGTTATATGCTACATGCAAATTCCTTATTGATATCGTCGGAAGAAGACGATACGGTTGTGTTAATTGCTGCGGAAGAAGGAGAAGGAAAAGAAGAAGGAAGTTCTGGGTTCATCCATACTTACGAGACAATGCTGATACACACAGTGTGCTTGTTATCTTCTAGCAGCTACAAATAACGACATCCTTAAAAATTGCAGAACTTTGAAAGGTTGGAAAGAGAAACATTAAAGAAGCTTGTTGATCTAGTGAAACCATTAATGCAGTTACAGGACACGAATTATCGTAGAGCTATTACCGTGGAGGAAAGGCTGCTGATAATTTTGAGTAAGTTAAATAAATGCATGAAGATGAAAAACAAGAAAATAAATACCTAAAACATTGGTTTATTTACTTAACAAAAAATAAACTGTTATTGGGTTAATATGAAAGTGGTTTGATTAGGCGTATAATTAGATTTTCATTTACCTCCATTTACTTCCATCGTCTGGAGGTATTGGGGGAGCCTTCCTATTCGTTGAGAATCCACTCGATAAAGACGGTGTACGTGAAAAATTACTTTGATCTAAGTCTGCCTGCAGATGATGTCCAGGGGTGTGAGCTGCAGAAATAGCAGGCCTAGAGTCTTATTCGTGTTCATCCATGATGTATGCCTTTAGAGAGTTGTCATAAAGGCACGGGTACTTCTCGAGAACCTGCACAAACGATATGATAAATTATTCATTGTCTGGTAAACATTTGGTGGACATCTCATATATAAAAAATGAACAAACACAACAAAAATGGCCTCCATAATAATGCTCGCAGATCCGAGTTACGTCGCAAACTAGCAAAAATCTAGGACCTGCTCTATCAATCGAGCATCACGTCGCGCGTTGCCACGTCGCGTCGCACTCATGCGACGCCACTTCGGTGTGAAACCATGGGTTTGTTAATGTACGTTTTGAAACAAGCAGCATATTTTCTGCTTCCAGGCAGCAAGTCGCACGTGGCATGCGACTTTGTTGTGACAGCTCGCTTAGACTTTATCTTAGCTGTGCTTCTTAGCACCCGAAATCTGAGAGCCAACCTTCACTGTAGCCTCTGACGATTTTATTTTGGGTAGTACCGCAAATCTTGCTTTCTTTATAATACATAAGAAATATACAATATTTTTCTCTAATTTGCTAAGATACCGAATTCCGACAAAATACTTTCTCCACTAAAAGAGAATCAAAATCTGACACTTCGCTACAGACACGCGAGTCAAAATTATACAACCCACCTTTTATTCTGTGAGGAGGGATGTGGTAATATATATACATAATATATATATATATATATATATATATATATATATATATATATATATATATATATATATATATATATATAGAGAATTATTGTGGGCATGTCCGCTAGCAATGAACAGTAAAATGAAAAGTTAGAATGGTAACCCGTACGACACGTGTTTCTGCTCATTGGCTTCATCAGGCCCACGTATGTGACTGTGCCTCTCAACATAAGTCGAGATGCACAACGTCACATACGCAGTTACGGGTGTAACCTTAAGAAAAGGGAAAAAAAAAATATATTTAACGAGGACCACAAACAGGAGCCAGTGCACCAATTTGTGGCTTCAGCCAAAAGACCCCTTTTTTGGGGGCAACAATTAGCGTCGCCGACGGAGGCAACTATAGCCAACTGTCGTGGTATCCTATAAGCCCAAGAGAAGAAAAAACAAATGCTAGAAACTAGCGCGGATCGATACATAAAAAAAGAGAGGAGAACTATTGTGGGCATGTCCGCTAGCAATGAACAGTAAAATGAAAAGTTAGAATGGTAACCCGTACGACACGTGTTTCTGCTCATTGGCTTCATCAGGCCCACGTATGTGACTGTGCCTCTCAACATAAGTCGAGATGCACAACGTCACATACGCAGTTACGGGTGTAACCTTAAGAAAAGGGAAAAAAAATATATTTAACGAGGACCACAAACAGGAGCCAGTGCACCAATTTGTGGCTTCAGCCAAAAGACCCCTTTTTTGGGGGCAACAATTAGCGTCGCCGACGGTGGCAACTATAGCCAACTGTCGTGGTATCCTATAAGCCCAAGAGAAGAAAAAACAAATGCTAGAAACTAGCGCGGATCGATACATAAAAAAAGAGAGGAGAATTATTGTGGGCATGTCCGCTAGCAATGAACAGTAAAATGGAAAGTTAGAATGGTAACCCTCCGTCGGCGACGCTAATTGTTGCCCCCAAAAAAAGGGGTCTTTTGGCTGAAGCCACAAATTGGTGCACTGGCTCCTGTTTGTGGTCCTCGTTAAATATATTTTTTTTTTCCCTTTTCTTAAGGTTACACCCGTAACTGCGTATGTGACGTTGTGCATCTCGACTTATGTTGAGAGGCACAGTCACATACGTGGGCCTGATGAAGCCAATGAGCAGAAACACGTGTCGTACGGGTTACCATTCTAACTTTTCATTTTACTGTTCATTGCTAGCGGACATGCCCACAATAATTCTCCTCTCTTTTTTTATGTATCGATCCGCGCTAGTTTCTAGCATTTGTTTTTTCTTCTCTTGGGCTTATAGGATACCACGACAGTTGGCTATAGTTGCCTCCGTCGGCGACGCTAATTGTTGCCCCCAAAAAAGGGGTCTTTTGGCTGAAGCCACAAATTGGTGCACTGGCTCCTGTTTGTGGTCCTCGTTAAATATATTTTTTTTTCCCTTTTCTTAAGGTTACACCCGTAACTGCGTATGTGACGTTGTGCATCTCGACTTATGTTGAGAGGCACAGTCACATACGTGGGCCTGATGAAGCCAATGAGCAGAAACACGTGTCGTACGGGTTACCATTCTAACTTTTCATTTTACTGTCCATTGCTAGCGGACATGCCCACAATAATTCTCCTCTCTTTTTTTATGTATCGATCCGCGCTAGTTTCTAGCATTTATATATATATATATATATATATATATATATATATATATATATATATATATATATATATATATATATATATATATAATAAATGTAAATGCGAAGATTTACTTCTTCGCTAGTGCAGCGAAAAGGCCGTGAATGAAAAATAAAAATAATGAGGACTATCTTTGATTCTGGTCTGGGTGACCTCCTGCTATCGATTTCTGGGCCCTTCTTCGCATTTACATTTATAATATTACCTATAGGCCAAGAAATCTTCCATTTTTCTACTATTGTTGTACAATGGTGCATTTGTACCGTCGACGTCGAGAAAATCGACATTCGACATACTTTCGAGTATTATTGTGTTAGCAGCCAAACATTTTTGGAGCAACACTGGGTGAACTAGTTGGCGCGAGCCACTACATCTTACCCATCCTTTCCGATCATTTTGGATATAAGGACTCTCTTTCATTCTGGCCAAATCGTGGTCTGTTCTTCAGCCACCCTGGGTGTAAGCCTGCCCGCTGATGGGTAAGGGCCCAGAAATCGATAGCAGGAGGTCACCCAGACCAGAATAATAATTTAATAATAATAATAATAATAATTTTTTATTCCAAAATTTATCTTCTTTACAAAATAAAATTACAAAACCACTAACTACTAGTATATAGTGCGCCTGAGCACTACTTGGTGCTCGTGTTGCGCTGGAGAGGTTGAAAATAAGTTATATAAGCAAAATAAATGATCTACTTTAGAGAATTTTTACATGTCTTATTTAATAGATCTCAAAATAAAATAAAAATGAAAACGAAACTGAAGAAATGAGTTAGGAATTGGAAAACATAGCATTTTAAGGATTTGAAGGATACTCAAGTGAAGCAGTATTTTACTGTAAGTGGCTTATCTGAAGCTGGTTACTAAGCAAACTATTTCTAAGTCTTTTCCTGAATAAATTGGGGTGGTTTAATCTTTTAAGAAGTAAGGGAATTTGGTTATAATAATATGGACCTGTATAGTCAATAAAATTCATTAAATGTGTTTTATTAAACTGTTCCTGGGCAATATTTAAATTGCTGACAAACCTCGTATTATAATTATGACCAGGAAAACTATAATAATGAAGACGTTGCTTAACAAAAATAACACTTTCCATAACATATAAATTTTTTAGACTCAATACACCCGCATCCTTATACAACATTAGGCTGGGATACAGTGGTCCTTTATTAAATGCAATCCTTAGAATTAGTTTTTGTGCCGTCTGAACTTGTTTCAATGTGTTTTCATATGCACCCCCCCAAATTATAATTGCATATCTTAAAATTGATTCTACTAAAGATAAATAAACCGTTTTTATACATTTATGCGAGAGTATATCCCTTAATTTATAAAATTTATACAACATCTTTCTTATTTTATCGGCTAGATATAAAGTGTGTTCACGCCATTTTAAGTTTTGATCTACTATAATTCCCAGGTATTTTATTTTATCTGTAGATAATAATTCATGATCAGTATCATGTATTTTAATTTTTGTTAATCCAGGTAGGTGAGAGTTATAAATAGAAAAAGATATAAATTTAGTTTTTTGAATATTTAATGATAAGGAAAAGAAATCCAGCCAGTCTTTTACTTTTTTCATATTACATTCCACTATCTCCCTAACCTCTCCCCAGGAGTTGCCCGTAAAAATAATGGCTGTATCATCTGCATACGATATTAAAGTACCACAGACTTTAAGGGAGCATAAACTGTTAATATATAAAATAAAAAGTAGGGGGGCGAGAACTGTGCCCTGTGGGACACCTATGGTTATTATTTTTTTATCGCTCAGACAGTTACCCACCTTTACAAACTGTTCTCTACCCCTCAGGTAGCTAACGAAGACGTTCAACGCCGTCCCTCTTATACCATAGTTTTCTAATTTTTTTATCATTTTATCGTGAGGGACAGTGTCAAACGCCTTCGCCAAGTCCAAGAACACTGTAATCGTTTTTTTGTCATCATGAAAATTCTTATTTATTGTACTAGTCAGTTTATATATAGCATCTATAGTGGACATAGAGGGGCGGAAACCAAACTGATTTTCTGATATTATATTACATTTGTTTAAAAATGTTTCTAATCTTTTTTTTAGGGCTTTTTCGAAGATTTTAGCGAAATTATTTATTAAAGAAATCGGCCTGTAATTTGATTTTTCAGATTTTAAACCTCCTTTATAGATTGGAACAACCACAGATGTTTTAAACTGTTCCGGCACCAGTCCAGATTCAAAAATGCTGTTAATAATGTGTGCAAGTGCAGTCTGTATATATGGACATGCAGCTTTGATTATTTTTGTCGAAATTTGGTCGTATCCAGTAGAGTAGCTGTTTTTTAAGGAATTGATATACTTACATAACTCCTCTTCGTTCACAGGAGTCAAAAAGATACTCTGTTGATTATTAATATTATCAGAATAGTTCTGAGAGGGTTTAGTAATTTTTGAGGCAAGCTCCTTACCAATACTACAAAAAAACTCGTTAAAATTATCTGCTTTAGTTTTGTTGTCAGTAATTGATATATTATTTGAGTCAGTTATATTATAGTTATCACAAATATTCCTTTTTCTGTTGTTTGAGGCCTCATTAATAATTTTCCAGGTTTCTTTGATATTATTTTTGTTACTTTCTAGCAAATGTTTGTAATAATCATTTTTAGTTTTCCTGATAAGATGTGTGAGCGAATTTCTGTATTTTTTATAATTATTTATAAGTATTTCATTATTTTTGTCTCTGAGAAGTTGTTTTTTGAGTTTGTCACGTTTTCTAATAGAGCAGACAATACCATCTATTATCCAAGATTTAATTTTAACCTTATTTTTGTTTAAAAATTTTATTGTTGTCGATTTTTCTAGAGATTTTTTTATTAAAGCTATAAAATTATTGGTAGCTATGTTAGGATCTTGGGAGTTTAAAACACTGCTCCAGTTTTCAAGGCTTATAAGCTGGGTAAACTTATCTAGGTCAACCTTTTTTTCTGTGTATTGCTGTTTTTCTCTAACCCTGTTCAAGAATTGCAGATTGAAACCCACCGGATAGTGATCTGTAATGTTAGTTTCCAATACAAAAGACTTCAAGTCAGTTGAGTTTGTAATATTTTTTATAAAAACATGGTCTAGGCAAGAGCTACTTTCACGGGTGACGCGTGTTTGTTTATTAATAAAGTTCACATATCCATATTTAGCCCATATATCCAGATAATCCGCTGTATGGTTAATAGGCTCATCAAGAATATTTATATTTATGTCACCTATGAACGCCTCAACAGGACATACGTTGCCCTGATTATGGGTTTTTATATAATGATCTAAAATGGGTAGGAAGTCTTCCACTTTTTCTGAAGGAGATCTATACACGCATGTAAGGCCTATTTTTGTACTACACATATTAATTACTATTTTCATAAAAGTTATATTATCTATTCTATATCTGTGAAAAGTAGATAATAAATTATTTCCTATATAAACCACAACTCCATCATTTTGATTATTTTTAGATTCGTTATATATACACATGTAGCCATCAATGGAAAAATTGTCAATAGACGTTATATTCCACGTCTCAGACAAATTATTACATCGAGGTTTAGTATTTTATTTTTAACCAGAATTAAAAGCTCATCATAATTTTTTTGCAGACTTCTAATGTTTAGATGAATGACATTAAGATTTAGGTTTTTTGTTTCAAGTAAGACTGCAAGTTCTTGGATATTCTCTGCCACTAGGGCATCTTCACTTGAGTATCCCTCCAAAATATTGAGAAACTCGCGCTGATCCATAGCTGCTATAGTAGTGAGATTCGGCAACCGGTGAGTCACTAAATTTTACTTAACATCTAACACACATTACATACCCAAAAATATACAAAAGCGAGCAGGCAAGCTGAAATCTTGGATATTTTTACACATAATAAACAGAGAGTTTTTCAATAATTAACACATCACAGAATAGGCCGCATTGCGGAATGCGAATCAAAGATAGTCCTCATTATTTTTATTTTTCATTCACGGCCTTTTCGCTGCACTAGCGAAGAAGTAAATCTTCGCATTTACATTTATTATATTACCTATAGGCCAAGAAATCTTCCATTTTTCTACTATATATATATATATATATATATATATATATATATATATATATATATATATATATATATATATATATATATATATAACTAACATTTTGCCGGTCTGCGGTAAAACCCAGTAATATTTGACTGGTCCCCACAACGATATGAGTTGAGAAACACTTGTTTAAATAAACTTAAAGAAGATTTGTCGCGGTTTCCTTTTAACGGGAAAAGTTGCAGTAAGAGTCAGGTAAAATAGTATTAGAACAAAAAGGGGTTAAACTGTATATATCTGCCTAGAATTTATACGTCGAACAAAGCAATGATAGTTGCGGCAGCAGCATTCGGTGGTACAACGACTAAAGCAGCGTCTTAATTAAAGACTGGGAGCTTTAATCACAATATAACCCACGTTGTAATTATTCGGTGGAAACGAGACGCTACAAACGGAGCTACAAAATATGTGCTTAATTTTAGAGGTTGTTCGAGTAATGCCTTTTACGAGACTTCTGGTAAAAGTTTAGGAGAAGTTTTAATTTTCTAAGTAGGGCTCCGTTGCAATTTTGAACAAGGTCAAATAAAATAAATTTTTTTTCAACTAGAATTACAAATAGAATTTGCAGATCTAAAATCATTGGGGAAAAAAGAATATTGAAATCCAAATAAACCTTTTATGGACTGGACAGCTTTCGTAATAAATTACTATTTTTTGTGATTTTATCGTCATTTACGATGTTTGAAAACAAAGTAGAATTTAGTTTATCAGCAAAAAAATCTTTAAATTCTTGGAAATGGTTATTTTATAGTAATTAAAGAAAGCTAATTTCCTATATTTAAAAATCTTCAACAACATGGCGTCAAGGTTTGGGTATGTTCATGATGCAAAATTCTGAAATTTGCATGTAGGCATAGGATCTGCCCAAATGCTTCCTTCTTCCTGGTAGTTTCTTGCAGTCAAACTAAGTATTTTGTTGCCTAACAATGTTAGTCAAAATACGGCAAATTTTGGTATTTAGTCCAGCGCTCGGAGGGGCATATACCCAGAGAATAGCTGTTTTAGCATTATTTGTTCAAACCCTTATAGTCTAAGGCATCTTCAGGTGGTTTAGAGAACTAATTCTCATTTAACATATTTACATGTACCCCTGACTAGGGATTGCAATCCCGCAAAGTGGGATCCCGCAATCCCGCGGGATACCGCATCATTTGACGTCTTGGGGAATCCTGCACCAGCTATGCGGATCCGCATAGCCATGAAAAAGCCGTACACTCTTAAAAAATAACATGAAAACGTGTATCTACCTATCCGTGGTATTATAATATGAAAATTAATGAGACTACTTAAGGATTATAAGTATCTTAGTCACCTTACAATCAAACTAATGTGTTGTGATTAGACCGTTCTTGTGATTAGACCGTTTCAAAGTTGACTAACTTCCCGAAGTCTCACCTTCGATCGCACAAGGCATCTTCAGGGATCTTCACTCTTCGGGATCAAAAAGCTGCCTATTTCCAAGAAGTATGATTTTCTAAATAACTTAAGCCGTGAAAGCTTCCGTTCTATGTCTAACAGAAATTACGTATTAACTTAGAATTCTATATTAAAATATATTTAGTGTAAAAATATGGGTAATTAAAATGTACAAACTCATTCACCCATTCCATAATTTATGAATGTAGTTCTAGTATGTAGCCCTGAAATTGTTTAGTTTGTTTCATTTTTAACGGCGCTGTAGTTAAAAGTAAATTTTTGTCTCCCTGTGTTGATGTATTGTTTAATTAAAGTATTGTTGTTGTTCCACATAAGTTTAAAATTGGTTTAGCGATGTATATATATTTTCTTTGCGTAAATTTTATTTTCCCGACTTTATCGAATTTTGAACCAAAAGATAATTAACATTCCCTGTGTGTTCATACGTTCGTTAAGCAAATTTACCTCTGTCGCTCCTCCGGCAGGATGTTCGCAAAAAGTTTTCCGATATTTGCCGCATTTGTTCAAAATATTAAGAGAATTAAACAATTTGCATAAAATTGTACTTACCCAGTTTAGGATTTTAGCTTTATTAAATTACTAATACTATAGGGACGGAACTTGGTACACTAAAAGGAAATATTCATCATGTTAAGTATATAATACAAAGTGCGAGATATTCTGAATTAGTACGAAAGTAATATTGTAAACAATAAGATTATGTATTACGTCGCTTATGCATGCTACCACCATTTCCCTAAAGTATAAAACTGAGATAATTGACAATCTTTACAACGTATAAATATTCAGCTTACAGGCTATAAATCGAAAATGTCGACCACCCAATAGAGCTGGGAAGTAATCGGATACTTTGTAATCGATTACTGAAATTTATTATATCGATTGTAATTAGGAATCGCGGCTAATTACTTTTTTCAAGAGTAATTAGTAATTGGTAATCGATTACAATTTTTGAGGAATTTGTAATCATTTCCAAAATTACTGTAGAAAAGGAAATTATGATTACTTTCAGGAATAGTGATTCCTTATTGTAGTCGTGATTCCTTATTGTAAACATAGCCTTCCTTTTTGTTTGTTGAAGACACCCGTTAAAAACAACCAATTTACTTTAATGCAATTTTGTGCAACACAAACGAATAAACCAAAAGTGACCAGGATCAATTCAATTTTTGTAAATCCAAAAAAGGTCTGTTCGTTAGTGTGGCACGAAACTGCACTAACCTACACTTTTAGATTTGTTCTTTTGTGTTGCATGAACCTGCACTAATCTGAACCAGATATACAGGGTGATTAAGATGGAAAATGTTTTATAGATAGGTATTCAGGCGCCCAAAATAAATTAATATAAAAGTTTCTATACACATGGTACCGATTCCCAACTGGGGATATACAGTACACCAGGCGGTAACATTTTTGAAGAACGTAAACGTAAAGCACAAAGCCTAACCATATTTATTTGAAATATCCATATTGTGCCAGTTTTTAAATTCTTTGCGTTCAGATTCACTAAGAGGGTTTAAGATTTAGTACAAGTTTAAATTAAGGTCTTGTAGTTGATCAGTTATGTTTTGACAGGTTTTTGTCCTGTCATTGTTAATAAGTCGTCATTAAAAACTTATGAATTATTCTGATATTTCAGCGATTTGCGTGGTTTCCAAATGATTTTCATCTTGGAATGAGTTGCTGTAATGAATTTAGTTCTATTATTGTCGAAAGTATGCATTAAAATTGATCTTTTCTTTATAAATTTGCGAAGAAGCTCAGAAATAAATTAATAGTATAAAACTTAGTTGTCTTATTCTTACACTTGTCAGTTTAAAACTTTTGGTTGTCAAATTAGACCGGGCTAGCGTTGGAGAATCTGGCTGTTGTCTAAAGCGCAGTAATCACATTTCCATTGAACCGTTTTTAAGTTACTGATGAAAGTTGGCTGAAATTAATTTTAGCGTTTTTAAATCATATTTTAATCAGATCGCTCATCGGATTCATTACACTTAAAGACCCATATTTCCAATGGATGCGTGCTGGGAGAAGTCAACTGCCAGAGTCTAAGGTTATTAACATAAGCAAACTTTTAAATTTTTTGGTTGCAAATAAGATTTATACGCGAAAAAATATTATAATTGCGCCCTGTTCCGTTTAACAAATAAAAGGAAGTATAAATAATCCAGTTTTGGAAAATAATATTTTATGCAACATCGGACTATCTATCAGCCCATTCTCAAACTCGTGCTCAAGTAGAGGAATTCTTCCTCGGCCGAGGTGGTACCACCCCACACATGCTCCTAAAGGGCTGGTTAAATCCCTACGGATGTTTCCAGCTCTGGATGTGTGAGTCGGACTTCCCCAGTATATCCACGGTACATGGTACTTAGACTTCGGTCTTCGTGGGCTGTCAGAAGTTAAATCTGAAATGCATGACTTTACCGGTGGCATCAGTGACATAATGCGAATAAATGGATTGAAGTTTTCCCTTAATAATAATTTAAAAACTCTCCACTATTACGATACAAAGATGCATCTATCCTGTCAAGTATAAGTAAAAATTATTTTTGTCGGTGTCAAGTCCTGTTCAGCATTGTATTTTTTAACAACTTATTTCGTAAAGCATTTAAAAATTTTAACTTCACCTACAGGCTACAATCATGCTTTCCAATGGAAAGCTTTTGGTATAGGCAAGCTATATAATATGTAACAGCATATTATCCGGCATGCATATATGTATAATAGTTAATTTTCTTGTAGGTAAATAATAAATGGTGTTTATAATCAGCCCTGAGGTTGATATATCAGAACATTTAAAATTCAAACCATGCCTCATTCCATTCATATTTTGGCAGATTTTTAATCCACTAGTTTTAAGAACTACTTATTGATTTTTGCTGAACATGATTTTGTAAATTAATATAAGTGTAACATTTTACAATCAATTCTGTTTTTTTCAGTTATGCTTATCTTACAACTTCAGTTGATGAAATAAATTTCTTGAAGCGCTTGCTTATTTTTTTTGCAACGAAACACGCAAACATTACGTTAGCAATAGAACATCTTTTATTAGATATGATATTAGAACTGAGAAAACATTTTTAAGTACCCTGAGAGGAAAAGAAAATAAAGAGACTAAGATAACAAATTTAATATCGGTAAAATAATTTTATTTTGTAATAAACATAAAAATGTTCCTATACCTACTAATATTAGGTGGGAACAATCTACCCTTAGTAAACTAAACATCTTGTTATGAAGAATTCTCGATTTGATGTTAAATTAATAAAATAATTTCAATCCCCTCCACCTTGTGACAATTTAATTTTGTTACTGTGAGATTTACTAACTACTATTGTTTAAAATTGTTTAATTCCTACCCTAAGTTAAGCTGCTGTATTTTTATGCAACGGTTACGCCGTGTAAGTTTGTCTTGCCTTGTTTTCAGGTTGTTTCCTAGAAGTGTTGATTTACTTGACTGCCTTTTATCTCGTTCAAGTCAGCTTGTTCGATGGCTCTCGTGGCTTGTGGTCTGATTTAATGTTGTCCTTTTGTTGTGGCCCTGAATTTCGTTTTCTTCGCCTTGCTCAAAGTCCTCCGTATGTATAGACGGTCAATCTTATTATATTTATGCTAATTAATTGGTTTTGCTTACCTTTTTTTTTATTTCCGGAAAGTGTCTGATTTACATTTTCTCTCGACATTGGACTGGATTTAATTCTTATATTTGTCGCTCCCGCTGTCCTGGATTCCGCCCTTGCTCTTTAGCATTTTGTATTATGTATTCGTTTTTCCAGATTTTATTTTTAAATTCTATATTTAATAAAATTCTTATATTGACAGGTTAGTTTTTTCAATTGAAGTTGTTAGTGTTTTCCAGTGTTGCCAATCTGGAGGTTCAAAATTTTTCCTGGTAGCCTTTAGGCATTTTTACGTGGTATGGTGTGGTTTTGTGTTGTTAGTTGTTTTAAGTCACCGGTTTGTAGCTATCTTCACGACTTCCATTGGGGTTGTCGACGCACGACGGAAATGCTCCATTTTGTTACCATGAACCGGTGGGGGGATGGGGAGCGACATCTTGTTCATTCGAGAAAAAGGCCGGGGATTCCAATTCCGCTGTCGACGAAGACGTTGCGGTCTCAGGTTTTGGCCATTTTAGGGCCAAAATATTTTTGAATTAATTCCGAGACCGCGATTAAATTCTTTTGGTAAATTTTTGCCTTCTAGATGCAGGGTTTTGTTTGTGACTGCGGTCGATATTGATTGGTGAAACGTGTCTTTTTGGAAATTTTAGGTTATTAATAACATGTAGTGTACTACACGATGGCTATTTTACTTTTGGTACTTTCTATTTAATGACTTGGTGAAATTCTGCTATAAAAATGTTCAATATTGGTAAAGCATAAATTTCCATATGAGGAGCAGACTTTCAAATCGCATTTTGTCCATTTTTAATAATTTACAGGAAATGATGAAAACTGCCACAGGTTTACTATAAGATTACAAAAGATGAACAAAACACCAAAATTTTGCGGAAAATATATTGTGTTGACATAACTATAACACACAATTAATAATTTTCCTAATTTTTTTTTCTTATTGGCAAACAGCTTGTTTGTCCCTGGTGAACAAAAAACAGTTTGCTTGTCTGTTAATGCTAAAATTTAAACATGAACAAAAAATATTATACATTGAAAAAAAATATACAGCAGAAAGAAAACATTATACAAAATTATATTACATCCACAACATCCTCTACGAGGCAACAACATAGTTCATCATATTCACATTGGTCACAGGTGATGTTGTCGCCTCCGCTATTTTCGTTACCCCTTTGATACTGTTTTTTTTTTAATTAGATCTAACCAAGCTAATTCCGAATCTTTCGTAGTCCACTCAGGTCCTGAAAGCCAGTCCAGTTTTTTTTCTTTCGTGTTGGCTATTTCTGTGTATGTCTTTACGCAAAAACCACAAACATCTGTTATTATTTTCCACTATTTTTCACACCACATTAAAATAACCGACAACAACTTAAATGGCAAGCATTGAGACCCAAACAAACTGCGTTTTGTCCACAATAATGCAATTTGGTTGTCTCTGGAAGTTGGATAAAATGATTTTTGTTTATCTAGGGTATTTTTAAAGTTAAAATACCAACGGATTTTTTTTTGTTGTCTCTAAATATGTAGGTTGATTGCCATTATAATAACGAGCACAACGCCACCTCTTGTTAGAAATATTAAAAAATGGACAAAATGCGATCTAACAGTCGGCTTATACAAATTATTTAAAACGAGTTTTACAAAATGATGTTAAAAAATAAAACTTAAACAATCTTCTTGACTTATTTTATAAAAATAACAACCAGAGACTTCAAAATGACGACCTACTCAAATTGAAAAAAATGCCTCCAGTGCCGCCATTTTGAAAACAAACTACCACTTGTGACATATTACAGAAAAGGGAATTTAAGAACTCGGTCGCACTTTTCAAAACACAGTAACTAACATTTTCGTGAAAACTGATTTTTTATGCTTATGGAACTGCGGAATATTTCTATATAAGTAACATTTCATGCGAAGCATAAATAAGGAAGTTAGCAAACATTCAAAATACAGTAAGGGACGCTAAAAGTATATTATACCACATCAAAACACAGCAAGTAACAAAACCTATAACAAAACACGGTAACAACTGTTCGCATAAAACACTTTCAGTACAAATATACTATTACAAAACACAGCAAGTGCAATTACTGTGTTTTGATTATACATTTCTTTCAAAATCCAAAACGCAATTCGGCGCAAAACAAGTTTTCCTTTTGCCGATCTATTTTATTGTTGTTCTATTCCCTTGAAAGTACGTACACGCACGTATTTGAAGTAATAATTTTAAAAAACTTAGTTCGGCTGAAATTTTTTTACAAAAAGCTGATTTTCTCCCTTGCAACCCTTGAGCAATTACTGTGTTTTGAAAAAATGCGGCTGTACCTATCCAATGGTCCAAAAAATTGGTAGGTTGCCATTTAAAATAAAAAACTTAAACTCGCCTCCGGACAAACCACAATCAGTATTTAATTGTTTTAATGACAAAAATGTGTTTTTGTCAACTCAAGCTTCACCCAAAAATGAAATTTCTATTTTTGATATGAACAAAATTAGGGTATGTAAAATTATTTCGTTGGCACCCGGTGGATTATACTTAATTTAATGTTTAGCCCAACCATGATATAACCCAGACAAGGAAATGTTTTATTATGTTTATGTTATTTTATTTAGACTATAAAAACTCATATAAGAGGTAGCGTATTCTTCAATAAAAAGGAAAAGGGAAATATGAATAAATTGAATTTGACTAAGAGGGTTTTATACATTATCATTGTTCATTTTCCAGTATTCTATAATATAAATGTATTTTTCTGTTCGTCTAACTAGGTCATTGAGCTTATAATATTCACAACATAACATTTTGCTCCAACTAATTTAAAACCCGGATCTAAAATACAGTGCTCCTAAAATGCGTTTAGTTTTTATTGGCATCAGTTTTTAACATGATTACAGGTGGCATTATGTCAATTCTATTCATCTTGTTCCCACAGCTAGGAAGCGTCGCCATCTTTCTCACTAAGCACCACTGATTCTTTTCAAAAGAAAACCACGAGGGCCACCTAGTTTAGACACTTTAGTTTTCCGCTGTGTTTCGTCTGTATCTCTTCTACATACTTTTTCTGCTAGATATCTACTTATTTGTATGTTATATCTCCATTGGCTATTTTCGACAGAACATCAAGAGGTGTCTAACATGGTGTATAATAATACGTTACGTATTTTTCTGCTTTTTATACGCAGCGTCCAGATTATCGAACTCCTTGGCTGCCTTGCCGGACTTCAATCAGCTAATGGCTAAATGATAATCAATCAAACCCTTAATTATTGGAAACCATCGAATGAGTAAAATTTAAAAAAGAGGAAAACAGTGCACTACGAAAAGAGTCAGAAAAATATTTAAACAAAGAATAAATATTAAAAAACGTTAACGTTTCCACCTAGAAAATAATAAAGAACATTTAGTTTCTACAAAATGAGTAAAAAATGTACTTTTCAAAGAGAAAAAATGAACTTTCTTTTACATAGATTACAGTCATTATTTGCTTGTAGCACATTGCCTTGCATAAAAATGGTATTTTTCATCCAAGCTTTACAAAGCTACGACAGGCCCTTGATATAACACCGGTATTTTCTAAAAGGAAAAGCGCAAAATTCAAATACAAAAGGATTTGAATATTTACCTTTATCGAAGGAAAACAAGGTTTTAACAAATCTAAAATTTTAAAATTCATTAGATTCGCATTTTTCTTTTATTTCCTCATTTAAATGTTATCTGTATTTGCATTTGGAAGTAAGACTAACAGCTTTTCATTATTGAATAAATGAATATTTGATTAATTCTTTTTATTGATAGTAATAAAACTTTTCTTGGGTTCTTTTAAAAAGGAGGCAAAGCAACTAAAGTATGTATTCAGTAATTTATTTATTATAATTAGAAGCAAGAAACTGATAATATAGGTAATCAATTCAATGCATTGTCAGCTGTAGGGGGGAGAAATAATTAAAAATAAAATAATTTTTGGTATTTTTGTGAAGCAGAACTAAAAAACCGGTTTGGTACACTGTCACCTGTATATTTTATCATTTTAACCGGACTAGTACCGACAGTTTTGCTTATTCACATGACCATTTAATACAAAAGTACACTCATCCGAAAAAAGAACCCAGTCGAAAACTATTGAATCAAATCATAGTAATAACTAGTGAATTCATCATAATTTTACAATATTGAAGTCGACGATCTGGCTCATCTTCCCTCGGCAATATTAACATTGGTAATTATTCGGATTAATGGAAACAGCGAATTTTTTCATCAAATTTTGCACAGACCCTAATTTTGGGTCGTAGAACACGAATCCGAAGTCAGTTTTTGGCGGTCTCGTATGGTTTTTCCAAAAAAAAAAATTAACTTTTAGGTTAGCTTTTTCTATAGATTCTTTTAAGTTTCGACACTTTCACTTCAACATATCTGTAAACATATAATTTTTATTATTTGTCGTCACACAAAACACCACATTTAGGCAAAAATAGATAAGAAAATTGCTTTTTTCGATAGACAATTCGATTTTAACTGGCTATTATCCACCATTATTTTCCTACCTGTCAACAATATTTATGTGTCCGGTGTTGCCACGTTTACTTATTTTTTTTGAAAAAGTTGTAAATTAGGAATAATAAAAAAGCTAACCATAACAAACTAAAGTTACTATTCTGTCCAACTTAGTCAAGAACATTTTTAAATTTTAACCTACATCAGACCTAACCAAAATCCTATTGATCAGTAATCCAACACCTGCACGCTGATGCATACAACCATATCTGAATAAAAAGGTGTATACCCAACCCAAACAAACCTGAGCAAAAAGGTGGTCAGGTTTGCTCAGTTTTCATTGATATAGATATATATGTATTTATATCAATGGAAACTGAGCAAACATGGCCACCTTTTTGCTCAGGTTTGATTGGGTTTGCTTGGGTTTGCTTGGGTTGGGTATACACCTTTTTGTTCAGATATGGTTGCATGCATCAGCATGCAGGTGTTGGATTACTGATCAATAGGATTTTGGTTAGGTCTGATGTAGGTTAAAATTTAAAAATGTTGTTGACTAAGTTGGACAGAATAGTAACTTTAGCTTGTTATGGTTAGCTTTTTTATTATTCCTAATTTACAACTTTTTCAAAAAAAATAAGTAAACGTGGCAACACCGGACACATAAATATTCTTGACAGGTAGGAAAATAATGGCGGCTAATAGCCAGTTAAAATGGAATTTTCTATCGAAAAGAGCAATTTGCTCATCTATTTTTGCCTAAATGTGGTGTTTTGTGTGACGAAAAATAATAAAAATTATAAGTTTACAGATATGTTGAAGTGAAAGTGTCGAAACTTAAAGGAATCTATAGAAAAAGCTAACCTAAAAGTTAAAAATTTTTTTTTTTTGAAAAACCATACGAGACCGCCAAGAACTGACTACGGATTCGTGTTCTACGACCCAAAATTAGGGTCTGTGCTAAATTTCATTAAAAAATTCGCTGTTTCCATTAATCCGAATAATTACCTTAACATTTAAATGGGCACATTTTACATACTTTATTAACCTTAATGCAGATGATTGACTTGCGTTGTTATCTCTTGCCAGTTACCTAACTGGACTGATATGGGTTTCCTGGAGACTAAGCAAGATGTTTAATTGTGTGTCTTCCTGCATTACACGAGGTTGTCGTTGTCTTGGTACATCCCTCAAATAGCCCAATTCGCGATAACGTGCTTCAATTTTGCTAATGTTGCTTTGCGAAATTGGAGGTAAATTAGGGTGCTGTTCTTGAAACGAACGCGCTACTTCTATTTGAGTCCGCAATCTATCGCCATACCATATCATCTTTAATACTTCAATTCTGTGCGATTCAGTTAAATAAGGCATTTTAAAGAAACTTAGGAGTATAGGTGGACCTTACACGATCAATAATATTGACAGTTTCAGTATTGACAATACAGCTGTCAATCGTCGTGCTAACCAGTATCAATGCTGCCGTACCTTACACGATCAATATTATTCTAATATAATATGAAATTATTTAAAAATCACATTTTTGTTAATTTTTTCTCGCTTATCAGGTAACAGAAATTCAAAAGTAAATAGTGGGTTATATTCCATTTTTATGCCCTTTTCCTCGAGCTATCACAATACATGCATTAAATTTGCATTTGAAAAAAAGTTGGGTTATCCCTGGATAAAGGATAAAATTCACGGAAACTCAAAAACACTGTTGAATCAAAAAAAAGGTACCCGTGTTTCTGGATTTTTTCAGGGGATAGATGGATTCTTTGTTATCGAATTTATTCCTGTTGACAAATTCACCCTGTATGGTCTACTAAACTTACCCACTACTTCAATTAATTGAACAAATTGAACATGTAGAATCACAGTTTCCTAATGAATATATATATATATATATATATATATATATATATATATATATATATATATATATATATATATATATATATATATATATAGTAGAAAAATTTATTATTATTATTTTTCATTCACGGCCTTTTCGCTGCACTAGCGAAGAAGTAAATCTTCGCATTTACATATATTATATATATATATATATATATATATATATATATATATATATATATATATATATATAACAACAATGGTGCATGTTATAAAATATATATTACATTCGAACAAAAGCACACACATCTCGTTCAAAAGGCTTTGAATATTTATGTCTATCGACCGCGAAAGAGAGTAGGAGCCAATTTAAAATTTTAAAATTCATTAGACGTGCTCAGCTCTTGTATTTTTCGACATGCATATTGTTCGTCTTTGCGTATAAAACTCTGGAATTTTTAATTACACTCTATTTTTTAAAAGTGCTAAAAATAACAGGTTAACCAGCTTAGATCAAAAGACTCTGTAGCAGATTCACAACTTACTTCTACCGCGAAGGGAAATACCCATTATCCATTGTATTCAAAGTGCCAATCAAAATATTTCGCAAACTATGTGAAGAGTTTTTGACAAGCTATAAGGTGGCAGAAAAACATGTGTTCCATTTGATAAAAGTGTCATTTTTTAATTAGAAGTTTTCTGACTTTGCACCTAGAAATAAAACATACAGAGATGTCAAATATTTCACAGTGGATTTTTTTTATTTAATTTACTCAGGACACAAATTATGAATCGCTTGTAGTCAAAACTTAAGCAGTATTTTCACAACAAAGAGATGCTTGCAAATGCTAAATTTTCATTACAAGTCGAATTATTTTGAAAACTATGACTTTTTCGTATATTAAACCAATAATGAAAAAGTTATGAAATTACACGTAGAATTTAAAAATCCATTTAAATACAGAGTGCTCCATTTTAAAAATATAACTTTGTGACACCCTACTTTTTGAACGCACCCTGTATGATTCAAAAGTTTTTAGAATGTACGGAATATCCAACCATACCTTAACACAAGAGCTTATTATCGACAAATCTTATCTTTAAGCTTGGATGAATTAAGAATGGATACGGGATGATTTAACATTCTTTGAAGCCAAAACAAACCATTCTAAGCGACACTGTAAACACAATTTGTAAACACTGGCCATATCTTGTTTTACCTTATATTTTTGTACAAAAAATACTTTAGAAGCATCACAACATTTTCTAAAAGGAATAAAAGCCCTAAAATATTTTATTTTCTGCTAAATAATAATAAACTTAGGTTAGAAAGCTCTTAAATACATTATTTCTAAAGGCTTATTTAAAGTAGCTCCGAGTCATTTATAAATCTATAAGTAGCACTTTTTCTTTTCTAGTTCATTAGACAAAGACATACGTGTAACCGAGTGTTCAGACGTATTTTCTAAGCAACCAACAGAGACAGCAACACTTCTGAGCTCCAACACTCCAATGCTATTTTATCTCTTTCTACTACCATTCTTAATTCAATCACGTATTTCGTTAAATTTCATAAACTGGACCTCTAGGGTAAGATGTTTTCATAACAAACAACAAATAAACAGGCTTCACGTTCGATACGCTCACAGTATCCGGAACACCGAATCCTTTCTAATTCATACAAGTCTTTAAGGCAATTGTTGACTCACCCGGTACAGACATGACGAGGTTGTCGAAGGTTTGAGCAAGAACCCTTACGTTAGCTATCAAAAAGATTATAGTGACCGCCAGACGTTACCGTCAGGCGCGACTGCCCACAGTCCTACCAAAAACACTACTTCCAATCACTTTAGTTTAGTCCGGCAGCCAAATGGACTCTTTCACTGCAATTGAATTTCATAGTTTTTAAATTAAGGTACATATATCATGTACTTTAAGATAATAAAAAGAGTCCTTAGGTGTTCCATACTTTTTTATTCCAGAAATAAGAACCTACAAAAATTCAAATAAATATAAAAAGGTCTAGAGAATGACGTAGACGATATCTGGTCAATGAGTGACTGCTTGCAGCTGTTTCGGGAGATATCAGTCGATTGGCTAGCGCATGCGGTCGCATAGTGTCGCAAGTGCTATTTTGATTTTGACAGACTGCCAGCGCGAGTTGTTTGTTTGAAGATTGATTCCGAATCCATTATGTGAAATTCCACGTTTTAAAATTATTTTGAAACAAAAATATTTTACAAAAAAATAATAGTGATCGCTATTTTAGTACACAAAAATAGACTTTTTATTTACACTGATAAATCACTTAGACTGTGAACTACTTGTATAGGCAATAATGCACATAATATATGGTACAGTTTTACATCCAGTCAGGCGGATCTGATGGCAAATCTCTCCATATACTGAATTAGAGGGTCGATATCAATAATCCGCGACTGTGATATTAGCTTATTTGATAGTGTAATAAAGATTTAAAATGCTTATGTTTATGTTTTAGCTGATCATTTATTTATTGAAAGGTAACAGTAGCAGTTGCTGCCTAAATCAATCTTATTCCAGTTGAAAAATCTAACTTGGGTGTGCTTCTAAGCATGATGGCATTTTTTATATATAGTTGCTATTTGGTTTATTAAACTTATTTTATGGTGTGAGATTTGTATATTAGTGATACTGTTAAATCAGGAAAAGTGTTTAGCTGTAAACACACCTTTATTTGTCAATGTCACGATATAGAAAATAATTAATCAAGTATTAAAAGTGGCAACAAAATTATTTTACCCGTGGGCTTACCATAAATCATCATTAGAAAACTAATTGGAGCAATTTGTTTTTGGATTAATTTTTAATTACACCTGTTTTACTGCTTTGGCTTGATTAAAACCTTCGCCAGAGCGGGAGTCGGTTATCAATAATAGTCCTCGTGGAGCACAAAAACATTTTCGCGATACGCTTACTTTAGAAATTAATGCATTTTTATGGCTACGATTATTCAGTTATGGTCAGTTTTTACGCTTATAGTCCTATTAAAAATATATAAAGTCTAACTGAGGTTTAAATTAAATTAAACGCTTTCTGATCTCTTTTGTTTTTTAAAATAAAGTATGTCGTCTTTGTATCTGCTGATTTTGTAGTTTAATTATACCCAATTATCGTCTATATATTTTAATACCTTTGTCTATGCCCGTGAGATAAGAAATTCTTATTCCACTCATTTTGCATAGGGTAAGGTGTTTATTACCGCCCGCGTTTTTCTTATCTCACTGCTTTTCAGTCAGTAAATAATACTAGCAAATATATGTCAAAATATATTTAATCCCGTAATAAATTACATTATTACAACATAATTAATATTTAATTATTTCTATAAATATAAATAACACAGTCTTTGAAATATTTTAAATACATTCCTGATGAGGAGGAAAGTAGAAAGTTGTGAAAAATTGTTTGTTAAATAAAATGCTTAATCATTAGAAGTAGCATCCAGGTTTTTCATGCTGTTACTTAAGATTTTCACAGCTGTCTTCTTTTTATTTTCGCCAACTGTGATAGATCGCCAACCACCATGACGTTTTTGTGTTATCTGCCAACGGAGACGTAGAAGACCGCCTAGAACGGTGCCCAGTGTACTGTTGAGGACGTTCATGTTTCAAAAATAAGGCAATTTGCTTTGGCACCCTTCCAAATGTGTTGAAGCCCACGGGATGTCTGATACATTTGCTTTGTTTGTTCTGGACGAAAAATCGGCAATAACCATTATTGAGACAAAGAGCAATGTAACTGCTAATAATATCAATCATATATATATATCATAGAATAATATGCCCATAAAGACAAAGGTTTACAAGCTTGAGATAAATTACTACAATATGTTAGTAGTACCTTCTCATTCTCTAGATTGTGAATATTGTTTTCGGTCACCCATTTTTCATATTTAACATACACAATCTCGTACCTACGTTGATTTAGATTTTTTAGGTAAAAGGCCAAAAATAGCTTTTAAAGATTGTTCCGCAAAATCAAAAGCAAACTTTCTTAATCACTCAGTAGGTATTGGGATGATATCTTCAGACCAGGCCAAACCCACAGTTGCGGGCTCAGACACCACTGAGGGAAGGGGGACAGGGCTGATTTCCAAAAAAAACAGGGCTGTTTCCAAAAAAACAACAGGTCTGTTTTCCAAAATCAGCTTTCCCATTAAAAAACAAAATTACGTACACGAGTGACAAATAAATGTCGGTTTTTTATCGTTTTTAGTTAAACAAACAGATTCTTCATGTACATATCTTAATCACATTTGGCAATGTCTCATATTTAGTATTTGATCTTCATTGCATAAATGGCAGTACCACTTTTCTCTTACCTTTTTCTTTTCCCCCTTTTCTGTTGTCACTTTTACTTTTTTTCGCCTGATTACCCACTAAACAGTGCTTTAGTTACTTGCTGTGCCCCATAATGTAAAGACTTTTTCTTGGTACTGTCCTTTTTCTTCCATGTCCTGCGTTGGCAAAACTTCTCTAAAACTTCCTTTTTCAGCCTGAATCACTTTTACTGGTTCACTTTTATCACTGAAATTCTCTTCTCCTGCTGTTGATGAGGAGTTCTGAGGTGAATAGTCACTATCATCTAAAGATGACTTTGAGAATTGAAAGAAAGGTTAACGCTTACGTTTGATATTCATACCTCTTGATCCGGGCTAAGCTTGACAGCTTTCCAAGTTTTTTTTAGAAATTGTCAGCCTTCTGTGTATACCACTGGTATCGCTGTTTGTATCTGAAATGTTTGCGACTAAGCTTTCAGAATTGCATTCAGCTACGCAAGCATTTTACGCTCTGGTGCTTTTTTGATTTTTCGATATCAAGGAACTATTCGTCTGACAGTATATTTTCAGGAGTAAATGCAGTATCTGTTATTACATTAGGGTCATATGGGTAAATCCCAGTAGTACGAAAACCTGAACAATATTACTTGGACTTACTGTATTTCTCCGTTGTAAAACGAGTTTCATCATTCTCAATTTAAATTAGATTAACCATAGAAGATTCAATACAAAATGTCGAAATCTTCCTAGATTAGCATAGGATTAGAGCAACTCAAAATTAATTTCTGACTACCGAGCATTTTCATCGGGAATCTATAATGGCCTTGCTTATAAACGAAAATAGAATACGGTAAAATTAATATGAGTGAGTTTAACTTAAAATCTGTTGTGTGCACTGATGGAGCAGTAGCTTTTCTTCCTTTATTTTATGAATAAGTTTTTCCACTATTTTTATTCAAGCCATATTTCATACCCTAAACCTGGCACGGGTAATCTATTTTATGAAAGCCCTGTATTTGTAAAGTACTATGATTTTTCTTTGTCACTTCAATTTTAAACACAAGGACAGAGACAATCGTCATTTTGAACCCACTGCAGTGCACTGTACCAAAAATTGCTTTCAGCCCATACAGTGGCTTATATCCGTACTCGTAAGTATGAAACGGATATGTTTCGTTGAGTCTCTGCATTGCCTGAGTTAACCTAAATGTAAAAATATGACAAAGAGACTTCCACATCAATATCTTGTAGACATATTGTTCTTTTTGGTTTATAATTAAAATGGGTCCCTGCAAGATTCCATTTTATATTCATTGTATTGGTTTAATATGCATATATTTGCATCTGTAGTGGTATTGCTTTCAAAATTATATGTATACAAATAACTACAGTATATACGGAAAAGAGGAACACTCGAAAGTTTATCGATACTGGTATAGTTTTTATATCTTAATTTATGTAATGTCACTATCTGTTGAGTATTATTAGAATTTAGAAATCTTACTTTCCTTCATTTAGAAATATAGAGTGAGTGTATATTTGGATGAGCCCTTTCTATGCTACTTTTATTAGCTAACAATAAGAGCAAGGATACTTATTTTTGGGCAAGTATATTACTACTTCTCTCGGTAAAGGAAGTATCGTAACCGCAAAAAAATTACCACTCGAGCCTTACCCTTTTAGGTCCTTAAATTACGAAAAACGTGATTTTCCATCTCGTCGGTTTGTGTGTCTCTCTCTGTTAGTGGTTAGGATTGGTTATCGGTTTGTTTACCCAAGCAAACCCAAGCAAAAACTTACAAATATACAGAATAAGCACCTAAAATTATTTTTACATATTTCTGCTTTATCTCAAAAATGTACCCAAACAACCATACAGAAATAATTTTATTTTATTAATACAAACACGGCCGTAACTGTCATATTAACAATTTCGTTGCCGAAATGCACCAAGCAAACTTGTCTTCCCCCATATTGTTTTTAAACTAAAATCTTTTATCAAAGATAATCGTCTGTAGTTATTTTTTATAAAATGAATATTTTATAAAGGTATGCTATTACACTATCAAATCTTTTATAAAATTTCTTTTATAAAAGATCTTTGTCAAATATCTTTTGTTGTGTAATACCCGCCTAACTAATGACAGAAGGAAGCCATGAGAGGACAATAAAAAAAACAAATCTAATCCAGTGATGTACTCGTATGTAAAGAGAAGAAGAAAATAGAGTTCGATTATTAACCCTAGCTAAAATATTTCTGTTATATTTTATTATCAAATGTATTATATCACCGGTGAAAGTACGTTTAAAAATCCCATTTATATCTGAAATGAAGCCTTACTGCACAACAATAAATAATTCATTTAATCTCGTGCTTAAAGTGTGGAATCACATATACAGTGCTTTGTTTAAAACATACATATTTCTCTTAAAGAATCTTAGTCTAAAATTTACTTCAAGATTTAAACATCTCATAAAATCGATTTTGCGGAGGAAGTTTCGTTTGCAAATTTTTTTACTTATAATTTTGCTGTGCTTGTGGAAAAATACTCATGTATTGTCTCTTATTTGTCCGTACGTAAAACGTTCTTTGACAGTTTAACCTTTTTTTGTGCATTTGTTATTTCTCTTTCATTAAAGTAAAATATTTACTCAAGTCGTCATTTCGGAGAAAGGTAACGCAATTTTCCAAGGTAACATTGGTATCTAAACTATTGAAATCGTGTTTAAAAAGGAATTCAATGCAAAAAAGACGTTTATATTAAAGTGTAGGTATCTTTTTTTTATTAACAGACTTCAAAAAAGCAGCCCTTTAAATTTGTCCCGAATTTATTTCGTATATTTATTCAGGGATAAATTTTTAACAACCCGTGCACGATAAACCTTTTTTTTGCAGAACCAGTTTCTATGGCAGTTCTTTATAGAGTTTTAGAGCCCATAGCATAATAAATTACAAGTTAACACTATTAGACATGTAAATTGCTACTTCTATGCTCCAAATAGTATTACTAAATAATGGCAAAATCAAAAAAATATCAAAAAATGCTTTGATCTAATTTAGAATAATGAATAACAAATTTTGAAGATAATTGTGCTATAACTTTCATGTTGATCTTTCATTTGACCCGCCTAGTTACTTACTGCTAAAGTGAAATTGTATTTCCAAGAGCAAGACCCGATGCGTTTCCATTAGACACGCGATAATAACAACACAAACCAACCGAGAATATTTGACTGATGGCCCAACTTACAGATAAATATTGCTCGGGTTTGCTCAGGTTGGTTGTCATTTGCACCAAAACATAAGTTGTGTGACTAAATTATGTGCCGTGTGACTTCACTGCTTCATATCAGTTTGTCAATCTACATATAAATTTTATTAGTATATCCACACTAGTAGTTTACAGGTCCAAATAGTAATTTGACTAGGGAAATCTGCTGAAGAAAGCATTTTATACTTGTTTAGCGCATGTATATTATGAATTACGACTACAGAAAAAGGCAGTGGACTAGCCGATATTATTAAATAAACAACAAAATTGTTTTTACAATAGTTTACATGATTCCATTACATTCGTGTAAATTATTATTGTGAGAGATTCCATAAACTGATTTTCCGATTTCATTCTCTTATATTATATTTACCCCATTTCTTTTTATACCATTTTTTCCATTCCATTTTATTACATTCCCTGAATCCTATATGCAAATTTTTTCGCATACTTATTTTATTCTTTTACCTTTATCATAGGATGGTCTTCGAAACTTTATTAATATTTTTTATATTATTTCCTTTTTGTGTTCCACATTTCTCAAGAGACATAATTAAATTCCGAATTTGTGTTCCTTCTTTAAACACGTTTGATATAATCAAATTTTTAAACCATTTTTAGCGTCTAGGGCTGGCTTTACTTTACTAAAAAAGCTGTTAAAACTTACGCTTTGCGCGTCTACAGTGTGGTCCAAGAATTTTGCAATAAACATGAAGTAAATTTATTAATGTAACTAAAATCTAAATGTAAGTATTAAGAAAAGTTGGTAAATAGCTACAAAAATTAACCATTATCAGAAAAATGTAGGGTTGAAATGCTTTCAACATGCAAACATACACAAAGGGACATGGAAATCACCGGACGGCAGGACAATTAACCAAATAGACCACATAGCTATTGAAACTAAACACATTCAATATGTACTAGACGCAAGAATGCTACCGAGAGGCAGGCGCAGATACGGACCACATACTTGTTAGAACAAAAATAAAGTACAAAAGACCACTCCCAATGCCAAAAAGAAAAAAACGTAAGGGCAATATACTCAGTGGACAAACTTAGAGAGGAAGGGGCAAGAAAAAACTTCCAAAGACGAATCAATAGGGATATTAACGGAGAAAATGAGAAGCGTGGAAGAGAATTTGAAAGAATACTAGAAGATGGTGCAAAACTGATAAGTGAGAAAACTAGAGGAACCGGAAAGACGTGGTTTGACGGGGAGTGTAAGAAACTGATACTAAAAACAAAAAAAGAGAATAAAACTACTGCAAAATAACACGAGAGGAACTAAAGAACAACATGAAAAATATGGAAAGGAAGTCGAGAGATTGTGCAGGAAAAAGAAAAGAGAATATATGGAGCAACAGATACCACATAAAGAAGAAAGCGAGCCAGAGAATTGCAACAAAACATAAAAGGTGGACGAAGAAACAGACAACAGGCTAAAATAATATTTTGTAAAAACAATCATGGGCAACTAGTGAAGGCATATAGGAAAGCTTGCCGAGTATTTCAGGGAATTATATGTCATGGAAAAAAATGAGGTACTTATCCGAAGGGGATGAGGAAATACTCCTGGAAGAGAATGATCCAGAAGAATCACCTACAAAAGAAGAAATTAAAAACATCATTAAAATGTTCAAAAACAATAAAGCGCCAGGTGAAAATGGGATAACGGCGGAAGTGCTGAAAATAGGTGGAGAAAAACTGGAAAGTAATATCTAAAATACATATAATAAACACTGTCTGAGTGAATACGATAATGCCTAATAAATGAAAAAGTCTCTAGTTTGCCCTATACATAAGAAAGGGGGGAAAACAGTATGTGAAAATTACCGAGGAATTGCGCTAACGGACATCATATATAAGATAATGCAATCGCAATAAAGAATAGAACAAATAATACAGCAGAAAATAAAATTGGCCCATACCAATGCGGGTTCCGAGAAAAAAGATCAGTCATGGATCAGATATTCATTTAGTAGTAAGTAATGGATAACAATATAGATCAAAATTTACCTCTATGATATTCATGGACTTATGACACAGTGAGAAGGGAAAAAATTTACACAGGAAAGAAAAAAGTGGAGGTGGGTGGGAAACTAATATGTCTAGTGAAAATGACCCTGGCAGAAAAAGATTCTAAGGTGCTTATCTAAGGACAAACATCAGAAACTTTTAAGGTAGCGGTGGGCTAACACGGAGATCCACTTTTCACAACTTTATTTCCAGACAAACAAAGGGGACAATATATTACAATCAGAGAAATCAATTAATGGCCTATGCCGATGATATAGTGATCCTAACAAGAACAAAAACTAATTTTGTTGCAGCGGTGAAAAAATTAGAAATATCAGCAGAAGAAAGGTCTAATAATTCAAGCTAAGACGAAATTTATGATATTGGAAAATGAGCCAAGAAACACAGATGTACTCGCAAACAGAGAATTAAAAGTAACAACAGAATATTTTTCCAAATCTTCTGTTTTTACTTTTAATTCTGTCAATTTGGAAACTATATTCCTATAGTATTCAAGGAGCGCAGAGTTTTAATTATCTCGGGGGGTCACAATACCAAGTAGAGGAGACAAGAAGAAGGAAATCCAGGAGAGGATAGCGAAAGGTATGAAAAGTGCGGGACGAATGCTGCATATTAAGGTCAAAGAGTGTCTTAAGAAATACCAAAAAAAGAATTTACAAAACCATAAAAAGACCATGAGGGAGAAGTATGGAAGATAAACATAACTGAAAAGAATGCATTGACCATTTTTGAAAGGAAGGTACTGAGAATGATACATGGAAGAAAGGAAAATACAGGACATGTGGGTGAGGAGAACCAATGGTGAGTTGTATTGCGAACCAATAATAATAAAAGTAGTGAGGGCACAAAGGATGAGATGGTTGGGCCATGTGGAGAGATTCGGTGATGGGAGACTGACCAAGCAGGTTTTAAGAGGTGGGATACCAGGGAAACGGAAAAGAGGCAGACCACGAACAAGATGGTTGGACACAGTGGAAAGAGACCAGGAGGAAATGGAAATAAGAAACTGGCGGAGAAGAGTGGATATGCTATCAAGCCTACTTGGCTCGCAGCGCTGAACCTATGCTGTAGGTTTGCATACCATATAGGGAAAAAAATCGAAATTTGCAACATCGCTTAACAGTAAAGTACTTTTGTTTTTAAAAATATGTCAAAATGTCGATGGGAGCTAGACTCTGATATTCATAAGCAAGACTAGTTTTACAACACAAAGGGCCTCAAAATTTTCAACCGGTAAATGTTACCTCTTTTAACGCAGAAACTCCAACATACTAACTCAAGTTTAATAAGCAACTTTGTTTCCATTTTCCAACACCACTCAATGTCAATAAATTAGTCATTCGATTCAATATGTAACACTACGTATATTTAATGCGTGACGACCAATTAGCAACTCTCTCTTTAATAATTGTTATCCGTCGACAAGAAAATTATCATCCTGTACTCGCTGTACCAAAAAGAGCTTTTATTCTTGTTGTCGACAAATGTACAGAATAAAGCGGATACGTTTTATCGACGGCTCGTATTGTCTGAACCAACTTTACCGTAAAAATATGGGAAAAGCTCCAGAGCGTTCGCATAGGGATCTCTTGCATTAAAAACTGTAGATGCAGGTTTTAAAATCGAACAATAGGGAATATGCATATAACCTAAATAAATCCGAAATATAGTTTTTTTAATTCCCTACGTAAATTAAATATTTGTGGTCATTGTTTTTATCAATTTATTTTGGTCTTTATTGACAAAAAGAAGCATTTCCTACTGCAAATTTTAGCGCGAATTTCGAAACTTGTAAAACGTAAAGTAGAGGGTTTCTAAAATCTCATTTATGTATATTTCAAGCCGAAATCGATCCAGGAACATTCCAATCTTGCAACAAAAACTGGCATTTTTGCGAAATTTTGACACACATCTTATTTTAATAATTTCGACGTGAATAAACCGCAATTCTTTGTTTTCAATATTTCGAAAATTAAAAGTTTCAAATTTTGCATGTCCCCGATGCAAATAAACCTATTTATTTATAAATAAATGCGACTTAAATTAGTGTGAGGTATTCGACTGCAAAAAGAGTCAAAAAATAGATATTTAATCGGCGATTGCTCCCTTTCTATAAAGAATGAAGAAACTCAAAAATATAAATATCATGTATTTCGACGAACTCTTTCTTTTTTAATTTGGATTCGTTTTGACCCAAAAAAAAATATAAAAACCGCGAAAATTTTTGATCAAAAATTGAAATATCCAGTTGTCCAAAATGGTATTATTATCTTGACCAACCTATTCACAAATCACCTGGTTTGCTGGCGCTTAGTTAGATTTGTCACTCAGGCCAGTTTTAGTACTGAAATTTGTTGTATGACACACGATTGCAGTGTTGGCATTTTTGCTACCGGGTGCCCTTTCTGACGTTGCGTCATCATCTTCCAGGGCTTGAGACCAACATGAAGTTAAGCTGGCTTAGGTTTGTCTTCGCCTCCTGACTGAAATAACTGGAGCAAAGTATACGGTATGATGCTGTGTGTGATTGTAAGGCAAGTACGGAGAAGGGAATAGTGGTCTGACCTCACTTTTAAAACGAAAACACGGCCAATAAACAAAGTGCATGAGAGAAGGTTAGATGTGACAGACATTAAAATGTTAAGATGGTTGTGAGGTAGCAATTTTGGAAATGAAAAAATAAGAGCAGTAACCAAGGTTATGGAAATATCTAAAAAGATACTAGAAAGAAATCTACAGTGGTACGAGGTCAACTGATGAGAAGATATAGTGTCTATATCGGTAGAATGTTCATGACAGTGAATGTATATAGGACGAGAAATAAAGAAAAACCAGTGCAGAGATTAGTGTATGAAGTTTAGAATTAATTATGGAAAAAAGGTTTAACAGGACAAGAAACTCTGGTTCGGGCATTTGAGAGGCAGCTAATCAGAAATGTTATCAAACCCGTTTGAAGTTAGGAGAAGATCGAGTCAAAGAAGCAGAAGCGAAAGTGTGAGAACATCATAACAGTTAACTATTGTAGGCTTCTCAAAATATGTTTTTTAAATCAATATTTAGTTCGATTGATGCTTAGAGTCGCCTTTGACAATAATATTGACACATGTGCCATCATATTATAAGTGTCCAGTTGGATACCCTTTGACAACAAACACGCCAAAAATAAAATGGATGTCATGATATTAATATTATAATCGATGTTGATAAATTATCAACCCCCCACCGACGGAAGTAACAAATCTGACATGAAAATATCGTTAAAAGAAAATTTAATGTTTGAAAACAGAAATGGCTTACATATAGTTAAATTCTCAGAATTTAGATATACGAAATAAAATAACAGTCTCAGCTGTACATAGGATTATTTTCATTTACAACAATGTCAAAAATGTTGGATATTCTAAACATTGTCTTGCATAAAAGTAATCTTCCCAACCTAAGCTTGACAAAGCCACAGCGAGACAGTAATATAAAACTGGTATTGCCTTGCAGCAAAAGCACAAAATTCAAATATAAAAGGATATCGAAAGCAAACAGAGTTGGAGAAATTTTTATTTAAAATTCATTAGATGCTTCTGTCTTTTTATTTTTAACATTCATTTCCCGGATTTGAGTTTAAAAGGTAGGTACTCATATATACGGATTGAAAACAGTTCTAAACTATACGCTGGAATACAATTAGCGATTTGCGTCAATAGAGAGTTCTTGCAACCAATTAGCGGAATTATTTGTTTATTAAAATGTAAATATCGCCTGAAAACTCAGTTATTCATAGCTGTAGAATCGATTCTACGACAAAAATGCTGTTAAATGACTGTATTCGGAATGTCATGATTTCCAATAGTAATTATTGTTTCATTTAGTCAAGTTAACACTATTTCAACCCCTCCGGCTATTCAAACACTTTTAGATATTGCTTTGGTTCATTGAAGGTGGCTGAATAACACGTAGACCGTGCTATAATGAATGAGCCCTTTGCGTTTATTTAAGAGTCAATATGTAGAGTTGGGGTACTGTCAAATCCGTTCGTGAAAAACAAGTCTCTCATATAGCGATCTTGGCATGAATTAGTATTTCTTTATCGTCAACAGCCATGAACAGCACAGGCCTTTCTGAAACTACGATTTGCAACACCGTAACACTGTATATATGTCGTAGCCACATTATGAATTCCGCCGTTTTATAAAATGGCTAGCCACTTTATAAAAGGCGGCCACATTGTAAAATCATCTTTCGTTTTACATTATTTTGCAATCTGGCTAGTGCTTTTAGCCATCTTATAAACTGACCGATGAAGTACGTGCCACATTCTCAAACAGAGTAACATTATTTGCTTTGCGTTCCGACAGATATCACTGTCAACCACAATTTATAATATAATTGAGGGTATATTTTTGAAGACGAACAATATTATTTTAGTAAATTATATGACGTAATTGAAATAGGGGGAACAACAAAAAATTATTCTAAAAAAAGGCGCAAGAAACTGATTCGATAATATTTGTTGTCCCGTTTGAGGTATTTTATGATAAGTTGATAGGATGTCACCTCTCTACAGACCATGGGGGTAGATATAAAATGAAAATGTCTTTGAAAGCAAGTTTTGCATTTCCTCGAACTGTAATCAAAATTTTTGTTAAATGTTGTAAGCACTGCGCCGAAAAAAGTGTCAGACACAAAAAGGGGTCGTAGTAAAACCCATAATAACTAAAGAATGGAACCACCGAGATAGATCTAATTGATTTCCAATCAATTCCCGATGACGAATATATTTTTTTTCAATTCTGTGTATGGGGCGAATGCCTCAGATTTCCCAGCGCGACGCGCGAGCCTGAGAACATGTCATTTTAAACTCATAATCATGCAATTAAAACGCCATTAAAGAATAATTGAAACATTATTTTCGATGTATTTTTTCCTCAGCTTTCCGATGGTGTAATTTGTTTTTAAAAATTCCGCTTCCTTAACCTCAAGGAATCACTAAACGTGCTGTATCTCGAAAAACGCCATTTTTATCTTTTTTTTAATACGCTAGATCAAAACTTCCTCCGTAATGATGACTTAGCAATGCATCGGGTATTGATCGCTGAATGACCAAATGATAAGCAGTCGTTAAATGCGAATACATCTTTTAATAAAATGTGATTTTTAAATATACCAAACAAGAATCAATACAATAAGTCGATTAGCAATTTTGACTCGTGTCAATACATCGAAAACTATGTTTAAGTAATTTTTTAATGGTGTTTTCATTGCGAGATCATAAGTTTAAAAATGGCATGTTTTCAGGCTTGCGAGGCACGCTGGGAGATATCTGCGGCGATTCGCCCCATATACTACTATAACGGGAAATATTTTCGTTTTTTCTTTGTCTTTATTATGGTATTTTTTAGAATGTTTGTCAATTTTATCATCAAGTGAGCGCTTCTCTCCCGTTAAAAATCAGCTTTGAGTCGCCAATGGCGTGACATTATAATGGCCGATCCCGGTCCAGCGTCGCGGAAAATCGTTTGCTGTCCAATCCATAAGAAATTTAATAAGTTCGGACGCACTAAATTTAGAACCAGACTATCTTCGTGGATCCTAATTGAACTACTCACGAAATTGCACTATATTGCACGGATGTACATTTTTAGTAATTTAAAACTTTTTAATCACACTAAATAGTTTCATAAACGTGTTTAATACTGCTGTGCCTAAAATTACAATAATTATTGTTAAAACACATTTCCGGTAGAGCCAAATAAACCTGTCATCGACCTTCGTCAAATTAATTTGTAAGCAAATGTTGCTTAATTAAAATAGCTGTAGCATTGACAAGATTAACTTTAGAATTAACTACGATGCGTAAATGAAATATTTAAACATAATATGTTCTCTTATTCAGCATTTTGAAGTAAGCAAAATTTTATGATAGGAGGTGGGAAGAGACTATGTTAAGAAAGAAAAAGAACAGGATATTTTGTATACCATTCACACCTCTGGATTAAAAAAATCGTACTTAAACTTTGTTAGCCTTGATGCCATTAGGAAACATCTGGACTGCGAATAAGTTATTTTTTAGACTACTACATAATTTAAATTTTTCATTGAAGGATTTCATTGGTATGAATAGCAAAGGCAATCGTCAACAAGAATGTCACCTGTTGAGCCTTTTTAATTAGCTGAAAAAATCAGTTAGCAGCTGACAGAAAATATTATATTTACATAGTTCTTTACCCGCAATATTGGACTGATACTGGATTTAACAACATTTTACTGGCTGAACTGCTGACAGAAATATGTAAGTTTATATTACAAAGTGTTTCTGTTCTGATAAAGGCATGGACAAGTCCAACCCATCACAGTTGGCATTAAAACGTCTTTGAATTCTTGACACAGGATCTAAGCCGTAGTTAATACGGTGAAATAGAATTCGGATAAAAGTTTTGTCCCTTTTATGGTGAGTATAGCTAGGAGCATTAAAATCCAGGAGCCGGAGCAAATTTGGTGCGTCAATAAGACCGTTCGCGAGTTTGTAGAGAAACGTAAGATCCTGACAGTGCCTACGAACCTCCAATGTATGGAAATTGGTTTTTCGGTACCACCGTCAACTTTCTTTTAAATTTCCGCCAAACTGGTGATCACATGGCATATGCTAAAATAGATTTTTTAGTTGTCGGACATGCAGAAACGAACCCCCAATATTTTTTTATTATATATCAATAATGAAAAATTTCCCTCATGTACCCAACTTTATGGTGGACACTGTATATTCAAAAAATAGTTTTCATAAAAATTGACGGTTGATATTTACTTAAGCACACGTCTCCATTAATTATTTAGAGACTATTAAAACCATAAGTGTTTTTATATGAACAGAAGTAGCAATTCAATATACTTTGAAATAAAGAATTATTTTCTCAGGTGAATTTTTACGATAGATTTTCCCACGCGCGCAGAGTTAAGTAAATGTAAAATATCGATGTCTGGCAGTACGTGAAGATATTTTCCTATCAGAATTTATTTTTAACCGCTTTAATTTTCTGTATCCTTAGCTGGTAGAAACTGTCCAAAAATAAGCACCAGAAGTTATTGTGTTCGACTAAGACAATATTTGTGAAAGAAAGAAATCCGATTAATGAAAAATAAAAATGAAAACATTTGTTATGGGTGGTTTTCATTTTACTATTTTCATGCAATGATTTTTTACCTGTCGTACTTTTTATTCTTTTCTATGAGTTAACGTATATAGTATTAAGTTTGTTGCTTCTAGTATTAAATACCATAAATTCCAAAGTAAGGAAGTAAATGCTTTCATTTACGGGCCTATAAGCGAATATGGAGCAGGACTTTGACAAAAAGGATAATTTATGATTGCCTTTCGAAATCAATTTTTGTGAATTTAGTAAACAGTACCATGAAATGATTCTTCTATTTCGAAAGAAATCTGAGTGAGTCTGATATAGTCCCTAAATATGTTAATAATACTTATTGTACCATCGTGTGACATGACCGCTTTTTGTGTTCGTCACAAGCTTTCGAGCCATTTTAAGATTTAGCATACATCTGCCAAATGACATCTTTTGGCCGCGAAGCGATGCTTAGATTTAGCTGAATATGTACTTTACTGACATTGGCATATAAAAACGAAATGGTATATTTAGACAATAAAATTATTATTAAAGTCACGAAAAACTATATAAATTTGTATTTTGTTACAGTGCGACCTCTTTGGGTAAAGCTGCGAGGGGATAACAAACCCCTCTCTGCTGAACAAACATACGAATTAGAATGTGAAGTAGTGGGTTCACGTCCCGAGCCAACAATAACATGGTGGAAGGGAAGTACACAAATGAAAAATACCAGAGAGACGGTAAGTAGTATATTCGTATATAGGAGATTTTATACTTGATTCTTATAATGAATATTGTTTGTCGCTATAAATGCTAATAGTTTGTATCCTCAATGAAACCTCGCTTGGACCAAGGATATGCACAGGCAGCAAGGAGATTGCCCATGATTATAAATTCAAGTAGACCGATTGGCGCTTGATAGGTTCTTCTAACAGCGTAATAGAATCTATTTGCTCAAGCTTAAAACATTCATGTTTATATCACAATCTGCTATCTCATTGAGAAAGCTTCTTGTTTCGACAATTTCTATTTAAAATTAGATATCTATTAGTATTGTAACGTGAGTAGAAGTCTTGCGATTTTTAACGACAAGGCTTATTTTCCTTATTATTTCAAGAACGCCAAAAATTCTATTTTTTCTTGCTCTATTTTTAATGGTACCAAAATTGAAGTTTAGTTATAGAGCACATTTTGCTAAAAAAACAAAAATATAGGTGAAATATTGTCTTTTTAACATGTCATTTATAGGCATTTTAGTTTCTATCACACCAAATATGCAACTTGGTGTATCTTACTGTTAGTGAGTACGGAAGTACCATTTCGTTAACTTTCCTTCTGCGGATCTCAGCCTTGTTGATAAGGCGAAACGTGTGCGAAAGGACCGTATTTCTTGGACGCGGACACAAATTATAAGTTTATGTTAGTTATCTTTTATCCGCACAAAAGTCGATATTCCACTTCAGAAACTGGCATTGCACATTTGTATTTCGCTACACACTAAAATAAGGCCCGACTGAAACTAATTATTTTTCAATTATAGCCGTGAATTAATTATTTTAAACAACATACGGTTTTAAAACGAAAATAGCAATGTAAGTAAGCAAGATAACTTTTTAAAAGCCAAATAATATAAAGTAACTAATTATTTCACAGCAGGAATTACTTGGGAACGTATGAAAATAACGAATACCCTACCTAAACAAGACTCATTCCTACAACTTGGTTACTGTCTGTTGGAGCCCTTAACCCGTAATTTGTTAAATAAATTAGTTTTATGTTAAAGGAAACCTTTTTACTTTTGCCTACCTCTACGGAGAAACAAAACTAACCAAACCAGAATCGATAAAATACCTATTATGTCTTTCCCTTTCCGACTGAATGTGCTGCTCTCAAATATTATTTTTATTACATTTTGCTTAGAGGAAAAGATGTACTATTAACAGGGTTAAACCAGAAGTCCCCATAAAATCCGTATAGTTGAGATATATTATTTATACGAAATAATGGTTTGAAGTTTAGACATGAAATTACCCTCATTTTTGTGGTGGCTCATTAAAGAGCTTATAGAAAAAACCTGACTATCAATAAAATGTTAATTAGGTGTATGATTCTGGAGATTAACGACTAGGAATGCTTTGATAAATTGCTGCGTTGATAAACTGCATTCTTTGGATTACAAGCATAGAGCGGAATCAGGATGCAATAACAGAGTCACACGCAGGACAAAAGGTGTTTTTAGTTTTACAGAGATAACAGAAAACTTTTATATATAATCCTTTATGTTCATATGTACAAGCAAAATTCCCGTTATAATTAAAATAAGAGAGATAGAGTAGAGTTTCTAAACAGTGGAGAAATGCATAGAACGATAGATTACTGGTTTATCACAGGAAACATAAATGATTTACCATTTAGTTATAATTAGAAACATAGTACTATGTAGTTTTAATGTAAATTAGAATTTTATAAAAATTATCAAACACGGTTGCTTAAAATAAAACAGCATTCCCCATTTTGGGGTTTCAGTATAGCTTCAAAATTTTAAATCATTGTAGTAACAAACCTAATGGCTTTTTGCAAACCAATAGTTTGTGCGTAGATATTATTTTCATTTATAATAAAAAGTATCTATTTTGATGTTTCTGGGAAATATTTCTGTCTTTCTGGAACCTTTAATTTTTTTAACCTCTATTTTGGAATCGCTTGCGAAATTCTTCTAGGTTTAGTACAAATTTCATGTCTTGACTTTCTTAAACTTTCATGTCTTTAACTTACCTTATCAGCATTCAATCTGTAATCATCAGTCAATTATTGTAAAAGCTAATACATTATGTCTATTAATTCTAGCTTGTTAAGCGTTAAGACTCTTCATATAATTCGAATCGAATAAAAAAATATAGTATAAAACATTGATTTTCTCGCTTATTCTAAATTGAATGGCATGATTTTTATCGTATTTTTGGATTCTAGGAGAAGTTCTAGACATATTTTGTATAACATTCCCTATGCGGTTTTTCAGTCCTTTTTGAAATACATATTTCAAATTAAAAATTATTTCGCATAAATATGCTTTAAACGTGACTAGCCAGGTTACAAACGAAATACCTGCTGCCTTTTTAAATTTTCTTGGTAGGTAAGTCAAAGTTAATGTCAAGGTTGACACTAATACCGTGAATTTATAATTTTATTTTTATGCAAAATGAGTTATTCTATTAATGAGAGACAAAAGGTTAACATTATATTTAAAAAATAACAATAATGTTAGAGCGGCTCAAAGACAATATGAAGAAAGTATTGAAGAGGGACAAAGAATTCCATCATTAAACACCATAATACAAACAAATAGAAGACTAGGAGAAAGAGGACTTCTGGGCAATGAAAAAAGAAGAGAAAGAAATGAAGAATGGGATCTAACGATTTTATTATATTTTCAAGAGAATCCTAAAAAATCAATTCCCGATTGTGTGCGGTATCTCAGATATGGAAGAAGAGATTCATAAACGTTAAAGTATTTCAAGTATAGACTATATAAAATTATGCCAGTTATTAAGTCAGATGAACATCCTATTATCGTCGAAGATATTGCTTTTCATAGGCGTAATTCAAAGTTTGGTGTGGGATATTACAAAATAAAATTGTAGGACCATTGTTTTTTCGGAGAGCATTAACTGGCCAGCGCTATCTTAATTTTTTACAAAATGAAATGAAATTTAAATTCTCGTATGCTGTAGATGACCCGGAGCGTCAGAACCCTATTAAAACTGGTGAGGACCGGAAAATGGCAAGTAATTTTTTGATATTTCTTAGATCGAAAAATGCCATTTGCAGACCCCTCTTTGGTAGCTAATAACTCAAAAATGAAACGTCGGATCGAAAAACGGATTGATAAGTAAAACTTGAAAATTTTAAAGACGTTCTTTTTGCAATAAGTTCACCTAAACATGAAACCACTGGGAAATCGATATATTTGGGAAAAACAGGAAATTTCGATTTTTGCCACAAATTTTTCACCGGTTTTATTATTATTTTTTTTTGTGTGAGAATGGATCCAAATTAAAATCTCTTATACGTCATCGGAAAGAGCTCGTCGAAATACATGGTATTCATATTTTTTAGTTCCTTCATTCTTTATAAAATCGCCGATTAAACTTCGATTTGTTGACATTTCTTGCACTCGACATTGGTACCTTTAAATCACTCCGTATTTTTTCCTATCTAATGTTTTTTTCCAATTTTTCATCGCTATCTTATAGCAGGATAATCATACTTTAAAATGAATACAAAATGAGTCATCTAGGAGTGAATTTATGGGGTAAAAACTGAATTTTCTTGATTTTTTCCAACAAATCCGACGTTATTCTACACTATTTTTCCTATTTGGTGATTCTTTTTGAGATTATTTTATCCGTTATAATACCTCCCATGAATTTAAATCCCTTATTTTTTCTTTTAAGTTATAAATAAATAGGTTTATTTGCATCCGAGTCATGCAAAATTTGAAACTTCTAAATTATCGAATTTTCGACCATTGCATTGCCATGAAAACAAAGAACTGAAATATTAAAATATGATGTGTCATAATTTCACAAAAATGACAGTTTTTGTTGCAAGATTGGAAGGTTCCTGGACCGATTTCGACTTGAAATATATAAAAATAGGATTTTAGGAACCTTCTACTTTAAGTGCAGGGATATTTCATTGGATGAGTTGCACATTAAATGTAATTTTTATTGATTTTTCGAGGACCCTACAATACTGGAATTCGCCATGTACTTATTATAACACTTTTGACCTCACAGCCAATGGGTTTACGTTTTACCAGTTTCGAAATTCGCGCGCAAATTTGCATTAGAAAATCCTTTTTTTTTTCTTAATAAAGACCAAAATAAATTGATAAAGACAATCACCACAAATATTTAATTTATGTACGAAATGTCAAAAAAACTTTTTTTTAGATTTATTTGGGTCATATGCATATTCCCTATTCAGCTCAGGGTGTAGGTACTCCGCTACTTCTTTGTTCTTTTTTTCCGCTTTATCAAAGCGTTTTAAATCAACATTTGTTTACATAAAATTTCGTAAGAAAAATACAATAAAATTTGCATAACACGTAAGATGTTTTTGTTAAATATAATAACTCGCGTCTTTTGGAAAAATATGTTTTCTTCTAGTAGCTGGAAATGTTTCGTATTCATAGATACGGGACATAAAAATGCCTTAAAGATTTATTTTTATTGCCGTATTTTAAATTTATTAGCTAAAAAATAGTGTCATGTTTTTCTGTATATTGCATGAGAAGATACTGTTTTATATGCCTAAAAGAATGCGCAATACATTAAAGTTATTAGGGGTTATTTGACTTTTGTAGGGTAAGGTATTTTTATCACATAACTCTTTTCAAGTTTGTTGTTGGCATTTTATGATATTGCTATTATTAGCATTCGCTGGCCTAAAAATATGCGGTTATTTAAGAGTTTCTAAACAAATTATCTTTCTTTTTAATTTTAACATGGAATTTTGCCACTGGTTAGGAAAAGCAAATTATTCTGAAACAAAATTCAAACCGATAGATTTTCATAAATTGTCCTCAGCTATTTAAAAAAAAAATTTCACAAAATTTTAAAAAATGTATTAAACACGTTAGAAAATGTAATTTGATGTAACTCACGCGATTTATACAAAACGAGGCAAATAGGCTCTGTAGGGTTGTCGTAAAGTAAATATGTGTTAAAAAAGTATTTGTGGAACGGTAGTCATGCCAAAATGTGTTAAAACTATGATTTCCTTTTTAGTGCGTTTCACAACTAACTTTAAAGATTAACTACAGGTTTAAACAGCATGAACAAGAATGAACGGATAGAAGTAAACTAGAATTGTTATTAGAAATTTCCAAAATTTATGGAGAATCAGCAAATGGAGTTCACTCACGTTTTGTTCGTTTTCACGTTAACTATAAATCTGTTTTAATAGCGACATTACAAATATGGGCAGTGTAATTTAATGCAATTTGTATTCCATGTAAAAATAACAACTCTACAAAGTCAGTATAAATTTTTAATCACCCGTTTATTATACGTAGTCCATTCAAACATAATCAATATCCAATTTTGTTTTATGTTCGATACATTTTAATTTAGGCTTATTTGAAAATTTTTATTTTTGTGTGCAATAAAAACCTTGTGCTAATATTAACAGCCAACGCATTTTAAAAACAATAAAAAAAAATTATTTCGATAAAAATTGTCATTTGTTAGACCAGCTTGTTAAACGGAAGAGACTTTTATAGTCAGCGAAGTCATATTTTACATTATCCCAGTCTCATTTTGTTAAAGGACACACGAAAAAAATCTGTTTAATTTAAACTATTCTTCCATTTTTTTCTGTATAGATGGAGAAAATATCGACGCAGCGCCTGCAATATCTCCCCGGAAATTTTCAGGGGACAGGAAAAACGTAATATTATTTAAACTATTCAATATTATTTCAATATCTTTTAAACAAAGATTGAATAAAATAACATGTTTATTAAAACATAATATAATTACAAAGAAATCTTCAATTTTTTAATGAAGATTAACGTCATTCATAGAACTCTTCTTAGTAAAGAATTTGTGAAGAAGTTTAAAAAATGTTTTAATAAACGCTCTTTTTATAAAGATATTAATACTATTTACGTTTATATTTCTGCTCTAAAGGTATTAAATATAATTTACATTTATATTTCTGCTCAAATATTATATAAAAATAAAACTCACATTTCAACTATACGGGTGTCCCAGAACTTTCTTAACAAGCAATATCTCAGTTATTATAAAATCTAAAAATGTGATCTAAGCGGGTTAGGATATCGAATGGACTTCCACAAAATATCCTCGAAACCATTTTCCATTATGTCAACCATCAAACATCCACCCCCACCCCTAACGTTTCAAATTAGACCTCCAATTTATTTTCACAAAAATAGATATCTTACTTTGCTTTATATCTGGTAATAAACTTATTTAGGACATTTATTTAATGGAAATATCAGGAAACAAATAAGAAAATATGCACATGTGCAAAGCCACATCCCTTCATCATATCTTTAAAAGTATTATTTCACCGTTATAATTTGAATTTTTATGACAAATAATCTAAGCAGTTTTCTTTAATACTAACCTAAAATCAACATTTTCAAAGAGACGAATTAATTATCGGTAATTCACTGTGGTAATACTTATTTTACAGGTTCTATTTTTTCAGAAAAAAATAGGGGTGATATTTGGAAATAGAGGGGTGGGTGAATTTTTAGGGGTTGAAACACTTAAAAATATCTCGAAGACATCATGTGAAAGCCCACTCGAGATCCTAAAAACACCGCTTTGTTAATTTTTATAGTGATTCCAATAACGGAGATATTGCTTGTTAAGAAAATTCTGAGACACCCTATAGATAAATAGAATAATGATTTAAATGAGATTTTTTTAATACACTGAAATTACCAGAAGGCAGAAGAAATACGAAATAATAATCTTAATATTTTACAATTCGTCCCAAATGGCGCTAGTTACTCCTAACAGGTATACGTAATATCCTAATAAATATAAGTATATCATTGCAGACTTCGGTATAAGTTAGGAACAGAAAAAATTATAAAAAAAGTTTAAGGGAAATGGGAAACCATATTTTTCGTAATCTGAAGAAAACAATGATTATTTTACGATTACAATATTTCATTCTTGTGAAGGATATAAAAACGGTACATAGATTTTTATTGGCTCCCGGACTATAAGTAATCAATTAAAGTCCATCAACCAAGTAGCTTCATTTTAATTAAACAACATCATTCAGCTTTTTTCAAATTGTTTTTACTATGTTAAAATTCAGTATGTAAACCCATTTCATTCTAAACATGATTATTTTAAACATAGCTTTTTTAGTTATTAAAAAGCTCTGAACTAGTACATCCAAAACCAGTTTATAAAATTGGTTTGTATTTAATTAGTTTTATGAAAAGATAAATCTTATTTACGGACGATGTTACAACAAATATGCGGTATTTTATTCAAAAATAACAACTCTATAAAAGCAGAATGTGTATTTTTCATACATATTGATTACATCGGATACTGAAAAATAGCCTATTTTGCTTGATGTCCTATAAATTTAAATTTACGCTTATTTGTTATATGAAATTAAATTTAGTAATAAAATTATTCCAAATATACAAGTTTACTAATATTTTATTTTATATATGAGCGGATGTGTTGAGATTTTATAACTGTTGAGGCAGTAACATCATTCGCGTATTTTTTAACACATACCAAAACAAGATATTTGATCTCGACGATTTATTTCGCTAATCGCATTCATCATCAGGAGATGATTCTAATAATGGGGCTCGCTACTACAAACCTGTTTATAATATTCTAAGTGTTATTTCTTACATGACTGGGAGTAGTCAATCACAGCGGTGATGGGAGCGTGGTAGAGGCCAACGTACATCTACTTTTCATATTGTTGTAGGTCTTGCTACCTTTAGATCACAATCGCACATGTCTAGCAGGTCATAGGCAATAGACCCCCTGTCGTTATTTAACGCTCTTAAAAAATCTCAGTACTTAGTTACGTGTCCGACAGTCTTCTACAATTAGATTTTTAAGTAATATTTTATTATGAATTTTTACTGTAAATTGATTTTTAAAAAATATGCTCGTCAACGTAGTACTTTTTCATTTTACCATACAGAAAAAAGACTGGCGTAAATCGCTGTATAAAAGTGCATCCAGGTATGCAACAGAACATCGTAAGGCAGCTCCGTCGCACTCTGTATGGACGATACACCGCAATAGCGTAAAGTTACCCATTCCCATATAGGTCGCCTGCAGTCCCAGGACTGTACGATCTGAACTGAAGATTTAAACTTTCTCAAGTCACACACCATCAGTTAACTCAAACGAAGCGGCCCTCAGTTTTTAGACTGACACTTCGTGAACTGCAGGAGAACTGAGCTTTCATCACTCACAAACGTTTTGTCATTGCTGATCGATGATTCCTATAGTGACCAATGTTTTTAGCTAATAATGCCAGGAAATAAAAGCTAACAGCACTTCTTGTACTTTTAATATTTCAAGAGCCAATAAGAAACGCAAGAAGACGTTTTTGGGTAAAAGATTGGTTGTTGCCACGTGATACATTATCTCATATGGCATTGGTGCCAAAGTTGAGAACTAGTGCTACAGATGACCTTAAGAAGTATCTCAGAATGGATGCCACGTTTCAATGAATTTCAGCGATGGTAAAGCCCTTAATATCAAAGAAAAATACAAAAATGAGAATAGCAATTACAGCCGAAGAACGATTGGTAGTGACACTTCGATATTTGGCCACAGGACGAAGTTTAGAAGATTTAAATTTATCTGCAATTATTTCACCTCAAGCCCTTGGAAAAATAATACTTTTATTTTTCTCGCGCCTATTTGCATAAGATGTGCTTTTTATTTTCCACAGACAAGGCAATTGCCTATATAACTCAATAAATCCGCTTAAACACGCGTCTTGCTTGAATTTGTCATTCTGCTATAAAATAGTATGAAATCTTCCAATGGGTTTAAAGTTGGGAACTTAAGATTCAAACTGACAATTTTTCTCCATACACATCAGTCTATCGTGAGATTCAAGTAGGCTCACACCGGTCGACGGCCGGTAATATATATATATATATATATATATATATATATATATATATATATATATATATATATATATATATATATATATATATATATATATATATATGTATATATATATATATATATATATATATATATATATATATATATATATATATATTAACAATTCTGAAAATGATTTAAAAATTAAATAAACCGAAACGTCATGTCACGCCGACTAGCTTTTTAGTTCTAAACCAATTGACCGATAAACCCAGGAAAACTCAAGAATATTTGCTAAACACGGCCAGGAAGAAATATGTAAATTTATAAAACTTATGTTTTGTACAACGAGAAAAAGTAGAAAAACGACGCTTTAATAATGCTGAATAGAGAATATCAACCTGAGCAAATCTTTTAATATTCAACAATTATAGTTACTGAAAAAGTCATCGTGCTATGTAAACATCAAATGGAGAGAGACGCAATTGTTGAATAATGTGAGAAATGTCAGCTTTTATATTAGGTAATTTGGTGATTAACGCTTAACACATTTATTTAAAAGTTTATAATATGCTTTTAAACCTTAATCGGTATAATTAATTTTAAAATCGTTTCACTGATATAGGAAAATATGGTGACATTTAACCAAGACAAATTTTTATGTTACTACACAAAATGTTAGAATTTATGGTCTGCACGTGACCTAGTTAATTTTCTGGTACAAGTGAAGATATTTTTGTGTGACAGTACATTATTAATCATGAAAATATATTTTTGCTGCAACGAATAAAACGGCTGAAAAATTTTTTCTCAAAAAATCTTGGCAGTGCATTTATATGTGTGAAGGAATCATGCCTTTGTGTTGTTATAAGTAAATAAATATTTTTAGGCATACAAAGCGCATTTTTAAAAGTCAATTTTCTTTTAAGGAAAAAGAATAACATTGTTTAACTCTTCTTTTACCGAAACTACACACACAATATGTTTTACAACAGCCACAATATGTCCTGAACTTAAAGGGCCCCACATTGTTTGTGTTTCCTTGGGTTTGCTTATTTTTTGGTATTAATCGTCGTTCTTTGTTATTGTCACTGCTAATAGATAAACATAGTTACTTGTCAGCTTCATCGTCGTCAAAGAACTGAAGTAGTGTGTGTGTGTGTGTGCAGTAACCCTTTTGATCATCAAAGCTGGTAGTCTTAATCGACGACTATGAAAGTTTAAAAAGAATGAAGTGTGTGAGACTTTTAGGCTTGTCGGAGTGACATATACAATTTTGTTTTTAATAACGAGTCTTAACACGGTGAAAATAAATATAGTATATAATATACGTGTAAAGAACATTTCACACTCATGTGACTTATGATACATTAATTTGTGATACAGGTTAAAAAATCTTGCGAGCTCGTTTAACTTATGACCGATCTATTTGGGACACTCACATACGTACAGCGCCTTTCAGACTCATGTGTGTTATAATACTTCACCAAATTCTCGCGCTCGTGGAAATAATCTTACACACTTATGTGTTTTATAGCCCACTAATTTGATAGATTCATGTAAAACACACAACACTCCTGTAACTGATATGACGCACCACCAATTCGCGATACTCGTCGAAAGCACTTTCCACACCTGTGTGAATTATGATCCACCAATTTGTCAGATTTGCACCTTTCACAAGTATGTGACATATAACCCACCACTCATATGCTATGCCTTTCACACTCGTTTGACTTATGGCCCAAAAATTTATCACGCTTGTGTAAAGCATCTTTTACACTATTATGGATTATAATCTACCAATTCGATACACTCATTTGAAGCATAACTTACACTAAAGTGACTTATGATCCACTAATTTGTCATAAATGCAGTGTTCCCAATTATGTAACATATGATACACCAATTTGTCAGATTTGCACCTTTCACAATTATGTGACATATAACCCACCACTCATATGCCATGCCTTTCACACTCGTTTGACTTATAGCCCAAAAATTTATCACGCTTGTGAGTTATGATCCACCAGTTTGTCATAAATGCAGTGTTCACAATTATGTAACATATGACCCACCAATTTACCACACTTTTGTAAAGTATCTTTCCTATTCGTGTGACTTACTACTCAGTAAGTAACCTATCACACTCGTGTAGCAAATGCTGTTTTAAACTATTACATTAGGAAATATGGTATTGTTCTTGACGTGGTATATTATATGAATGCAGTAATACTTGTATTACGGCAGTTGATTGTATTCTGCATCTGAAAACTCGAAAAACAATTAATTATATCTGTACTGAAAAACTCTTCACGGTAATATTGTACCAGTTAAGTCAGCAAATAAAAATTAATGAAGTTTTCGGTAAATATTAGTTTGGTTTCACACTTTTTTACTGATTATATTGATTTATTCTGCTAGATTCTCGTTGCCCCTAAATTTTAAGTAATACATATGCACAAAACCGAATGTTACCGTATTAGATGCATTAAACATTCCAATCGTATAACAGACCGACAGGTTATTTTTAGAGACATTCCGTATTATTTTGATAATGGAGTTATAAGCTAAGCTGCTTATATGAGACATTTGCAAAAATGAATGAACATGTGATTTACAGCATATACGTGACCTAATTAATTCTTTGTTATGCCTAAAGACATTATTCATGTATCAGCATATTTTTAACTCTAATATAACACCCCCGCTGTTGCAGACTATACCAGCAAACATGGGTTTTATCTTCAGATAGGTAGAATCACGAAAATTACTGTAGTAAACTTACACAGGGTATTACACTTAAAGCTGAAAATGCTAATTTCTCGGAAACTAACAGACATAACCAAAATTTTACAAAGAAGTGAGAAAACACAAGCAATTAATCGACTAAAAAAGATAGAGGAAATTACCAGCAGAACAACAAGAGGCGCGTTACATATGCACCCCTTTACTGGCCAGCCGCAAAAGCCTAGTACTTCTCACCTAGGGTCTCCAGATTTTGAAACTAATTACTTGCAGATGTATTAATAGATTACATTTCCCTTTTCTTCAGACACCCACGGTACGTTAGTACCTAGACTTGAAGTCTACGTGGGCTGTGTCAGAAAACAAAAAAAGTTCAATTTGCCTTATTGTGATATGCTTGGGTTTGATTTGACCTTTTGAATTATTCTAATATTTCAGCAGCTTCCCTGGTTTAATTTAGTTCTATTATTGTCCTTAGTACATATGTACTAAAATTGCCCTTTTCTGTATAAATTTGCGAAGAACCTCAGAAACAAATTCATAGTATACAACTAAGTTTCTTATCCTTACACTGGTCAGTTTAAATCTTTTGGTTGTCAAATTAGACCGGACTAGCGTTGGAGAATCTGGCCGACGGTCTTTTAAGTTGTAAGGATATAAAAAATTTATTAAAAGGTTAAAGAAAACGCCACTGACTACCTGTTACTGAAGTAGTCTTTCTTCAAAGTTATGTTAAAAACTTTTTTAAATCGGGCATTACGAAGTTTTCTCTTTTATATATTGTGTCGTTATAAAGTTTCTAAGCGAATTTTCAAGTTTTAGATCAATATGCCTAATTGACAGTTTCGAAAATTTAACCAAGCACAAAACGTGTTAGGAAAACAATTACCGAAAAGCTGAAAGAAATATAAAACAAAATTAAACGTTTCAACTTATCTTGTTACATAAAATAAATAAACTTAACAATACACATCACATTTTATATGTTCAGATTCTCCAACGCTGGTCCGGTCTAATTTGACAACCAAAAGTTTTAAATTGACAAGTGTAAGAATAAGACAACTAAGTTTTATACTGTCAACTTATCTCTCAGCATTTTCGCAAATTTATAAAGCAAAGGGAAATTTATGTACGTACTTTCAACAATAATAGAACTAAATTCATTACAGCAACTCGTTCCAAGATAAAAATCATTTAGAACCCAAGCAAATCGCTTAATTATCAGAATAATTCAGAAGTTTTTAATGACGACTTATTAACAATGACAGGGCAAAAACTTGTCAAAACATAACTGATCAACTATAAGATCTTAATTTAAACCAGTAATAAATCTTAAAACTTCTTAGTGAATCTGAACGTAAATGTTAAATTTAGTTACAAAAAATATTTATAATTTACCTTGGTTTTAAGTCATATTTTGTCAAATATCCTTTACAAGATTTAAAAAAAACTGAATGTAACGAAAAATTTAACTTGCATTTTAGGTAAGAGTTTAAAATTGGATTTTAGCTCTTTACACTTACTTTATATCAAAATTTCGCAACGTGTTTCGGTTAGTATTTCAACCTTGAGATCGCTTAACTCGCAAACAGGGGATGATATGATATACTGACACCATTCACGTAGCGATGTTAAAGTACGTGCCGAATTTTAAACCGGAGCCTGAATCCAAAATGCATCTGCCGTCTATTCAAAAACTTAAAGAAAATATTCTTGCGAATTTGAAGTCATAAACTCTTATAGGTGGAGTATTTTGTGTTTTCTTCTATTCGTCCATATTTTCCGTAAAGCCATGACACATGAAAGAATACCCTTTTATTATATATCAAAGTTCTTATGTTCTTTATGAATAGCCAGCTGCATATTTTTTTACCAGTAAGAAAAGACAAAAAAAAGAATTTTTATTTACTAACATATTTTTCTCAATTTCTTTGGCAAGCGGTGCAACTATATATTTTTTTTACTCAAAAAGTGTTTTATATCATTCACTGTACCGATTCTCAATAACTACACTGACACTCCCCCCCCCCCCCCCCCCCCGGTTTGCAACGCCAAGAGCCATCATCCCTGGTGTCGCGCAACCGTCAGTAATTTGAGCAGTCTACCGACTGGAGAGTCTGAAGAGGCGCCTTCATCCGACGACAAATCAGGTCTCACCAGTCCTTGAACCTGCGTAGGACAAAAATTTCGACACCTGCTCATATTATATCGTGAAAATATTTATCACCAGTTTTTACAGCCAGTACTGAGATCTTTGCCTATTTGCTATTGTTTTCAATTGCAACTTCACCGTCTTGATGGGACACCCTGTGTAATATTACATAATTAATCGAATTGGATGTTATTATGCCTTAACGAAATCATGGGGTTTCAGTCACAAAGTTTCAAATGTGACAATGTAAAAAATAACATAATATCTTAGGTTTACGCGCTGGGGGTTACGTACTGAACTGACGGTTGAACTCTTCGACATATATCTTAACGTAGTAACGGAGTAGGACGGTTATGACGTCGATTCATGTTGTGCTATTCCCTTCATACACACTATATACCCACTGTATTCACACTGACGATCACGAAGTGTCCATGGTCGAAGTGGGATTCGAACTTCGTAATAAAACACTTGTTCAGAATGCAAGGAACTTCTAGGAAGACGGAAGCTTTTTCTTTAGTTGGGATGTCGTCACCTGCAGACCTGTTTCAAACTCTTTAGTTCTCGTCGGCACTCGATAAATGAACATACCTACCTTCCGAAAAAGTAAATCCTTAAAGCTACGATGTCGAACTGCATAAGCAGTATGACACAGGTAGCGCCATCCATTAGCAGTTTCAAGCAGTCGAAGTAGAATTTACCCCAGGGTAATTTTTAAATAATGAATGAAGTCTACTTGTCAGGGGTACATGTAAATATATGAAATTGAGAATCTAGAGATCTCTAAACCACCTAAAAATGCCTTATACAATAATGATTTCAACAAATAATGTATGTACTCGTATATCAGAAAGTGGGTATGTTCGACTATCTTGTGCTGATGAGAACTAAAGAGTTCGAAACCGGTCTGCAGGTGACAACATACTAACTAAAGAAAAAGCTCCCTTCTTCCTAGTAGTTTCTTACATGAACAAGTATTTTATTACCTTAATGTGTACTGCAAAATTCTGGTATGTAATCCAGCGCTAAGAGGGGCATATAGCCCGGAGAATAGCTGTTTTATAGCATTATTTGTTTAAATCCGTACTGTATAAGGCATCTTCAGGTGGTTTAGAGAACTTTAGATTCTCAATTTTACATATTAATGGTTACACTGGAACCATTTGGTGAACCTTGTCTGTGTCTCCCCAGTTTCAGCCTACAAGGAAACATTAAAGAGATTAGCGCTTTCGAAGTATTACATTGATCTGGAAATTTTTATTGACTTTTAAATTTTTTTAGAAAATATGAGTCTTATAGAGATTGGCCGATATTTTCCTCATTGGCCACATTTTCTTCATCCTCAGTGGCCTATTCGGTTGGTTAGTTGAAAAAAAGTTAAAGCAAGAGATATAATACGACAATCAAAAACCAACCATCATTAAAGCTCATAAAATGTCAAAATATCAATTTACAACAAACACCCCATAACAATCTTTAATTGTATTTTTATGCCGCTAACACACACATAACAGCAAATTGTCGTTTCTGCTGATGTAACTGTTATTATAAACGGAAGGGCGCAAAATGAGACCAATCAAATTATTCCCCGCATCTCTCCCCCTGCCCTTTAGCCGTCCCTTTCTCTGTTGCAAATGCGTTATGACAACTTTTATTTGTTCGACAAATTTCTTCGTTCCAATTATGAGCGTGCTGTTAGCTTTAATGGAAAGAATTTCGGCCGTTTTCACGGTGCCAGCGAAATTTTATGTGGTTTTATAAGTAAAGTTTATGGTATAGACGGCTTTCATGTTGACGTCTCCGATGATATTATTGATAATAAAATTTGCCAGTTGTTGTCGTTGAGTGTATTTATTGAATTCTTGTGTCGAATGTGAAAAGTAATTTTTGGGAACAATTTAAATAAATTTTATTTGCTGGCTTTTTCACCCCATGCGTAATATATTTTTACTTCCCAGTGATATTAAGAATGTGAAAAGTATTGTAATTGTCCTTTAATTCAATGAGCTCTTTCACTGTAACTGAATTTTTTGGAATATGAATGTATTTTTCATGCATAAATCGTTTAAAAATATTATTTTAAGGAAAATTGCAAAGATAATTTAACTACAATAAAATGTTTTACTTCTCGATATTTTTTATTACGTACCAAGTATGGCAAGTCGCACTCCTCAACAAACTGCCTTCTCACGGTCTTCCTACCAAATTATTTGCCTGTATCGGTGGCTTTCTCTCTAAGCGGCGCATATCTGTCGTGGTTGACGGTCACTCATCTAACTTCCATCTTATCAATGCTAGCGTACCCCAAGGTTCAATCCTGGCACCAACCCTATTTCTTCTTTACATTAATGACTTCACACTAATGCTCTCTTCAACTACCTATCTCATCCACAGTTATGCTGACGATAGTACTCTTCACTCCAACATTCATTTTTCCAGCCAAGTCTCGAATCAAAAGCTGGAAAATAGACGCAGATATATGCATCTATCCCTTTCCCAAGATATTTAATTAATCGTAGACTGGGGTGCCAAGAACCTTGTTCAGTTCAACGTCTCCAAAATCCGGTCTTGCTCCCTGTTATCGATCAATACTTACCCCATCCACATGCCTTACAGAACAACGAAAGGTTCCATCTCGTTGGCATCGCTTTCGAACATGATCTCAGCTGGCACAAACACGTTACAGCAATAGCCACATCAGCAGCTAAAAAACTTGGTTTTCCCCGTCCAACTTATACGATCTCTATGTTTCCCAAATAAGACTTAACCTGGAGTACTGTTCCCATATCTGGGGAGCGGCATGACCTTCAACACTTAACATCAGTGATTTGATATATTTAAAAGATAGCCATTCGACTCATCAATGACCCAGTCCTCACAAGAAAACTCCTCTCTCGTTCGTCGCCGCGCTGTTGGGGATTTATCCCTTTTTTACCGATACTTCCACGGATTTTGCTCAAAAGAACTAGCCGCTATAATTCCCCCCTTGACTGCTCCTAACAGAACAACAAGAGGCGCGCTAAGTATGCATTGCCTTTACTGTCCAGCTACATAAGCCTAGAACATCCCACTTCTCCCGCTCATTCATATCTCGGGTTTCCAGATTATAAAACAAATTGGCTGCAGATGGTTTCCTTTCCCCTCCCAACCTCCAATCGTTTAAATGCCATGTCAATAGATTACATTTCCCTTCTCTTCAGACGCCCGCGGACGCTATTACTTAGGCTTGAAGTCTACGTGGGCTGTCTCAGATAAAAAGAAATTCAATTAAGCATATTTTTCTTGTCATTTATTTTTATTGTATAATAAATTCTAACGAAAGTTTAAAAAGACAAATGTGAAGGTTATTATTTAGGTACCACTTCAAAGTATAGTGTAACATAAATAAAAAGAAAAAACTTACTTAGGGCTCATTAGCATATAACAGTTAATATTTCCTAAACAAATACCTTTAAGCTTTTAGTCCTTTAATCTTCGGAAAACAAGCAAAATAATTATTAACACTAGAATTTACAGCACGCCTAATGAGAATTTATTTTTATAACATGTAACATCACAACCAATGAGATCACGTTTTACAATATTTGAATTTTGTACTAAGATTTGTAATATAAAATCGCTTTACTTCTTAATAAAAAGGAAAATAAATGGATACAATTTACGTTATGTATGTAGGGAATACAAAACAAATTCAGATTTATTTGGATCACATGCATTTTACCTATTGGACTGGTTTATTAGAAAAACGGAAAAATATATATTAATGGAGATGCTTTTGTGGCAATTATATTAATTTCATAATAGTCCAAACCAGTCCAGAATAAAAAAATAAACTTACTTTTGATAAATAACAAGAGCAAAATCAAAAAAATTTAATTTTGATTTTATTGACAAATTATGTTATTTGATCGCATTCCATAATTAATAAAGCTTGTTAGTGATGTGAATCCAAATTAACAAATTTGCCATTAAACAATAAAACATGAACGGGTGTAATACAAAATTCATAACTGAGTTCGATATATTTAGTTGTATGATATCAAACCGAAATATGTTTTTAAAATAGATGAAAAATTTATGAGATGTAAATTAATTTCAATTATTTTCATAAAATTTTGATTTTATTTATAGAGGAGAAAACTTGTTTTATTAATTTATAAGTTTTAAACCAAACCACCGTTTTAAGCTTATCTACTGTTAATAGCATAGTTAAATATAAAGATCCTAGTATCGGCCATTTTTAACCACCATATACAGGGTTGTCCAAAAGTATTGACACACTAGATTTCTGGCATTAAAATATTCCGATTTAGTCAAACGTGTTAAGTCCGAAAAGTCATAAAACAGAGACATAGGGCGTTAAAATGAAAACTTGAGATTCAACTTTCTTTAATACCCTATAGAAATATTTGACATATTGCCATGAAAATTGGTATAGGGGAGTGGTTTCCAGAGTATGCGCCGCGGCACCCTGGTGTTACTGGGTCAGATTTTGAGTTATATATTATACAGTTTTTTAAAATTGCCCGTTTCTTATTAAATAGTAATACTAGTAATAAACGTGAAAATGAAAATAAAGAAAGTTCTCCGTCAACCAGCGATACAATTGAGGAAAAGCGTAAATATCGTATAGGTAAGATAATAATTATTTGGATTTTGGTTTTACATCGACAGAAGTCAATGACAAAGAGAGACCATAGTGTGTAATTTGCATGATAGTTTTGACTCCAGAATGCATGCTACCAAGTATATTGAAGCGTCATTTAGAAACCAAGCACTGCATTATAGTTAGCAAATCTCGTGACTTTTTTGAAAGAAAGTTAGGAGAATGAAAACAAAAAAGGTACTTTCTTCAAAAGATTTTGTGAGGATGTGGGATCCGAATACATTTATTATACTACAGCAGTGCGCGATCGCTCTCTCGTGGAAAGGTTTTGTCGGATGCAGAAAAAATTGTCGACATAGACTTTTTGATAAAGCTAGCCTACTTGTGTGATATTTTGGAAACGAATGTTTTATATCCCTCAATGCAGTGGAAAAATGAACATTTTAAATTGCATTGAAAAAATTGAAGCTTTTGTAAAAAACTAGAACTATGGAGGAGGAAAATGAATGAAGATGGAGGCAAAGACTATTTTCCATGATTACAGAAGTTTTAGAATATATAATCAGCAGGATCTAGGATATGACCGTAAGATATTTAAAATACATTTAGCGAAATAAGTTATAAATAAAACCATTTGCCAGCTTTAATAAATGATGTACTGAACCTTATACTGGTAATATTATTATATTTTATTAACTCTAACTGATCACTAGGACACGCTTACAATCCTGGTTCATAAAGTTTTATCCAGATGCTAACAGCGTTTTGAAATGCTAGAGAAATAGGGACATAAAGCGTATTAATATTTTATTAGAATTGTTATTGGTGGTCATAAAGCCAACTCACCCTATGCTTATAAAATCGAATGCTATAAATTATATCTGTTTACATGCTAAAAGTACGAATCTGAACACGCATTATCTTTTTAGGAATTTAATGGTAGTAAAGACCAGCGGCGACGTTCTAAAATCACGACACGACATAATACCCGATACGATCGCAAATTAATTTCTATTCAGTTTTGTTGGGTTAACCACAAATAGAATTCTCTTACAAATCGTCGGCAAAACTAGTTACTCGATACCCATTTAACCAAATGAAATAAATGGAATTTAATCTAATAATACGTAATGTTTTTGGCAAATGTCAAACCAAACTTCTAGCCTAGCTTTTAGAGATCGTATAGGTTTTCACTAAACCAAAATTTCATAATCTATATTATATAAACATATGCCCGGATGTTATATGTGCTTTATAATCAAAATGACGTGTCTTATCGTCTGCTATTGGCTGACTTCTCTTTATCGAGAGAAAGTGACGTCATTTTCTATTCTCCAAAATAAAGTATTACGGAACATAGTTAGTGCACCGTGGTACATACGAAATAGTGACCTACATCGCGATCTTGGTATCCCGTATGTCGCTAGTGAAATTAGAAGATTTGCCATCAAGCACGAGTCTCGACTCCATCAGCACGTTAACGTCGAAGCCATTAGGCTTCTTGACAACCAGGACCTAGTTAGAAGGCTGAAGAGGACCAAGCCCTTTGAACTAGTATAGACTTTTGAAAACATAGTACAGTGCGCAAGTGTGTGAGTGCTAAGTGCCATGGCCATGAGTCACAACAGATAAACCTTTAGGACTCCATTGGGTGAACTTTAGTATATAAGGATTTTAGTTTTTAAGAATTTAGAGAAAAATTAATGGTTGGTCTTGCAGACCAGTTTTAATAACAGTAAACGCCGCAGGCTTTATCAATAAAAAAAAAAAAAAAAAAAAAAAATTTCTATTCTATTACCGTCAAGAATCGGGCCCCTGTTCCGTAATTTTAATCGAAAAATAAAAACCTATTAAAATTCAATTGAATTTAAAATATTTATAAAATGATGTCGGGTATTTGCGCGATGGGTTGCGTCTGGCCTTTTGCGGAAAGGCAGCCGATTAGCTAGCACATTCGTGTGCATTTATATGCACCTGCTATTCTGCCAGCATTCTGTTATTGATGATTTTGTTCGGACTTATCCTAAATGGTACATTTCCAAGTAATTTTTGGTAGGGGGAAAATTTTTAGTATGTTAATACGATTGTGGGGGATATATTTCTACAAATGTTTCTGTCGACGTACTACATTGCATCTAGAGTAGAAAGAGAGCAACATAAAAGTCGAAAAATCACTATTATAAAAATATTGAATGCCCAGAGATTTTCAGGATTTATGACTTCCCTTTTCGTTTCGGTACCGGAGGGTGGCTTCATCTTGTAAGATACTTTTGGAGTTAAATGCAAAGTAAACACTATTACGTAGAATAAACATTTGCGACTGTTTAAAAGACTTATTGTTTTCTTTATTTATTTAACAGATATTTAAATTAAGAAGTAAGCACGTGGAAAATTGTATTTGTCTTGGTAGGTATATACAATGGCCACCAAATATATTGAAAAAAGCCACTATTGCAATAGCACAAAATGGTAGTTGGTGGATTGACTGACTGATTTGTAAATAACCTAGAATCTCCTACAATATTCGCCTCGCTACTATTCATATTCATATTGTTTGCATACAAAATCAGAGGTCATGCACAAGGGTCACATATGGGAAATCGTCTTTGACAATATACCATAAGAGAAGTAGTATTTTATAAACGTCAGCTAAGAGATTATTTGTTTTTTTTCTCATCCTTTACATAAAATGTTTCAGACTGTAATGAAAAAATTTATTGATTTATTTATTTTGATTATTTTTATTTTGTGATCTAATAATCCGATTTTTAAAATAATACGATTCTGCCCACCGCTTGTAAAAGAGATACCCCTACAACCCCTAAAGCAATCTGACATGCGATACAGATATGATTAATACTTAATTTTGATTGTTATTGGTAGCCATAAAAATTGCTCACGGCAAACCACGCGAAATAAATTTATTATAAGTTATATATCTGGAAACGGCAATAAAATTTGTTTATTTACGGGCAAGCCATCACGTCAGCAGGATTTAACTGTAATAAACGATCTGGTTAGCGGGGATTTTAGGTCACGTGTTTCGATATTTGTCGAATCAGATGGCAAATTGGTGCAGGGGTATAAAAAGTTCCCAGCTTGATAAAATCGTCATAAAATATATTACGATCATAAAAAACTAAGGAAGTCCTGGTGGACTGTAAAATGCCAAATATGTGTATCTGAGGAATATACCTAGTGTATTATTATTTATTAGTACGGTATTTTCGGGTTTTATGGCTTATTTTATAGACCCTTTTATAGGATAATATCGATAATTTGATGAAGAAATACGATCATTCGGTTGACTTACGATTGGATTAAAGACTTTAAAAGAGAAGCAGCAAATTGTAAGTTGAATAATTAATAATGAAAAATTAATGCAAGATTTTCAAGGTACAATTTATTTAAGCTATGTGCTTAAAATTACATTTTATGTTTTCATTATTGGGCATAAAAGGGAATTTTAAAATTTGTAGCGTAAATTGTAGAAATCTATAAAGAACAAGTAAACAGTTTGGAAAAAATGGCGTTAATGATATACACTGTATAATATAAGAAGTTCCGACCAAGCTGATTATTTTGAAAACTTTTTTTTTTATCTGAGACAACCATGTAAACTTCAAGCGTAAGTACAGGGAAGGGAAATGGAATCTATTGACACGGGATTTAAAGGATTGGATGTTGGGGGGGGGGGGGGGGGGGGAAGAGAAAATATCTGCAAGCAGTCCGTTCCATAATCTGAAGACCATAGGTATAAATAAGCGAGAAAAGTGGGATGATCTAAGCTTTTATAGCTGGACAGTAAAGGGATGCATACGTAACGCGCCTCTTGTTGTTCTGTTAGGAACAGCCAAGGGAGGAATTATAGCAGCTAGTTCTCCAGAGCAAAATCCGTGAAAGTATCGGTAGAAAAGGGATAAATCCCCAACAGCGCGGCGATAAGCGAGAGAAGGGAGTTTTCTTGTGAGTCATTGATAAGTCCAATGGCTCTTTTTTGGATAGAATCAAGGATGCCAAAGATGCCGGCCCTGTTTATAGTCCTTTGAAAATTTACCGGATTTTTTACAACTGGTGTCGATAATTGTTTATTGCAGGCAATAGGTCAACAAAAAAACTTGAAACTTTTTTTTGAATAATAAGCGTATTTAACTTTATGCAAACTTCGCAATATCCATGGAACTATTAGGATTGGGTATAGGTACATATACTTAGTCTATAATTTTAAGCAGAATCAAAAATTAAAGCAACAGATGGGTATTCCGTTTAAAAAATATATATCTTGGATCCGTCACAACTCTTTGAACAACCCTGTAGCCCAAAACTTTTATCCAAAACAGTTTTTGCTAAACTGTGTGGTTTAAAAAAAATCAGCAAGTCTAGGACTTTTTTCACACCCTAAAAAATATCTACTTAGAGTAAGGTCTAAAATATACTCAAAAATAGATTTAGCGTTGAATTAAAAATTATTTTTTTGGATGCAGCAGTGCAGCATACACTTATTTTTTGATCCATTTGCTATTTCCTTACATTCTTTTTTGCTGTATTTTAGGTCCTTGTCCGGAAATATCATCGAGATTGGTTAATAAACCAGAAAAGAAGCTGGTCGAATTCGATTTCGGAAACGTACAGAAAGTATTATAGCCCAATATTATTTTATTTAAACTGGCTTTATATTTCCTATTAAATAACCTTTACTGACTTTACCGGATTGATTTTATTTATAGTGAAATTGAATTGTAGACAACAGAATGAACTGGCGAGCTGTAATGGCATTTCGAAGCTATTTCCGGTTCTTTTGAAACTTGGCGGTCTAAGATCCATAGGGGTATTTTACAGTATGCAGATTTGCCTTTATGAATTTAATTAAGCAATTTGTTAGTAAGCAATTACCTAGCAAAAGCTTAAAAGTCTTAAGTATTTACTAGCTGCCCGATATTTTGACTTGCATATTTTCATGAAATTTTGGTCAGTTAATAGGGAGATGGGATGGAATGGGATATTTAAACATATTTTTGCCATTTATCCCCTCTCTCTATTTTGAGGGATGGGGGGTAACGTTGGAATTTTAAATGGGATGTACTTTTGTTTATAAAATTCGAATCCACGTGAAAACTACGTATGTGTATAATTTTTTTATTTGCTCTTTCGGTTACAGAATTATGAATTATTAGGTTATAAAATAAGAAAAATTGTGTATCATTTAATTTTAACTTATTAATCATCTGTCATGCTTGAGAAGTTGTTCGAAATGTCCCCCTTCAACTTCCAAATACTTTCTCACTCTTTTTCTAAATAAATTTCGTACCCGCTTTAGCATTTCAGGTCTCACTAGTAAGCAGGCAAAGCGTATTCGATCTTTCATATCATCTAGGTAGGTACAGTCGCCATCCCTTTGTCCTTTATAAAACCCCACAAGAAAAATAGGGGTCAAATCCGGGGACCTAGCAGACCAGTTGACCAGATTTGACCCCCCTTGACTTTTTCTTGTGGGGATTTATAAAGGACAAAGTGATGATCACCTCACCTACAACTTTAGATGATGTGGAAGACCAAATCCGCTTTGCCTGCTTATTAGTGACGTTGCAGCATCTGCTAAATGAAAGACAATGGTAATAAGTTTTTGTATAAAAATTAGAACTGAAAACATTTGTCTTTATAGCTATCTTAAAATTAGGTACTTATTTTGATGTTGGTAATATCATTTAAAACGTAAACTTTGGAACACCAGATGTTGATTTCAAGGCTGAAAACTATTCTTTGTAGGGACATTTCACCACTAAAATCAAACTCAATAGCTTGAACAGGGACACAAAAACAAGACTGCTTCAAACCGTCTAGAAAACCCAACTGGGACGGCCAAAAAATCATCAGAAAGCTGTCTTCGAAACAGATCATAATAATATGTTCTCTAGATAACATAATACCCAAAAAATTATAATATATCAAAATACCTAAACAGAACAATAACTAGATTACATGCTGGCATGTGAAACCATAGGTTATAATTTTCATCCATACATACAGGGTGTTACAAAAATATGTTAAGAAATTTTAAGGGCAGATTCTACATCTAAAAATATGACAATGAAGAAAACCTAACTGATCAACTAGACGATCTTAATTTAAACCATTACTAAATCTTAAACCTTCTTAGTGAATCTGAACGTTAGTTTTTTTCACGATTTTTAATTTTTAAAGCCTTGCCATTTAAACACGAATTAATATAATACGGACCTCGGGTTTGCGATAAAATGTTTCTTTTTTGAAGACCCTTAAAATGAGTTACCACACGGCATAGGGTTGCTTTTAAAATTTTTGACCTAAACTCCCTATCGTCACCCCTCAAGGGGGTTGAAAAAGTTAAATTACACGAAAAAGTAGATTTATTAACCAAACCACCTAAAATTTGGTGTCTCTATCTTTACTAATAGCAATTTTTGCAAATACTGCGACTTTTCGGGCACCCTGTAATACCTCATCTGCATCTCAGGTATATGTAACTCGAAGTTTCTATGTAACGGCCCCCTCTGTGGGGCCTCTAGAAAAATATTTGATTCATTACGGAGTCCGAGAATCCAAAAAACTTGGAAACTACTGACTTACATTATAAGTTTAATTTTTGACAAAATAGATCAAGATGATCTCTCAAAGTTACTATACCTACACTATAGACCAAAACCACAAGACATTTTGTGCATCTTTTTATCTGTATATGAATATTTATTGCTACAGTTACACCGGCTACTTTCTTATGGTACATTTTCTAAGCAAAACTTTAAATTTCACAATACTTTTGAGCACTACGATGAACGAACAAACAATAATAATCCATTGCTATATCAAGCCAGGTAAAATGAAGCCCCGCAACGCAAATGAGCCTGAGCGGTTTGGGGGCTCAAAACCCCGCAACATTGGAGTTAGAAAAGCACAGGTTCCTACAATTACGCTACTGCAGTAATTTTACGGTTAATATACAGTGGATCAAAACACGATGAAGAAAATGGTGCATTAGTTTTCGGTAAAGGAGTTTTATTCTCTGGGACACTATGCAACAGTATATCAAGCAGAAGTGTATGCTATTCAGCAGTGTTCTTACTTTTGTATGGCCAATGCGAACAGAGTTGGAAATATTAACATATGCTCGGACAGTGGAGCATAAAGACTGTCGCTGAAGCCAGTTATTGTTAAGATTTGAAGTATCCAGTACGCAGGATCTAGACTATACAGGATTTTATTTATTTTAGATATTAAATCAATATTCATACATCCATTCTTATTCAAAAATTAAGATGTACTAAAAATTTAGCGACAAAATTCAACACAATAACATAATAAAGGCGTTTGTATTATCAAAGTCGAAATTACGGAAGACTCGAGTAAAATTATTATTTTCCTCCTTTTGCTACTGTTTGCTGTAAATACCAATTTATTTCAAGTTCCTTTGTACTAAATAATTTTGCTTAACAGGATATATCCAGAGAAACAAAACGACCCTTTGTTCGGTAAGTTTCTGGAAAGTTGTCATTGCTTTAGTGTTTTGGGCGTAACTCTACAATCGAAATTCGAGACAACACTTTGATTTCGGTATTTGGCTTACAAATTTCTCAGGGACGGATTCAAATATCCTGAGGGTACAAAGATGCTGATAGTTTCCATCTGGATTAAAAGAATTTTTATACGGAACAATAAAGATCGAGTTAATTTGTAATTATATATCTAGCTTCTCTAATGAGTCTCTGGAGCTGTGGAAATGCGTATGGGGAGGAGACGAGAATGATGCATAGAGGAAGCAAAGCTCCTTATTGATCCTAGAGGATTTAAACAAACTTTCAAGTCTAGTATGTAGTTATAGCTCAAATTAAGTTATTTATACAGTGTTTCATTCCAATACTAGTCACCCTCAATATCCATAGTACATTCTTTGTCACAGCAGGGTAGCACTTGATTATAATAATTGGTTTACTTAAAAAAAGCACGTCAATTTAGATATCTAAGGGAAAGTTTAAGATCAGTCACATATTGAATTTTATGTTTCACCCTCACCCCCTACCCCCATTTTGGAATATCAAATAGCACACCCTACCTGCCATTTTAAAGGCCACAAAAATCCTGATCTAAACACGTTTAAAATTTGAATGGTTGGTCCTTCCTTATGATCCAAAGTTATTAAATACAGTCAGCAATATTATATTTTGAGCAATATGACAATTTTAATATAAATTCTCTTTAATAGGTATTCAAAATATGCTCCATTATTGTCTAGACCAGAGGTTCCCAACTAGTGGTACGTGTACTGCTGGTGGTACGCGAGAGCATTTTGGGTGATACGCAGAAGGGTTTAATAATAATGCCAAGCAAAAGTACTGGGTTAAAACTTACAACTTTTAGGTAAATGCATTTTGTAAAGTTATTCACATGACTATAGAATTTATTTGACCCCCTTAAAAAGTTATAAATCAGTGGTACGCCACGGCCCTTCAAAATTCTTAGGTAGTTCTCAAGTATAGATAAAAATCACTGGTCTAGACTATAATATAGGCTATTTTCCAATATATCGCAGACATTAAAAAATGTTTCAGCATTAATCCGGGCGAAGTTCTGTAAACTACCATTTTTAAGAGACCCTAGAGAAAAAGTCAAGCTGTGTCATATCTAGAGGTTTCGTCTGTCACTCTAGAACACCTCTTCTACCAATCAATTTTCCGGAAAATTTTTAATCCAATCGTTCTCGTATAGGTAGTGCAATGGGCTCCGTTATGTGGAATGGCAAATTATAAATTTTGTTGGGTCACTAGCAAGTCTTCTTCTTCGAAGATTTGATTTAAGTGACACTGAAGTGACTTTTCTAAAATGTGTAGAGCTCAAAAAAAAAGTCTGTAAACTACCATTTTTAAGAGACCCTAGAGAAAAAGTCAAGCTGTGTCATATCTAGAGGTTTCGTCGGCCACTCTAGAACACCTCTTCTACCAATGAATTTTCCGGAAAATTTTTAATCCAATCGTTCTCGTATATGTAGTGCAATGGGCTCCGTTATGTGGAATGGCAAATTATAAATTTTGTTGGGTCAGTACCAAGTCTTCTTCTTCGAAGATTTGATTTAAGTGACACTGAAGTGACTTTTCTAAAATGTGTAGAGTTCAGAAAAAAAGTCTGTAAACTACCATTTTTAAGAGACCCTAGAGAAAAAGTCAAGCTGTGTCATATCTAGAGGTTTCGTCGGTCACTCTAGAACACCTCTTCTACCAATCAATTTTCCGGAAAATTTTTAATCCAATCATTCTCATATATGTAGTGCAATGGGCTCCGTTATGTGGAATGGCAAATTGTAAATTTTGTTGGGTCACTACCAAGTCTTCTTCTTCGAAGATTTGATTTAAGTGACACTGAAGTGACTTTTCTAAAATGTGTAGAGCTCAAAAAAAAAGTCTGTAAACTACCATTTTTAAGAGACCCTAGAGAAAAAGTCAAGCTGTGTCATATCTAGAGGTTTCGTCGGTCACTCTAGAACACCTCTTCTACCAATCAATTTTCCGGAAAATTTTTAATCCAATCATTCTCATATATGTAGTGCAATGGGCTCCGTTATGTGGAATGGCAAATTGTAAATTTTGTTGGGTCATTACCAAGTCTTCTTCTTCGAAGATTTGATTTAAGTGACACTGAAGTGACTTTTCTAAAATATGTAGAGCTCAAAAAAAAGTCTGTAAACTACCATTTTTAAGAAACCCTTGAGAAAGTCAAGCTCTGTCATGTCTGGAGGCTTCATCGGCCACTCTAGAACACCTCTTCTACCAATCAATTTTCCGGAAAATTTTTAATCCAATCGTTCTCGTATATGTAGTGCAATGGGCTCCGTTATGTGGAATGGCAAATTATAAATTTTGTTGGGTCATTATCAAGTCTTCTTCTTCGAAGATTTGATTTAAGTGACACTGAAGTGACTTTTCTAAAATGTGTAGAGCTCAAAAAAGAAGTCTGTAAACTACCATTTTTAAGAAACCCTTGAGAAAAAGTCAAGCTCTGTCATATCTGGAGGCTTCATCGGCCACTCTAGGGCACCTCTTCTACCAATCAATTTTCCGGGAAATCTTTAATCCGGCGTAAATCGTATGTGTATATATATATATATATATATATATATATATATATATATATATATATATATATATATATATATATATATATATATATATTTATATATATATATATATATATATATATATATATATATATATATATATATATATATATATATATATATATATATATATATATATATATATATATATATAGATAGATATATACATATTGTCAACAAGTTCGAAAGTTTTCTGGTTCTGTAAGGCTTGGCCATTCATGTTGGCGTGTTTTTTCTTTAAACTGAGTTTACTTCAAATCATGTGATATTGAAGGTGACTTGTTTTGAAATGTAAGCCATGTATATACTGCCCAAGAAGTTTTTTAAATTATGAATATAACTTAAGACAATTTATTTTATCTTACATTATCCATATTCATTTTGTTTTGAATAATATTGCAATGTTTCCTTTACGCCAAAATACAAGTAACTTTTATTAACACATATAAAAAACTCCATTGATAAGACTCCGATGTTCCAACCATACATCACTATAAATTACAATGGTCTGCAGTTGTTGCAGTGTAGAGCTTTAAAGATTTATGTATGCGGCCATTCTGCGTTCGGTTTCATGGAATTTTGCTCAAACAAAAGAAAAATAAACATAAATAGGCTATTTACTCAAGCTTTTACTATCATTTAATATTAGAAAGTTGGATAATGGATAATTTTATGAAAGAAAAATTACTTTTTATTTACTTTGGAATATACTACACAGGCGAATTAACTAGAAACAGGACTTTTGAAGAAAGATATGAGGGGATATAACATAACTTAGGTGAGAAACCTTATTTCATTGATTTGGTTTTAAGGAACTCATCCAAGTCCGTAAAATTCTACAGGGAATTCTATTTAAAACAAAAAGATACAATATAAGACACCAGTGGCGCACCTAGGGGCTACGGGAGCAACCAGCCCCCCCCCCTCCGCCCTTAGTTCATGGCGACCCTAGCGCTTCTTTGTTTTATAGCGTATTTGTCATAATTTCATATAAATTAACCCCCATGGTGAACTGCCCCCTCCCCCCAAAATTCCAGGTACACCACTGCAAGAAACTATTTTTTTTTAATTAAGCATTAAGTAAATAAGAAATAGTTGGTTTGCCGAATCTTATCTAGTACAGTTATGGAATGGCCATTTTTGCCATAATTTTAAATATATGTTTTTATTAAATGGGTTAAATAATACTACAAAAGAAATTGGTTAGCCTTCACTTACTTTGTCCTGACCACCCGACCAAAATTGCCATTTTATTGAATGCAACAAAAAAAGAAATGTGACACGCACGATCTTGCACTATAATTCTGCCGACTGGAATGGTCTTCGAAACTTCTCTGCTTTCCCTTAAAACCTTGTCTGTGTGACATCACCCGATCCCTCCTAAATTTGCTCTCATGTCACAGATGCATTCAAGCAGGTAATAAAAGTTTCAGTCCACATACCCGCAAGAAACCTAAACTCTACCATCAAAAGCCATGGTTCTCCAAGGCCTGTGATAAAGCCGGGCTCAAAAAAGTCTAAGCTCACAAAAGGTATCTTTAAAATCCTACTACCGAAAATCGGATGCTGCAAATCTTTCTGGTCACTGGCCAAAAACATTAGTCAACACTTTTGCAAACGCACTTTTCCTCTCCTGACCTCTGACAACGAAATTATCTCCATATCTAAAGAGAAAGCTAAACCATTTGTCAAACAATTCGCTGCCAATTTCACCCTAATTCCTCCTATCAATTTCGCTCTTCCAACCTCTACGTCTGCACCCCACAAAATGTCCGACTTAATACTTAGGTTCAAACAATTTCAAAAAATCATTTTATCCCACACACCAAAAAGTCCTCTGGTCTGGATGGCATACTCGCAATTGTTCTAAAAATGCGCTGCAGAACTTGCACCCATCTTAACTCGTCTTTTCCAGACATCCTATAACAAGGGTATTTTCCCAGATAGCTGGAAGACTGTTCGTGTGTAACATGTCCCGAAGAAAGGTTCTAAGTCCCTTCCATCCAATTATAGATATTCCCTCTGTGGTCAGCAAAGTTATGGCGAAAGCCATAAATAGACGAAATTCTTAAATCAGAAGCACTAAGACTTCTTTAAACAATTTTTTTATTGTTACAGACTAGTCCTGATGGAAATATTACTACAAGCGTACTTACTGTCGTACCGACAGTGGAAGATGGAGGAAAATATCTATCTTGTCGCGGCCAGCAGCCTCAAATTCCGGATAGTGGTATTGAAGATGGATGGAAACTGGATATTCACCGTAAGTGTTTTTTTCTAAACGTGGTATACAAAGCATTTTTAAAATATAGAATGATAAACCTTTGAATGAATTTCACTACTTATAGGGCGTGTAATTTAAGAAGTAAATTATGTTTATTTTTGCTATACAACCTGAGGAAAGAATTTATTTATGAAATATTTGATGTTTGTGTAAATAACAGCAATGTTGGTAGACGTTGGCGAACTTTTTATCGAATCGACCAGCGGAACAAATGTTACTTGTATGCTGCTAAATTTTCCATTCATACGTACTATGTATATTCATGTTATAACTCCATTTTGCAAAGGATGTTCCGTGCAAATTATTGTGCATTTTTGTGTTTAGAACAATTTGTAATTTAAAGTTAATTTTAGGAAATTAATTCTCCTATAATATTTAAATTATATAGTAAACTGTACCGCCAACAATGTAATACGTGTGCAATGCAAATTTGTGGATGGTGTACACAGCGATATGTTCTTGATGTGCAATAATTAACCCTCAGATGCAGCCCGGAGTAAGTTATAGAGTCCAACCGAGATACGGCATAATTTAGGGTCCCTACAGAGTATGGGTATGCCCTAATGTAGGTCATATATTGCTAAACTTGTTATTATGAAGTTGTAATTTGCATTTGCTTTACCAGCTAGCCTTCCGCTGAGCATTTTAATTAAACCACTTGCGATTATCGTTTTTTTCACTACTTGATTGAATAAATTACCGATAGGCCTCTTTTTCAAAAATCAAAAAGAAAAAAGAAAAATTTGGTAGAATCTCTTTCATTGGCAACCACAGACAAAGCGGAGTTTTTGCGGCTATCAATATTTTGTTTTATAAAAGGAAGTAAGAAAGTATCACAATATTTCTGTTTAAACATGGTAGCTCTCAATTATTTACAAAGCACCGAAGACTTCAGGAGGCGGAGCTGACCTAAGAGGGAGAGTGATGGGAGCTGGCTCAAGTTGTACTCATACACGAGCACGATTTCTCCAGAAATAAATTTAATATACAATCTGTATATTAAATTTATATACAACGTGTCCAGAAACCATCTTAACAGGTTTGAAACTTTTTTATTTTTGACTTTACTGAAAAAAGGTGTTCCTCATAGAAAGTTCTGCTTGTTGGGAAAATAACATTTAAATCAAAAATTTTGACCCAGCGTCAAAGCACCCAGTGTCAAAGAAGGGTAAAAACGATAAATGCCGTAGAAGAAAACCTATCTTAATTTTAATTGCGAAGTATAATAACGTAAGAAAGTGCCGTCCAGAACTGAAAAGTGATTGAATATGAAATTTGACAAAATGACTTTAGGTATATTCATTCATATGTACCTTTAAATTTTTTAAAAAAGTGCTTTGGAATACATGTTTTTTAAATATAACATATTACCAAAATAAACAACCATAACATTTTATGAAATACTACACTAACCTTCAACATGGCCATCGTTACTTTCCATACAAACTATTGTACGTGATGAAAATTCAGCCACTGCATTTCTAACCATCTGAGGGGAAATTTCTTGGATACGTCCTCTGATAATTCTCTCTAAATGGTCTATGTTTCCAAAAGGTTTGTGGGCATAGACCTTTTCTTTTAAGAGTTCCCATAAGAAAAATCTAGGGGAGTTATATCTAGGGACCTTATAGAAAATTCTACCCTTCTTCCAATCCACCTCTGTGGAAATGTCCTGTTTAAAGATTCTGTCACTCTTGCAGATCTGCGACATGGAGCACCGTTATGTTGGAATCAAAGTGTGTTTCTTATATCCAGAGGTAGAAAAAGTAGAAAAAATTCAAATAATTTCGTGTTCAAAAAGTTCAAGTAATATTTTCTCGAAAAAAGTACGGCCCTGCAATTTTGCTCTTAAAAACACCACACCAAACGTTTGTCTTGAAAGAATACTGGTTACGACACTCAATTACAAAGTGGGGATTCTCATCACTCCATCACCTACAGCTTTGAGAACACACCACTCCATTTGAGGGGAATGTGGTCTCATCTGCAAATAATATTTTTCTTGTATAAAAATGGGCCATCTTCTACCTCACCTTGAAACCAAGATGAAAACAAAAATCGCGAATCAAAATCTCTAGGCTGCAGTTTGTGAAGAAATTTTGGTTTGTATGGGTGAAAATTACTTTCCCTTAAAATAACTTGGGCCGTGGATTTTGTAACAGTGGAACAGTGTAACGTGGAACAGTTTGTGAAATATTTCTCAATGAGATATTTGGATGTTCCGCGACAGCTTGCAAAATTGGGTATCTTCGTCTGTCCGCCAAACCTGGTGTGTAGTATTTCATAAAATGTGATCGTTATTTATTTTGGTAATATGTTATTTACAAAACATGTATTTCAAAAAACTTTTTTAAAAATTCAAAGGTACATTATGAATGACCATAAAGTTATTTTGTCAAATTTCATGTACATATATACATTATTTATATATTTATATATATATATATATATATATATATATATATATATATATATATATATATATATATATATATATATATATATATATATATATATATATATATATATATATATATATTAAATTTTATTTTCTTTTTGATTCTTTAGCCATACATAATATATTTTTTATAGGAAGTTTTCTTAGGTATGGGCTATTTTGTAAAGCAAACATAAAATTTAAAAATTCACAACGTTTCGCACATTGATTGTACAATATTGTGCTTTTTCAGGCTTCTTAAACACTTGGAAAGTGTGCATTTATATGATTTAAAAATGCTTGTCATGTGTGTCACAAGCATTTTTAAGCGTTTCCCCACAAATATTTTTAAAAATGCAGTAAACAAATACATCATATTATTATTATACTCGTATATCGTTGAATTCGTGCTTCAATAAGCTTTCATTCTACACCCTGCACGAGTCCCTTGAAACTAGGCTAATGTTAGCTTGTTCTCCCTATCTACTTCTGCTCTACATAGTCCTGCACTACCGTGAAACTAATTTTGCAGAAGATGATTACTTTAAGAGCCACCTGGCTATCTGAGTAAATGGCGATTGTTTTGCCTTTGACTCCACGTCGATGTCGAAGGATTTCCCTGCTGGAAATTCCTGCTGAATTTTCTTTTCCGCTTAAAACACTAGACTTATTTGGATTTTATTTATTGATTTGTTACCGTAAACACCAACTCCTTCTCCCCGAATAGAGTACGAGAGAAACAATTAAAAGGATCCTCCTAAGTTTTGATGAGTGACATTTCAATTTTATCCCCTGCCGTTTTAAAGTGTTTTGAAAAGCAGTTTTAACCCGAAAGAAATTGTTTCGTCCCTAATCTCAAACCACAATATTACAGCTACAATTAATATCTCTTGTCATTAGTATTATACAGTGAGTGCCAGAAAGTACTCAGCATATTGGAAAATTTTTATCTTTGAATTTAACAAATTTATTTGATTTCGAGAAAGCTCTGCATACCTTTCAACCAAAATAATACCCAACAAGTCCGCTGAAAGCCTTATGGTATACGAGGAAGAGTCAAAAATTCGAAATTGCGTTAAGAGTAAAGTACCCCATTTTTTATTTTAGAATTTTTTTTATTCAAAAATGTTATTTTAATTTCAAAGTTATACCCAAATATTAATTTTCGCTTACTTGGACAAAAAATAGGATTCAATCGTTTTTTTTGAATTACCCTGTATAAAAGGTAGATCGCAATGATACAGTACGCAAATTATATTTTATGTCAGAGTAGTCAGTTTCGAAAATATTATGGCCATTAAAAATAAAAACATAACAATTTTAAATATTTTTGATTTTAGAATTTCATCTAATTGACCTTTTGTGATACACTTTAACTTAAGCTATCTTCCAAATGGTATATTTATTCCTAAAACTACAAAGTTTTTTCTTTATTTAGGTTTTAATCGTGGTCCTCTCAAGAAAAAACTGAAAAACCCCAAATATTTTATGAAATTCGGGTATAAAGATCGATTCATATATATTTTAAAGGAAAAATATGCGTTTCAAATTTTGTTTGGATGTACAACATTATATTGAGCTCAATTTTTTGTTACAAATAAAGTACGTTCACAAAATGTTTTGGGTGTTTCAGTTTTTTCTTGAGGAGCACGATTAAAACCTAAACAAAGCAGAAACTTTGTAGTTTTAGGAATAAATGTACCATTTGGAAGATAGTTTAAGTTAAAGTGTATCACAAAATTTCAGTTAAATGAAATTATTTTAATTCCCCACTAAATAAAATACGGTGTGCAGCATAAATATTAAAAATGTATCAGCCAGATTCTCCAATGCTAGTCCGGTCTAATTTGACAATCAAAAGTTTTAAACTGACAAGTGTAAGAATAAGACAACTAAGTTTTATTCTATGAACTTATTTCTGAGCTTTTTCGCAAATTTATCAGGAAAAGGGCAATTTTAGTACGTACTTTCAACAATAATAGAACTAAATTCATTACAGCAAATCGTTCCAAGATGAAAATCATTTGGAAACCAAGTAAATCGCTGAAATATCACAATAATTCATAAGCTTTTAATGAGAAGTACATGACAAAAACCTGTCAAAACATAACTGATCAACTATAAGATCTTAATTTAAACCAGTACTAAATCTTAAACTTTCTTAGTGAATCTGGACGTTTATGTTTATATTTTTAATGGCCATAATATTTTTGAAACTCACTACTCTGACATAAAATTTACGATTGTCTCTAATAAAGTCTACAGAAAATAGTATTTGCGTACTGTATCATTGCGATCTGTTTTTTATTCAGGGTAATTCGCAAAAAAACGCTTGAATTCTATTTTTTGTCCAAAGTAAGCGAAAATTAGGAAGGTGGTAGAGGAATTCTTCCTCGACCGAGGTGGTACCACCCCACACATCCTCTTAAAGGGCTGGTGAAATCCCTACGGATGTTTCCAGCTCTGGATATGTGAGTCGATCCCCCAGTACACCCACGGTACACAGTACTTGGACTTCGGTCTTCGTGGGCTGTCAGGAGATAAAAAAAAATTGATATTTGGGTATAACTTTAAAATTTAAACATTTCTTAATAAAAAAAATTGTAAAGTTAACAATGGATTTGTTGGGTATTATTTTGGTTTGAAGGTATGCAGAACTTTTTCGAAATAAAATAAATTTGTTAAATTCAAAGACAAAAATGTTTCCCATATGCTGCGCTCTTTCTGGCGGTCACTGTATAAAGGCTCTTAGACGAATAGCATCACATCACACTTTTGACAGTAGAAAGTCACGTGATCCAACAAAGCCGTTTCAAAACAATTGAGCGCAAAAAAATAAGTTATGTAGGTATCATCTTCTACGTCTCCCCAACAAATCGAAGTTTTTACTTTATTAGATTGGTTTTCAAAGGACCTTTTTGACTAAACGAACATTTCATACGGCAACTTTTGATAACTTTTACACGGGCCGTAAACACGTTAAGTGCTTTTTCCTTTGTGTGCAGTCGGTAACTAAAAAGTTAGAAGTTTATGTTCGTCGTTATGTTGGATATGTGCACTTTATCCTTTGTACAGATAGAAATTAAAATACGGCTAGTTAGGATCAGTTAGGGCTCTTAACGGACCTCTTAAAATTTTAAAGCGAACGTTAGGGTATTTTATTGCCGCTGCCGGTTAAAGTTTGGTAATATTTTAATAATTCATGTTGAATTGCTGGTGTAACGTAGTTAAGCACGTTTTTCTGCTTTAACGAGTCCTTAAGTAACTGTATATTAAGCTTTTGGGTATAAAATTGCAAACTAAAGGTTACAAAAATAGAACAAAAAGCTTAAGACTGGAGACTCAATTTTTGATCAAGTTGAAGCAAAAAATTGTATGCAAATTTGAACAGTGATTGTAAAAGAACATTTCTCTGTCCCTTAATATATTGAAGATTTTGATTGGTCCATAAAATTTTAATTCAACCTGCTTCTGAAAGAACTCATGAGAAAGCTCTACCGGAATTAATAAAACTTCGGGTCTTGATTTATTCCTAATAAATTATAAATACATACAATCAGGTATTTGGACTCAAAAGTGAAATAGTACTGAAACCATATTCTTTTAAATTGTGCCACTGAGAGCAGTCGCAGTGCATTTATATACAATTCTTTATTGTCCAATGCAGTATAACATATAGGAAAACCGATTATTTTTTTTGTACGGTTATCCAGTTGCCATTAATGATTTCTTGGGATAAAACATTAACGGCCAGATTCTCCAACACTAGTCCGGTCTAATTTGGCAACCAAAAGTGTTAAACTGGCAAGTGTAAGAATAAGACAACTATGCTTTATACTACGGATTTGTTTCTGAGCTTTTTCGCAAATTTATAAAGCAGAGGGCAATTTTAGTACGTACTTTTGACAATAATAGTACTAAATTCATTCTAGCAACCCGTTCCAAGATAAAAATCATTTTGAAAGCAAGCAAATTGCTAAAATATCATAATTCATAAGTTTTAACGACGACTTATTAAAAATGACAGAACGAAAACATGTCACAACGTAACTGATCAACTAGAATACCTTAATTTAAACCAGTACTAAATCTTAAACCTCCTTAGTGAATCTGAACGTTGGTGTTACATATTACTAACCAATATTATGGTTACATTATGCCACCTACCTATCTTAAACCACAAGGTAGAAGAAGCTAATAATAAATCACGTAATAACGAGATAAGGGATAACTTAATAGCTGAATAGCCACTGGACAACGGAGAACGCTTTTTTATTTGGTATTAATATATTTGCGGCTTATCTCATGCCGCCTATGATACGTTACCGCTGGTGTGCGGGGCACCCCTTGCCCCTGGGGTAGAGACAACCCTGCCTACATTTACAAATAAAGAAAGGACTCAACCATAGCCACAAGTGTCATATTATATAAAGGATATAACGTACGCTAGCGAAGCCATGGCTAAGAGCCAGTTTATATTAAATAATAATAAATGACGATTGTCTGCAGTGCAGTTGCGGCTTTATATTAATATTAAACGATTGACGAATAAAATTAGGATGCTGCGGTTTAGTCGTCTAAGCTATTTTATAGTATTTTACATAACAAGTGTTGAAAGTGACATTTTTCACACGAGTGGGAATGTTGTCGCACGAGGCGATAACCGAGTGCGATAATCCTACGAGTGTGCGAAAATTACTTTCACGCGAGTAATGTACAATATTTTTCCTACGAACACAAAAATATTTACAAAAAAACCTCAATTTCTGTCTTTTAAAACCCTCACTTTCAACACTAATATTTTCATCAAGTGTGCTGAAAATAAAACACATGAAATTGGCACCATCTATTTCAATGTCATGTTGACAAGTACTTTTCAACACGTGTGTTGTAAAGTACTTTTCAACACGCGTGTGATATAAGGCACTTTCTCGCCAAGTTAACAGGGCTTTTTTTCTCACTTTCATAGGGGGTCGTAGGAAAAATATTATACCGTCAAGCAATTCGCAACTTTTCGTGAGGTACAAAACCTTAACAACCAAAAATTCTTATTATGTCGCTAGCATTATTTATATTTACCATTTTTATAATCTGTAAGTCGTATTTATAATAATTTAAAAAATTGCCATTGTCCACATATCTTAAGTTAACTGTTTTTTTTTATATAGAAGATTTAGGATTATTTCCTTTTTTTATTTTATTACATTATAGTCTGGTAATATCTGTGATAAATATAAATTTTCGCATATATTTTAATATATTTTAAAAAGTTTTTACAAATAGTATTTTAGAATTTTTTAGGGCATTGCTTTCCTTTTAAAAAAAATTGTTAGATGTGATAAAATGACCACAATGTGTGTGGCTAGGGTTAATTAAAACCCCTAGAATAGGTTAAAGAAAAATTAAAAAGGCGTTTTGGAGGCTTGGGTCCAAGAGAGCAGTATTTTTGGCTCTAAATTAAAAATATAGAACATGTGAAAAACGAGCTTATTTTTATCAGTTACCTCTGATTTTGCTTTTTATAAAACTGTATGTACGAAGCTTTTTTGCAAAGAATCACTGTTATAAATGATTTTGGCATTTATTAAACTACTAATTGTGCAAGCAAACAATTAGGAAATTTTGTTTAAACAAATTAAATTCAGTTTAATTTTATCTAGACTTGCGAGTATGTGGTTTAAGGAAATTATGAATATAAAAATACGATCCAATCTAGAGGCAGATCGGAAAGAGTGAAAAACAATTTTTAAAATTTTAAAATATGGTTCCCTGAAATAGACAAGTATTTTATTACTGCCGGCTGCTGTCATTAAAAAATCGATTTAATTAAAAAACAATGTTTCAATAAATTAGTAGGATTTTATATCAGTCAATCCGCATTTGCATGCCCTACAAAAACAAACGAGTCAAATCGTTACGTGAAAAGCTTGATGCATTATTTATATTTAAAGTACTGCCTGCAGTGCACATGTAGGTTTACATAATATATGCAAAAGAGCTATACCTAATCGGAATCGCATAATATAACCTTTAATTTCGTTATTGTAATATCCGATTTAGCATTTGTATTATTACAAAATGGCTATGTTGCAGATTGAGTACATTATTCAAAGGCCCGTGAGAGATCTAGAACGAATGTTTAGGTTTAGGTGCCCTGTCTAGAGCCTTTTGAATAAAAAAGATGCAGCGACATCACAATTTTACTGGTAACAGTCTTATTGGTTAATCTGACAACTAATTCAAGCGTTATTCTAGTCACTTTTTTAGCATTTTTGATATATTTTGATTGTTGGAGGTACCTAGCCTAATCCTATCCTTAACAAGTAACGTAAGATTTAAAAAAGCGTCCTCAAAACCTAAAATATAATTTTAAAAAAATTCAAATGACAATAACTTTCTACTAACACATTTTTTTCTCTTAAAATTTAAGAATTGTCGACAAAATGATGTAAAATTTGTTTAGAAAAAATAATAAATAAAATACCTAAGCGTGTTAATTTTTTTCCCAAGTAGGTCAATTCAAAAATGCAACGTTTTTTCGCAAATTACAAAATATTTTTTTTTTTATCAAAACATTCCTAGTAGGCTCACTATTAAAAAACTTGAACTTGGCATGGGTCCCATAAGTAGCAACAGAGATATACAACTTTAAAATTTCACGGGCCGCGCCTGACAAGAAGACGAATGGTTCAACAGTTACGAAAAGATGACTAGGTATATAGTTTTCAAGAGAAGGGGATCTTATCTCCGAAACCTTGTATATAACATGTCATAATGTCAATATCAGTACAGACACTAAACTAGAATTAAATTTATTTACGTGATATGCACAACTCGACGTGTTTAATATATATTTCGCAACTAATTTAACTGAAAACTAGTCACCGTAAATATTTAGATTAGCATAGTGCGGTAAAATTTTATAATAACAAAGCACGTTTGCGTTTTACAAAAATAAACGAATAAAATCATTACGGAAAAGCTTAATGCATTATATTTTATTAAAGCATTGCCAGTTGTAAAATTTTGTCTTTGCGTTTATACACGAAAGAGTTAACTCTGATTAAACGGGACTTTTAACTTTAATGTAATAATTTATTTCGAGCTTTTCACAAAAATACTTTTATAAGATACATAATACATGTTTTATGGATTTTCCTATTTATTGTTAACAAGTATTTTAAATAAACCATATATGCTTTTATTTTTCAATACTGGATATTCGCATTTTTCTTTTTGGTTGTCTATGGCCTTCTTTTTTTTTTCTTTTCCTTCTTCCTTACAGTTCTTTTTCCTTTTTTTTTCCACTTGTCTGGTTCTGTTAATCTGTTCTATATTTTGTAAGTGATTTTATTAATATATGTATATTATAATATGTATTTATTTATATATATATATATATATATATATATATATATATATATATATATATATATATATATATATATATATATATATATAGGGCGTACTTTTATTACTATAGATACAAAGCCGGTTAAATTAGCAAAGTAGTAGCATTTTTTCTGCTGATTAAAATGGCAAAAGCAGAAAAACAATTCAACATAGCGTTTCCGAATAAATGAAGACAATACAATTTTTTTAAATGGAACACCCTGTATAATCTTGACCGTAACGTTTGTAAATCGTCTACAGAACAACATTATATGCAATATTGGCCTAAAATTGAAAATATTCGAATTATTATCATATTTTTTTAGACAAGTTTGCTGTGATGAGTTCATCTTGGGCTGTGAGAATGTTGTTAGAAAGGCTTTTCCAAGATAGGTGGATAGCACCAAATTGTCCGATATGTTGACCCCCAAAATCTCCTGACATAACCCCCAGGCGGTATTTTATATCGTCTAAAGTTGTAGGTGCAGTCGCCATCACTTTGTCCTTTATAAAACACAACCAGAAAAGTTAAGTCAAATCCGAGTGCCTAGCAGGCCAGCTGACCGGAACAGCTTGGCCAATCCACCTGTTTTCAAATATTTCATTCAAATGATTACGGGCCTGTATTGCATAATGCGGTGGAGTTTTTCGGGAAGAACGCTTAAAAATTGCTGTCCCCCACCCTTATCACCAGAAGGCTCGCTCAGAGAAATCTGAAAAAAAAATCATGAACATACAGAATTAGATGAAGATTGCGCGAAAAATTCCAGCGCTGTCAATTGTTATAATCAATTTAATTGTTTATTTTCTTATAACTCCCGAACCATTGGTTTTAGAGAAAAAGTTTTTAGACAAAAAATATTTGTCACGATGTAAGGAACAACTTTTGTTCTTACTCGTTTTTAAAAATTTTTAATTTGGCCCACTCATCTCCGCGTATACGCAATGTGATACGGCGTTGGCGCCGTCGGCGGCGGGTAGCGCGTCAGATGAACGGAGATCGGGCGGCCGAAGTTTGCTGAGGTTAAGTGATGATGGCACGGAACACTAATTGTGCGATTATAGCTTGCACAATTTTTTAAATCACGTTTGCAAGATAAATTGATAACAATGTAAATTAAGATAAAAACATCAAATTATATGTCACCCAACTTTGTTTAACTTAGGTGGTTATTTCTTCGAGAAATGCCAATCTGACATAAAATATCTATAAAACCTTTTTGATAGATAATTTAATTTCATTATCTTTAATTTTGCAATAAAGCGAAAGAGATCTGAGACTTGAAACTCCGCTGAAGGTGGGGATACCGTTCTCGTTCGAGGGGGAAAACTGACGAATTTTTTGATAACATCCCATGTAACAAACAAATTTCTTCCCGGAATGTTTTTCTAACAACCTGGCGCCTGGCGTATAGCTGTTGATCGAATTACTTTTTGTATGCACCGTTATAAAATTATTTAGTTAAGCAGAATTTTCAATCGGCAAAGGTTCTGTATTTTCAATTCACAGGGCATTTTGTAATATCGTTCTTATTTATTTTAAATCGCAAAAACCTAGGAAAAATTAAAGAGTTGGGAAAGGATCTTAGATTAATAAGATAAGATAAATGATAAGTTTGTTAAATGCAACAGAGAAATTAAAACATTCCCCTTAAAACATGTTATACTGAACTGACGAAAATTCGTGATTTGTGGCTAGATTCAGCTGTTGTTCTTTCAAGAAGTAGAGAACAAAGTATCTTTTATTTTCTTTTTCAAAATGTAAAAAATCGACTTTTTAAATAAAGTTTCTATGCAGATTTTTAAACGAGACTAGAAATAAGTATGTCTATCCTCCACTTAATTTTAGTGTTCCTAAAAAGTAAAAATTAATTTGCAAAACTTCCTAACATCAGCAAAGCCTAAAAAATAAATTTTATATAAAATTTAGTCAATATCCTCAGTCCTCACCCTCCTACGGTATGTTGACACTTTGACGACAAAAAAATGTGAAATACCTAAACCCTCATTTATTCAGTCGGAACGAGGCGAAGGTATGAATTTAATACCAAAATTAAAAAAATTTCCTGGATTATTTACATACTTTTTAAAACAAAAATTAATATCTTGTGCTTAATTACCACGATCCCGTTATACCCTCGCCCTTATTCACTATAGTCGCCCGCCATTAGGGGTTTAAAATAAAAAAGGGTCGTCTCTTTAAAATCGCATTATATTTTACCCTTTTTCACGACAATTTTAACATTTACTAACGCTGACGCTCTTCACGTAACGATTTTATTTCTCCATTATTCGGGTACGAGTTGAAATGCAAATGCCCATAACAAGTAACCCTAATTGGCCCGGTCCGGTCACTTCTAAGTAAGTTTTGCATAATAGGACCCATGTTAGGAATAGTAATTGGAAATAAAAATTTTAAATATCCGAAATGTCACAAAATTTTAAATTATTTTTTACTGTCAATAACATCATAGGGTAAAGGAATATACGAAAGTACCACAATAATTGTGGCATTGTAGCCTAGGCTGGACAAACAGTTTGACTTTTATGTTTTAACTAGCTTATTACCAGTTGAAAATGGTTTAATCTGGACTGGGTCACGGCTTCATGGCTGCGAGATTTGCGATTTTTAATACGGCGCATCTGCCATCTATATCATTCAATATGAAAATAAATTGAGAGCAGCTTATTCCCCGGGTGAAGTGTGAGATCGCTAAGATACTGGTCCACCCCGTTGTGGTAAGGGCTAACTGCTTGCAAAATTTCAACTTTATGAGCCTGATAGTTTTTGAAATATTTTTGGCTGGAAATCGGACATTGGATCCCAACTGTGAAGTCTGAGCGTAGCAGACACAAGGTTTTATAGCTTTACTTACTCGCATAAATAAAGTTACATTCTGGTATCCTATGACGTGATTAACATCGAAAATTTTACGATTTTTTCTACCCTATATAAAACGCTTCATCCAAGCAAACCCAACCGGCCTGCCAATCAAAATTTTTTATACGACAGCTTATCACTTCTAGAGAGAGACGCGAATCTTCAATAAGATGAAGGGGAAGGGAGAATAGGTGCCCTAAAAAGAAAGAAATCCACCAATCTCACAAAAGAAAAAGCACTAAAAAGTATATTTTACGTATTTACTTTGGTTAATGGTAAACTTAGTTTTGTTCAAAGTTAGATAACTTGTAGACCGAAATTCTGAACTTTGAAGTCGGCGCAATTTCACAGTATAAGGATGCGTAATGATAATCCATAAACTATTTATAAGAAGTTGTGCTTACTTTGAAGTTTAGAACTTTTGTGTATAAATTTCTGAAAGTGGTATGCAATTAGGCTGATCATTAGGCTCAGGAATAACTGAAAATAGTACTCTTTATTGCCAATTAATTATTGTATTTTCATTAAGTATTTCTATTATACTTTAAAACTGTGCCGACTTTAAAGTTCAGAACTTCGGTGTACAAGTTACCTAACTTTGAACAAAATTATGTTTACCATTAACTACGGTCATAAATACATAAAAATATTATTTCATACATTTTAGTGATTTTCTTTTGTAAAGTTGATTCATTTTTTTGAAAAAAAATTATTATGTAAAGAACAAAAGAAGGACTTTATACAAATAAACAGAAATTCATGATGCACATGAATTATTTACGCCTTCTTTTCGCTTGACTTGATATCCTCGCGTCGCGTCGGTATTTGGTAATACTGATATTCCCAGAGTTAACCCCACACCTGCACATCTGCCTGTTTACTTGTACTATTTTTGTTGTTTTATATTTTTAGTAAAAAATAGATAAATATATCTAGCTCCTTTGTTAAAACTGTCTATGCTAAAATTGTAGAATATATCAAGTATGACATAACTTTATTACAGATAAAATCGAAACACATTTTTCTTTTTTTAAAGTTTTAAAATTGATTAATTAAATGTACATAATTTGCATGCTCTAAAATATTAAATTTCATAAGAACATATTGTTTGGAAGTTTCACAAAGTAATTCGTCTTTCATAGTTGTAATAAAGCCTGATGCTAAGCTACAATTATGGGACATATAAAACAATTATACTGTAATTTAAATATTAGTTTAAGTATATATTTTCTCTTAGATGACTACAATTTTATAACCAACTAGCAAGAACTGACTAATGTTCCCTTAGAAGTTTGCTTTGCAGATTTTATTTTAAAATATATGTCAACTGAATTTGTTCTAGTATGTAAAAAACATTTTGATAAAGTTTTAATCACAAAAGAAAATCGTTGCAGTTATTCACAAATATCGCTTACGCCCTCCTTAATATAAATTTGTTAGACATTAAAGACACATCTAATAAAAATCGCTTTTAAATTATTTAGTGGATATTTAGACTGTTATAAAATTATAATTGCCAATTTGTCCATATTGACTATATAATCCAATCATTTGAGTAACAACTAGTCACTTTCTTCTGAAATATATATCATCAAAATAAATTAGTGCCTACCAAGCGACTGTTTTCAGTAATATGAAAGTTACAATAAATGATATTAAATATTTTCCCTTTAATCAAAATTTATAGCTTGCACGTCATAACATAAAAGTTCTCTAACCCGTCTTGGCGTCATTGAAAATGTTTTCAGCATCAAATTGACTTTTTATTTCTAGAATTTTTACATTTTTGTTTACGCCATAAATGTCTATTCGTAAATGTTGCAACACATAACCCTCTTGAAAATGATTGTCAGAGTTTTCCTTACCCGTTATATTTGCTCCATTTTGTTTATGCAAATTCTCTTCTGTCGTTATTGGTTTAAAAACATGAGCGTCGGCTTTTGAATTTTAATGAATTATGTCTGAAAAAATGCGTATATTATACATATATTGTAAAAATGTAATTGCCAAAAACGACACGAGATTAAAGGTTTGCTTTAGGTCATGTTATTAAAACAAGATGATTAATTGCTGTTTTATGCCTTTTTGCGTGTAAAGAACATTTTAATATAAATGATTAAAATATAAAAGAAACATAAAACATATCGCATGCGGATAACTTTTAAAGTCAGTTTTAAAAAACGTATATTTTGGCATAATTCTTATTATTATCATTATTATTATTATTATTATTATTATTATTATTATTATTATTATTACACTGTCAAATTATGACTTAGGCTAGGCAAAACTGATACATTGTAGAATAACACAATATCAAATGTTTTGTCTGCTTTTTCTTACTTGCACCTAAATATTTCAGTAGAAGGTAATACTGTGGTATTTTAGTTAGGTAAAAATTATTGGTATTATATCAAGAAAGAAAAACTGCAGTGTTTGGGGATAAGTTATCAGATGAGAAAACTGTCATTTTCTGCAAGTAATATCGCAGATACAAGGACATGAAGATCAGTGGCGTACCTAGGTGGGGGCTAGGGGGGCAATCAGCCCCCTGTCCCAAGTTCATGGCACCACTAGCGATTCTCTGTTTTATATCGGATTTGTCATATTTTCATACAAATTCACCCCCATGGTGAAGTGTGCCACCCCCCCCCCCTCCGACCCAAAATACTAGGTACGCTACTGATGAAGAATGGGAAAAAGGCAGTATTTATTTCTTCAACTGTTGCGTACCAATACGAAGGTGGGGTTGCATTTTTATGAGCACCCATGATCAAACACTTCGGTTCCAACAAGAAGGTTACATCAATCTTTAAATTTACACAACATTGACGATGCCATTAGCTTATTTAGGTTTCGCGACATTTAATTAACACTATTACAGATCCTCTTTATAAAATGTATAAAATGTATTTAAATCATATAAGACTTTTTAAAATAAATTCCACGATAAAATTACTTTCTAGCCCCCGACTGAAAATGTTTTTCTTAACGCAGTAAAAAATCGAGTCTCAGCAATTTTTCGTTATCGAATCATTTTTAGCGGTTATAAAAAGAATTAAAAGTAAAAATCGTATGTGAAATGGGTCCGTAGAACACATTGTCCGCTCAGCACTTGGTACATGACCGTAGGTCGTGATAGGGTAGGGCAGAGGTTTGCTTAGGTTAGTCTAACCTAATCTTTCAAAAGGGCGAGACAACAACAGACCTAAAAAATATCAAATTATTTTATCTCACCAATTTTCGTTACTGCATATCATTTCAATAATTTTTCTTTTGTATTAAAGTTAATGCCCTACCCTATAAAAAATTTTGCGCAGGTTGGGTTGAATGAAACTTCACTTTCGTTCACTAAAGAAAAATCTTGTGCGAGTCTAGTAAAAATAGTGATTAATATTTTTTAACATAAATTTTTGTTTTTCACGCAAATAAAACTCGATGTTTAGAAGTTTTATGAGGAAGTGGTATTAATAGTTATTTAAATACCAAGTGCGGAAAGTGGCACTTATCTACTCTGAGAGTGCTCTAAGAGCACATACAAGAGGTGAATGGAAGATGCTATATGACTGAGAGTATATTAAAAGAATATGAAAACTTCCTAAATTAGTGTAGGCCCTTTGCAAGCCTTATTTTTAATGATCAGATGTTTATTTCTTATTTCAATGGTGCTTTAGCCTTTAAAATTACATGCTAAATACTTAATTTTGTTTACTTTTTCTAAGATGCGCCACTGTTTATAGCTTGAATTGAAAATATCTACGATATCGACATCAACACTCCCACAACGAGTTTTCGCCTCAATGAACCAACAATTTATCGGTCGCCCAGAGATTCGAAGCCGGCCCTTTTTTTCTTATTCTGTCCCTAATTGATTTTTCAACGGATTCCTGTTTACTTAACTTGCTGTAAATTTAAGCTGACGGCATTCTTTAATTATCTTAATTGTGTACAAAAGGATTATAGAAAAATTAGTTTATTCTTAACAAATGAAGTTAAGAGGTTTTTATTTTGATGTTATTCATAATATGATAATTTGACAACTTTGGATTAGAGGGAGTGGGATGTGGGAGCTATAATTTTAGAACCATTTAGACTCAAGGTTTTTGCTATAATTCGGTGGAGACCAACTGTTGTGTTTATGAGCTTTTGGCATTAGGTCCTGAAAACCATCAGACTTCTTTTACTAGTGAATTAGGTACACCTTCCTCACTGTCATAGAAAGACAGAAAGCTAAGCAAACCTTACAGGGTGTCATAGACTATATACGTAATTGCTACCCGCGGCTCCGCTTGCCTGAAACCGGAAATACATAAAATTTCAGAACCTACCGAACCAATTTGAAAAATCTTTCACTTTCAGTTTTCATATTGAGCTGAGACCATTCCAAGTACATAAAGCACGAAAACTAATCGGACATAGTTTTGCTAGTGTCCAAATAACTTAAATTTTTCCAATTTCTCGAAAACTAGACATATAAACAGATTAATATTTACAACATAGGTTAAGGGCTACTAGCACTATAGTTTGTATACAGCGGCGTTCACTTGCAATTCTGAACGTAATTTATGTAATATATCCTATACCCAAATTCAACAGTTTTCGAGATATTGGCATTTGAAAATTGGCAGGACCCAGTATTTCGAATAACTAAAAATGCAGGAATGAAACGGGTGATTTGAAAAAGCAGAATTTTAATTCAAAAACATCAGACGAAAAATACAGATTATTTATAACAACATGTAGGTAACAAAATATAGGTACTAAAATAGAACTGATACTACCTATTATAGTTTTAATTTCAACACTTTAGTTTTCTTACATTGTTAGACACTAAATATTGAACTGCTCGACTGGACCGCCACTTACCTCAATGCATTTTATTAAAATTCTTAGCTTTTCCAGTGAATTCCTAATGGACTCCGAATAATTTTGATTTAAGGCATTAATTTCAGTTCTTATGAGATGGGTGACATGATTTAGGTTCTCTATATTATTCGCATTTATTCTATCCTTCAAAAGACCCCATAAAAATGCATCCATTGGGGTTGGATCAGGACTGTTTGGAGGCCTTTTAATAGGAGCATCTCCTCCAATCCAGTCCCCAAATCGTTAGTAGTGCTATAGTTTGTATACAGCGGCGTTCACTTGCAAGCCGTTTCAGTTTTTTACAAATTTGGCTGCTAACTTAAATTTTTCCAATTTCTCGAAAGCTAGACATATAAACAGATTAATATTTACAAGGTAAGTTAAGGGCTACTAGTAGTATAGTTTGTATCCAGCGAAGTTCGCTTGCAAGCCGTTTCAGTTTTTACAAATTTGGCTGCTAACTTAAATTTTTCCAATTTCTCGAAGACTAGACATATAAACAGATTAATATTTACAACATAGGTTAAGGGCTACTAGCACTATAGTTTGTATACAGCGGCGTTCACTTGCAAGCCGTTTCAGTTTTTTACAAATTTGGCTGCTAACTTAAATTTTTCCAATTTCTCGAAAGCTAGACATATAAACAGATTAATATTTACAAGGTAAGTTAAGGGCTACTAGCAGTATAGTTTGTATCCAGCGAAGTTCGCTTGCAAGCCGTTTCAGTTTTTACAAATTTGGCTGCTAACTTAAATTTTTCCAATTTCTCGAAGACTAGACATTTAAACAGATTAATATTTACAACATAGGTTAAGGGCTACTAGCACTATAGTTTGTATACAGCGGCGTTCACTTGCAATTCTGAACGTAATTTATGTAATATATCCTATACCCAAATTCAACAGTTTTAGAGATATTGACATTTGAAAATTGGCAGGACCCAGTATTTCGAATATCTAAAAATGCAGGAATGAAACGGGTGATTTGAAAAAGCAGAATTTTAATTCAAAAACTTCAGATGAAAATACAGATTATTTATAACAACATGTAGGTAACAAAATATACTAAAATAGAACTGATACTACCTATTATAGTTTTAATTTTAACACTTTAGCTTTCTTACATTGTTAGACACTAAATATTGAACTGCTCGACCGGACCACCAATTACCTCAATGCATTTTATTAAAATTCTTAGCTTTTCCAGTGAATTCCTAATGGACTCCGAATAATTTTGATTTAAGGCATTAATTTCAGGTCTTATGAGATGGGTGACATGATTTAGGTTCTCTATATTATTCGCATTTATTCTATCCTTCAAAAGACCCCATAAAAATGCATCCATTGGGGTTGGATCAGGACTGTTCGGAGACCTTTCAATAGGAGCATCTCCTCCTATCCAGTCGCCTAATCGTTAGTGGTGCTATAGTTTGTATACAGCGGCGTTCACTTGCAAGCCGTTTCAGTTTTTTACAAATTTGGATGCTAACTTAAATTTTTCCAATTTCTCGAAAGCTGGACATATAAACAGATTAATATTTACAAGGTAAGTTAAGGGCTACCAGCAGTATATTTTGTATCTAGCGAAGTTCGCTTGCAAGCCGTTTCAGTTTTTTACAAATTTGGCTGCTAACTTAAATTTTTCCAATTTCTCGAAAACTAGACATTTAAACAGATTAATATTTACAAGGTAAGTTAAGGGCTACTAGCAGTATAGTTTGTATCCAGCGAAGTTCGCTTGCAAGCCGTTTCAATATTTTACAAATTTGGTAGCTAACTTAAATTTTTCCAATTTCTCGAAAACTAGACATATAAACAGATTAATATTTACAACATAGGTTAAGGGCTACTAGCACTATAGTTTGTATACAGCGGCGTTCACTTGCAATTCTGAACGTAATTTATGTAATATATCCTATACCCAAATTCAACAGTTTTCGAGATATTGACATTTGAAAATTGGCAGGACCCAGTATTTCGAATAACTAAAAATGCAGGACTGAAACGGGTGATTTGAAAAAGCAGAATTTTAATTCAAAAACATCAGACGAAAAATACAGATTATTTATAACAACATGTAGGTAACAAAATATAGGTACTAAAATAGAACTGATACTACCTATTATAGTTTTAATTTCAACACTTTAGTTTTCTTACATTGTTAGACACTAAATATTGAACTGCTCGACTGGACCGCCACTTACCTCAATGCATTTTATTAAAATTCTTAGCTTTTCCAGTGAATTCCTAATGGACTCCGAATAATTTTGATTTAAGGCATTAATTTCAGTTCTTATGAGATGGGTGACATGATTTAGGTTCTCTATATTATTCGCATTTATTCTATCCTTCAAAAGACCCCATAAAAATGCATCCATTGGGGTTGGATCAGGACTGTTTGGAGGCCTTTTAATAGGAGCATCTCCTCCAACCCAGTCGCCAAATCGTTAGTAGTGCTATAGTTTGTATACAGCGGCGTTCACTTGCAAGCCGTTTCAGTTTTTTACAAATTTGGCTGCTAACTTAAATTTTTCCAATTTCTCGAAAGCTAGACATATAAACAGATTAATATTTACAAGGTAAGTTAAGGGCTACTAGTAGTATAGTTTGTATCCAGCGAAGTTCGCTTGCAAGCCGTTTCAGTTTTTACAAATTTGGCTGCTAACTTAAATTTTTCCAATTTCTCGAAGACTAGACATATAAACAGATTAATATTTACAACATAGGTTAAGGGCTACTAGCACTATAGTTTGTATACAGCGGCGTTCACTTGCAAGCCGTTTCAGTTTTTTACAAATTTGGCTGCTAACTTAAATTTTTCCAATTTCTCGAAAGCTAGACATATAAACAGATTAATATTTACAAGGTAAGTTAAGGGCTACTAGCAGTATAGTTTGTATCCAGCGAAGTTCGCTTGCAAGCCGTTTCAGTTTTTACAAATTTGGCTGCTCACTTAAATTTTTCCAATTTCTCGAAGACTAGACATATAAACAGATTAATATTTACAACATAGGTTAAGGGCTACTAGCACTATAGTTTGTATACAGCGGCGTTCACTTGCAATTCTGAACGTAATTTATGTAATATATCCTATACCCAAATTCAACAGTTTTAGAGATATTGACATTTGAAAATTGGCAGGACCCAGTATTTCGAATATCTAAAAATGCAGGAATGAAACGGGTGATTTGAAAAAGCAGAATTTTAATTCAAAAACTTCAGATGAAAATACAGATTATTTATAACAACATGTAGGTAACAAAATATACTAAAATAGAACTGATACTACCTATTATAGTTTTAATTTTAACACTTTAGTTTTCTTACATTGTTAGACACTAAATATTGAACTGCTCGACCGGAGCACCAATTACCTCAATGCATTTTATTAAAATTCTTAGCTTTTCCAGTGAATTCCTAATGGACTCCGAATAATTTTGATTTAAGGCATTAATTTCAGGTCTTATGAGATGGGTGACATGATTTAGGTTCTCTATATTATTCGCATTTATTCTATCCTTCAAAAGACCCCATAAAAATGCATCCATTGGGGTTGGATCAGGACTGTTCGGAGACCTTTCAATAGGAGCATCTCCTCCTATCCAGTCGCCTAATCGTTAGTGGTGCTATAGTTTGTATACAGCGGCGTTCACTTGCAAGCCGTTTCAGTTTTTTACAAATTTGGATGCTAACTTCAATTTTTCCAATTTCTCGAAAGCTGGACATATAAACAGATTAATATTTACAAGGTAAGTTAAGGGCTACCAGCAGTATATTTTGTATCCAGCGAAGTTCGCTTGCAAGTCGTTTCAGTTTTTTACAAATTTGGCTGCTAACTTAAATTTTTCCAATTTCTCGAAAACTAGACATTTAAACAGATTAATATTTACAAGGTAAGTTAAGGGCTACTAGCAGTATAGTTTGTATCCAGCGAAGTTCGCTTGCAAGCCGTTTCAATATTTTACAAATTTGGTAGCTAACTTAAATTTTTCCAATTTCTCGAAAACTAGACATATAAACAGATTAATATTTACAACATAGGTTAAGGGCTACTAGCACTATAGTTTGTATACAGCGGCGTTCACTTGCAATTCTGAACGTAATTTATGTAATATATCCTATACCCAAATTCAACAGTTTTCGAGATATTGACATTTGAAAATTGGCAGGACCCAGTATTTCGAATAACTAAAAATGCAGGAATGAAACGGGTGATTTGAAAAAGCAGAATTTTAATTCAAAAACATCAGACGAACAATACAGATTATTTATAATAACATGTAGGTAACAAAATATAGGTACTAAAATAGAACTGATACTACCTATTATAGTTTTAATTTCAACACTTTAGTTTTCTTACATTGTTAGACACTAAATATTGAACTGCTCGACTGGACCGCCACTTACCTCAATGCATTTTATTAAAATTCTTAGCTTTTCCAGTGAATTCCTAATGGACTCCGAATAATTTTGATTTAAGGCATTAATTTCAGGTCATATGAGCAGAATTTTAATTCAAAAACTTCAGATGAAAATACAGATTATTTATAACAACATGTAGGTAACAAAATATACTAAAATAGAACTGATACTACCTATTATAGTTTTAATTTTAACACTTTAGTTTTCTTACATTGTTAGACACTAAATATTGAACTGCTCGACCGGACCACCAATTACCTCAATGCATTTTATTAAAATTCTTAGCTTTTCCAGTGAATTCCTAATGGACTCCGAATAATTTTGATTTAAGGCATTAATTTCAGGTCTTATGAGATGGGTGACATGATTTAGGTTCTCTATATTATTCGCATTTATTCTATCCTTCAAAAGACCCCATAAAAATGCATCCATTGGGGTTGGATCAGGACTGTTCGGAGACCTTTCAATAGGAGCATCTCCTCCTATCCAGTCGCCTAATCGTTAGTGGTGCTATAGTTTGTATACAGCGGCGTTCACTTGCAAGCCGTTTCAGTTTTTTACAAATTTGGATGCTAACTTAAATTTTTCCAATTTCTCGAAAGCTGGACATATAAACAGATTAATATTTACAAGGTAAGTTAAGGGCTACCAGCAGTATATTTTGTATCCAGCGAAGTTCGCTTGCAAGTCGTTTCAGTTTTTTACAAATTTGGCTGCTAACTTAAATTTTTCCAATTTCTCGAAAACTAGACATTTAAACAGATTAATATTTACAAGGTAAGTTAAGGGCTACTAGCAGTATAGTTTGTATCCAGCGAAGTTCGCTTGCAAGCCGTTTCAATATTTTACAAATTTGGTAGCTAACTTAAATTTTTCCAATTTCTCGAAAACTAGACATATAAACAGATTAATATTTACAACATAGGTTAAGGGCTACTAGCACTATAGTTTGTATACAGCGGCGTTCACTTGCAATTCTGAACGTAATTTATGTAATATATCCTATACCCAAATTCAACAGTTTTCGAGATATTGACATTTGAAAATTGGCAGGACCCAGTATTTCGAATAACTAAAAATGCAGGAATGAAACGGGTGATTTGAAAAAGCAGAATTTTAATTCAAAAACATCAGACGAACAATACAGATTATTTATAATAACATGTAGGTAACAAAATATAGGTACTAAAATAGAACTGATACTACCTATTATAGTTTTAATTTCAACACTTTAGTTTTCTTACATTGTTAGACACTAAATATTGAACTGCTCGACTGGACCGCCACTTACCTCAATGCATTTTATTAAAATTCTTAGCTTTTCCAGTGAATTCCTAATGGACTCCGAATAATTTTGATTTAAGGCATTAATTTCAGTTCTTATGAGATGGGTGACATGATTTAGGTTCTCTATATTATTCGCATTTATTCTATCCTTCAAAAGACCCCATAAAAATGCATCCATTGGGGTTGGATCAGGACTGTTTGGAGGCCTTTTAATAGGAGCATCTCCTCCAATCCAGTCCCCAAATCGTTAGTAGTGCTATAGTTTGTATACAGCGGCGTTCACTTGCAAGCCGTTTCAGTTTTTTACAAATTTGGCTGCTAACTTAAATTTTTCCAATTTCTCGAAAGCTAGACATATAAACAGATTAATATTTACAAGGTAAGTTAAGGGCTACTAGTAGTATAGTTTGTATCCAGCGAAGTTCGCTTGCAAGCCGTTTCAGTTTTTACAAATTTGGCTGCTAACTTAAATTTTTCCAATTTCTCGAAGACTAGACATATAAACAGATTAATATTTACAACATAGGTTAAGGGCTACTAGCACTATAGTTTGTATACAGCGGTGTTCACTTGCAAGCCGTTTCAGTTTTTTACAAATTTGGCTGCTAACTTAAATTTTTCCAATTTCTCGAAAGCTAGACATATAAACAGATTAATATTTACAAGGTAAGTTAAGGGCTACTAGCAGTATAGTTTGTATCCAGCGAAGTTCGCTTGCAAGCCGTTTCAGTTTTTACAAATTTGGCTGCTAACTTAAATTTTTCCAATTTCTCGAAGACTAGACATTTAAACAGATTAATATTTACAACATAGGTTAAGGGCTACTAGCACTATAGTTTGTATACAGCGGCGTTCACTTGCAATTCTGAACGTAATTTATGTAATATATCCTATACCCAAATTCAACAGTTTTAGAGATATTGACATTTGAAAATTGGCAGGACCCAGTATTTCGAATATCTAAAAATGCAGGAATGAAACGGGTGATTTGAAAAAGCAGAATTTTAATTCAAAAACTTCAGATGAAAATACAGATTATTTATAACAACATGTAGGTAACAAAATATACTAAAATAGAACTGATACTACCTATTATAGTTTTAATTTTAACACTTTAGCTTTCTTACATTGTTAGACACTAAATATTGAACTGCTCGACCGGACCACCAATTACCTCAATGCATTTTATTAAAATTCTTAGCTTTTCCAGTGAATTCCTAATGGACTCCGAATAATTTTGATTTAAGGCATTAATTTCAGGTCTTATGAGATGGGTGACATGATTTAGGTTCTCTATATTATTCGCATTTATTCTATCCTTCAAAAGACCCCATAAAAATGCATCCATTGGGGTTGGATCAGGACTGTTCGGTGACCTTTCAATAGGAGCATCTCCTCCTATCCAGTCGCCTAATCGTTAGTGGTGCTATAGTTTGTATACAGCGGCGTTCACTTGCAAGCCGTTTCAGTTTTTTACAAATTTGGATGCTAACTTAAATTTTTCCAATTTCTCGAAAGCTGGACATATAAACAGATTAATATTTACAAGGTAAGTTAAGGGCTACCAGCAGTATATTTTGTATCTAGCGAAGTTCGCTTGCAAGCCGTTTCAGTTTTTTACAAATTTGGCTGCTAACTTAAATTTTTCCAATTTCTCGAAAACTAGACATTTAAACAGATTAATATTTACAAGGTAAGTTAAGGGCTACTAGCAGTATAGTTTGTATCCAGCGAAGTTCGCTTGCAAGCCGTTTCAATATTTTACAAATTTGGTAGCTAACTTAAATTTTTCCAATTTCTCGAAAACTAGACATATAAACAGATTAATATTTACAACATAGGTTAAGGGCTACTAGCACTATAGTTTGTATACAGCGGCGTTCACTTGCAATTCTGAACGTAATTTATGTAATATATCCTATACCCAAATTCAACAGTTTTCGAGATATTGACATTTGAAAATTGGCAGGACCCATTATTTCGAATAACTAAAAATGCAGGACTGAAACGGGTGATTTGAAAAAGCAGAATTTTAATTCAAAAACATCAGACGAAAAATACAGATTATTTATAACAACATGTAGGTAACAAAATATAGGTACTAAAATAGAACTGATACTACCTATTATAGTTTTAATTTCAACACTTTAGTTTTCTTACATTGTTAGACACTAAATATTGAACTGCTCGACTGGACCGCCACTTACCTCAATGCATTTTATTAAAATTCTTAGCTTTTCCAGTGAATTCCTAATGGACTCCGAATAATTTTGATTTAAGGCATTAATTTCAGTTCTTATGAGATGGGTGACATGATTTAGGTTCTCTATATTATTCGCATTTATTCTATCCTTCAAAAGACCCCATAAAAATGCATCCATTGGGGTTGGATCAGGACTGTTTGGAGGCCTTTTAATAGGAGCATCTCCTCCAACCCAGTCGCCAAATCGTTAGTAGTGCTATAGTTTGTATACAGCGGCGTTCACTTGCAAGCCGTTTCAGTTTTTTACAAATTTGGCTGCTAACTTAAATTTTTCCAATTTCTCGAAAGCTAGACATATAAACAGATTAATATTTACAAGGTAAGTTAAGGGCTACTAGTAGTATAGTTTGTATCCAGCGAAGTTCGCTTGCAAGCCGTTTCAGTTTTTACAAATTTGGCTGCTAACTTAAATTTTTCCAATTTCTCGAAGACTAGACATATAAACAGATTAATATTTACAACATAGGTTAAGGGCTACTAGCACTATAGTTTGTATACAGCGGCGTTCACTTGCAAGCCGTTTCAGTTTTTTACAAATTTGGCTGCTAACTTAAATTTTTCCAATTTCTCGAAAGCTAGACATATAAACAGATTAATATTTACAAGGTAAGTTAAGGGCTACTAGCAGTATAGTTTGTATCCAGCGAAGTTCGCTTGCAAGCCGTTTCAGTTTTTACAAATTTGGCTGCTCACTTAAATTTTTCCAATTTCTCGAAGACTAGACATATAAACAGATTAATATTTACAACATAGGTTAAGGGCTACTAGCACTATAGTTTGTATACAGCGGCGTTCACTTGCAATTCTGAACGTAATTTATGTAATATATCCTATACCCAAATTCAACAGTTTTAGAGATATTGACATTTGAAAATTGGCAGGACCCAGTATTTCGAATATCTAAAAATGCAGGAATGAAACGGGTGATTTGAAAAAGCAGAATTTTAATTCAAAAACTTCAGATGAAAATACAGATTATTTATAACAACATGTAGGTAACAAAATATACTAAAATAGAACTGATACTACCTATTATAGTTTTAATTTTAACACTTTAGTTTTCTTACATTGTTAGACACTAAATATTGAACTGCTCGACCGGACCACCAATTACCTCAATGCATTTTATTAAAATTCTTAGCTTTTCCAGTGAATTCCTAATGGACTCCGAATAATTTTGATTTAAGGCATTAATTTCAGGTCTTATGAGATGGGTGACATGATTTAGGTTCTCTATATTATTCGCATTTATTCTATCCTTCAAAAGACCCCATAAAAATGCATCCATTGGGGTTGGATCAGGACTGTTCGGAGACCTTTCAATAGGAGCATCTCCTCCTATCCAGTCGCCTAATCGTTAGTGGTGCTATAGTTTGTATACAGCGGCGTTCACTTGCAAGCCGTTTCAGTTTTTTACAAATTTGGATGCTAACTTAAATTTTTCCAATTTCTCGAAAGCTGGACATATAAACAGATTAATATTTACAAGGTAAGTTAAGGGCTACCAGCAGTATATTTTGTATCCAGCGAAGTTCGCTTGCAAGTCGTTTCAGTTTTTTACAAATTTGGCTGCTAACTTAAATTTTTCCAATTTCTCGAAAACTAGACATTTAAACAGATTAATATTTACAAGGTAAGTTAAGGGCTACTAGCAGTATAGTTTGTATCCAGCGAAGTTCGCTTGCAAGCCGTTTCAATATTTTACAAATTTGGTAGCTAACTTAAATTTTTCCAATTTCTCGAAAACTAGACATATAAACAGATTAATATTTACAACATAGGTTAAGGGCTACTAGCACTATAGTTTGTATACAGCGGCGTTCACTTGCAATTCTGAACGTAATTTATGTAATATATCCTATACCCAAATTCAACAGTTTTCGAGATATTGACATTTGAAAATTGGCAGGACCCAGTATTTCGAATAACTAAAAATGCAGGAATGAAACGGGTGATTTGAAAAAGCAGAATTTTAATTCAACAATACAGATTATTTATAATAACATGTAGGTAACAAAATATAGGTACTAAAATAGAACTGATACTACCTATTATAGTTTTAATTTCAACACTTTAGTTTTCTTACATTGTTAGACACTAAATATTGAACTGCTCGACTGGACCGCCACTTACCTCAATGCATTTTATTAAAATTCTTAGCTTTTCCAGTGAATTCCTAATGGACTCCGAATAATTTTGATTTAAGGCATTAATTTCAGTTCTTATGAGATGGGTGACATGATTTAGGTTCTCTATATTATTCGCATTTATTCTATCCTTCAAAAGACCCCATAAAAATGCATCCATTGGGGTTGAATCAGGACTGTTTGGAGGCCTTTTAATAGGAGCATCTCCTCCAATCCAGTCCCCAAATCGTTAGTAGTGCTATAGTTTGTATACAGCGGCGTTCACTTGCAAGCCGTTTCAGTTTTTTACAAATTTGGCTGCTAACTTAAATTTTTCCAATTTCTCGAAAGCTAGACATATAAACAGATTAATATTTACAAGGTAAGTTAAGGGCTACTAGTAGTATAGTTTGTATCCAGCGAAGTTCGCTTGCAAGCCGTTTCAGTTTTTACAAATTTGGCTGCTAACTTAAATTTTTCCAATTTCTCGAAGACTAGACATATAAACAGATTAATATTTACAACATAGGTTAAGGGCTACTAGCACTATAGTTTGTATACAGCGGCGTTCACTTGCAAGCCGTTTCAGTTTTTTACAAATTTGGCTGCTAACTTAAATTTTTCCAATTTCTCGAAAGCTAGACATATAAACAGATTAATATTTACAAGGTAAGTTAAGGGCTACTAGCAGTATAGTTTGTATCCAGCGAAGTTCGCTTGCAAGCCGTTTCAGTTTTTACAAATTTGGCTGCTAACTTAAATTTTTCCAATTTCTCGAAGACTAGACATTTAAACAGATTAATATTTACAACATAGGTTAAGGGCTACTAGCACTATAGTTTGTATACAGCGGCGTTCACTTGCAATTCTGAACGTAATTTATGTAATATATCCTATACCCAAATTCAACAGTTTTAGAGATATTGACATTTGAAAATTGGCAGGACCCAGTATTTCGAATATCTAAAAATGCAGGAATGAAACGGGTGATTTGAAAAAGCAGAATTTTAATTCAAAAACTTCAGATGAAAATACAGATTATTTATAACAACATGTAGGTAACAAAATATACTAAAATAGAACTGATACTACCTATTATAGTTTTAATTTTAACACTTTAGCTTTCTTACATTGTTAGACACTAAATATTGAACTGCTCGACCGGACCACCAATTACCTCAATGCATTTTATTAAAATTCTTAGCTTTTCCAGTGAATTCCTAATGGACTCCGAATAATTTTGATTTAAGGCATTAATTTCAGGTCTTATGAGATGGGTGACATGATTTAGGTTCTCTATATTATTCGCATTTATTCTATCCTTCAAAAGACCCCATAAAAATGCATCCATTGGGGTTGGATCAGGACTGTTCGGAGACCTTTCAATAGGAGCATCTCCTCCTATCCAGTAGCCTAATCGTTAGTGGTGCTATAGTTTGTATACAGCGGCGTTCACTTGCAAGCCGTTTCAGTTTTTTACAAATTTGGATGCTAACTTAAATTTTTCCAATTTCTCGAAAGCTGGACATATAAACAGATTAATATTTACAAGGTAAGTTAAGGGCTACCAGCAGTATATTTTGTATCTAGCGAAGTTCGCTTGCAAGCCGTTTCAGTTTTTTACAAATTTGGCTGCTAACTTAAATTTTTCCAATTTCTCGAAAACTAGACATTTAAACAGATTAATATTTACAAGGTAAGTTAAGGGCTACTAGCAGTATAGTTTGTATCCAGCGAAGTTCGCTTGCAAGCCGTTTCAATATTTTACAAATTTGGTAGCTAACTTAAATTTTTCCAATTTCTCGAAAACTAGACATATAAACAGATTAATATTTACAACATAGGTTAAGGGCTACTAGCACTATAGTTTGTATACAGCGGCGTTCACTTGCAATTCTGAACGTAATTTATGTAATATATCCTATACCCAAATTCAACAGTTTTCGAGATATTGACATTTGAAAATTGGCAGGACCCAGTATTTCGAATAACTAAAAATGCAGGACAGAAACGGGTGATTTGAAAAAGCAGAATTTTAATTCAAAAACATCAGACGAAAAATACAGATTATTTATAACAACATGTAGGTAACAAAATATAGGTACTAAAATAGAACTGATACTACCTATTATAGTTTTAATTTCAACACTTTAGTTTTCTTACATTGTTAGACACTAAATATTGAACTGCTCGACTGGACCGCCACTTACCTCAATGCATTTTATTAAAATTCTTAGCTTTTCCAGTGAATTCCTAATGGACTCCGAATAATTTTGATTTAAGGCATTAATTTCAGTTCTTATGAGATGGGTGACATGATTTAGGTTCTCTATATTATTCGCATTTATTCTATCCTTCAAAAGACCCCATAAAAATGCATCCATTGGGGTTGGATCAGGACTGTTTGGAGGCCTTTTAATAGGAGCATCTCCTCCAACCCAGTCGCCAAATCGTTAGTAGTGCTATAGTTTGTATACAGCGGCGTTCACTTGCAAGCCGTTTCAGTTTTTTACAAATTTGGCTGCTAACTTAAATTTTTCCAATTTCTCGAAAGCTAGACATATAAACAGATTAATATTTACAAGGTAAGTTAAGGGCTACTAGTAGTATAGTTTGTATCCAGCGAAGTTCGCTTGCAAGCCGTTTCAGTTTTTACAAATTTGGCTGCTAACTTAAATTTTTCCAATTTCTCGAAGACTAGACATATAAACAGATTAATATTTACAACATAGGTTAAGGGCTACTAGCACTATAGTTTGTATACAGCGGCGTTCACTTGCAAGCCGTTTCAGTTTTTTACAAATTTGGCTGCTAACTTAAATTTTTCCAATTTCTCGAAAGCTAGACATATAAACAGATTAATATTTACAAGGTAAGTTAAGGGCTACTAGCAGTATAGTTTGTATCCAGCGAAGTTCGCTTGCAAGCCGTTTCAGTTTTTACAAATTTGGCTGCTCACTTAAATTTTTCCAATTTCTCGAAGACTAGACATATAAACAGATTAATATTTACAACATAGGTTAAGGGCTACTAGCACTATAGTTTGTATACAGCGGCGTTCACTTGCAATTCTGAACGTAATTTATGTAATATATCCTATACCCAAATTCAACAGTTTTAGAGATATTGACATTTGAAAATTGGCAGGACCCAGTATTTCGAATATCTAAAAATGCAGGAATGAAACGGGTGATTTGAAAAAGCAGAATTTTAATTCAAAAACTTCAGATGAAAATACAGATTATTTATAACAACATGTAGGTAACAAAATATACTAAAATAGAACTGATACTACCTATTATAGTTTTAATTTTAACACTTTAGTTTTCTTACATTGTTAGACACTAAATATTGAACTGCTCGACCGGAGCACCAATTACCTCAATGCATTTTATTAAAATTCTTAGCTTTTCCAGTGAATTCCTAATGGACTCCGAATAATTTTGATTTAAGGCATTAATTTCAGGTCTTATGAGATGGGTGACATGATTTAGGTTCTCTATATTATTCGCATTTATTCTATCCTTCAAAAGACCCCATAAAAATGCATCCATTGGGGTTGGATCAGGACTGTTCGGAGACCTTTCAATAGGAGCATCTCCTCCTATCCAGTCGCCTAATCGTTAGTGGTGCTATAGTTTGTATACAGCGGCGTTCACTTGCAAGCCGTTTCAGTTTTTTACAAATTTGGATGCTAACTTAAATTTTTCCAATTTCTCGAAAGCTGGACATATAAACAGATTAATATTTACAAGGTAAGTTAAGGGCTACCAGCAGTATATTTTGTATCCAGCGAAGTTCGCTTGCAAGTCGTTTCAGTTTTTTACAAATTTGGCTGCTAACTTAAATTTTTCCAATTTCTCGAAAACTAGACATTTAAACAGATTAATATTTACAAGGTAAGTTAAGGGCTACTAGCAGTATAGTTTGTATCCAGCGAAGTTCGCTTGCAAGCCGTTTCAATATTTTACAAATTTGGTAGCTAACTTAAATTTTTCCAATTTCTCGAAAACTAGACATATAAACAGATTAATATTTACAACATAGGTTAAGGGCTACTAGCACTATAGTTTGTATACAGCGGCGTTCACTTGCAATTCTGAACGTAATTTATGTAATATATCCTATACCCAAATTCAACAGTTTTCGAGATATTGACATTTGAAAATTGGCAGGACCCAGTATTTCGAATAACTAAAAATGCAGGAATGAAACGGGTGATTTGAAAAAGCAGAATTTTAATTCAAAAACATCAGACGAACAATACAGATTATTTATAATAACATGTAGGTAACAAAATATAGGTACTAAAATAGAACTGATACTACCTATTATAGTTTTAATTTCAACACTTTAGTTTTCTTACATTGTTAGACACTAAATATTGAACTGCTCGACTGGACCGCCACTTACCTCAATGCATTTTATTAAAATTCTTAGCTTTTCCAGTGAATTCCTAATGGACTCCGAATAATTTTGATTTAAGGCATTAATTTCTGGTCTTATGAGCAGAATTTTAATTCAAAAACTTCAGATGAAAATACAGATTATTTATAACAACATGTAGGTAACAAAATATACTAAAATAGAACTGATACTACCTATTATAGTTTTAATTTTAACACTTTAGTTTTCTTACATTGTTAGACACTAAATATTGAACTGCTCGACCGGACCACCAATTACCTCAATGCATTTTATTAAAATTCTTAGCTTTTCCAGTGAATTCCTAATGGACTCCGAATAATTTTGATTTAAGGCATTAATTTCAGGTCTTATGAGATGGGTGACATGATTTAGGTTCTCTATATTATTCGCATTTATTCTATCCTTCAAAAGACCCCATAAAAATGCATCCATTGGGGTTGGATCAGGACTGTTCGGAGACCTTTCAATAGGAGCATCTCCTCCTATCCAGTCGCCTAATCGTTAGTGGTGCTATAGTTTGTATACAGCGGCGTTCACTTGCAAGCCGTTTCAGTTTTTTACAAATTTGGATGCTAACTTAAATTTTTCCAATTTCTCGAAAGCTGGACATATAAACAGATTAATATTTACAAGGTAAGTTAAGGGCTACCAGCAGTATATTTTGTATCCAGCGAAGTTCGCTTGCAAGTCGTTTCAGTTTTTTACAAATTTGGCTGCTAACTTAAATTTTTCCAATTTCTCGAAAACTAGACATTTAAACAGATTAATATTTACAAGGTAAGTTAAGGGCTACTAGCAGTATAGTTTGTATCCAGCGAAGTTCGCTTGCAAGCCGTTTCAATATTTTACAAATTTGGTAGCTAACTTAAATTTTTCCAATTTCTCGAAAACTAGACATATAAACAGATTAATATTTACAACATAGGTTAAGGGCTACTAGCACTATAGTTTGTATACAGCGGCGTTCACTTGCAATTCTGAACGTAATTTATGTAATATATCCTATACCCAAATTCAACAGTTTTCGAGATATTGACATTTGAAAATTGGCAGGACCCAGTATTTCGAATAACTAAAAATGCAGGAATGAAACGGGTGATTTGAAAAAGCAGAATTTTAATTCAAAAACATCAGACGAACAATACAGATTATTTATAATAACATGTAGGTAACAAAATATAGGTACTAAAATAGAACTGATACTACCTATTATAGTTTTAATTTCAACACTTTAGTTTTCTTACATTGTTAGACACTAAATATTGAACTGCTCGACTGGACCGCCACTTACCTCAATGCATTTTATTAAAATTCTTAGCTTTTCCAGTGAATTCCTAATGGACTCCGAATAATTTTGATTTAAGGCATTAATTTCAGTTCTTATGAGATGGGTGACATGATTTAGGTTCTCTATATTATTCGCATTTATTCTATCCTTCAAAAGACCCCATAAAAATGCATCCATTGGGGTTGGATCAGGACTGTTTGGAGGCCTTTTAATAGGAGCATCTCCTCCAATCCAGTCGCCAAATCGTTAGTAGTGCTATAGTTTGTATACAGCGGCGTTCACTTGCAAGCCGTTTCAGTTTTTTACAAATTTGGCTGCTAACTTAAATTTTTCCAATTTCTCGAAAGCTAGACATATAAACAGATTAATATTTACAAGGTAAGTTAAGGGCTACTAGCAGTATAGTTTGTATCCAGCGAAGTTCGCTTGCAAGCCGTTTCAGTTTTTACAAATTTGGCTGCTAACTTAAATTTTTCCAATTTCTCGAAGACTAGACATATAAACAGATTAATATTTACAACATAGGTTAAGGGCTACTAGCACTATAGTTTGTATACAGCGGCGTTCACTTGCAAGCCGTTTCAGTTTTTTACAAATTTGGCTGCTAACTTAAATTTTTCCAATTTCTCGAAAGCTAGACATATAAAGAGATTAATATTTACAAGGTAAGTTAAGGGCTACTAGCAGTATAGTTTGTATCCAGCGAAGTTCGCTTGCAAGCCGTTTCAGTTTTTACAAATTTGGCTGCTAACTTAAATTTTTCCAATTTCTCGAAGACTAGACATATAAACAGATTAATATTTACAACATAGGTTAAGGGCTACTAGCACTATAGTTTGTATACAGCGGCGTTCACTTGCAATTCTGAACGTAATTTATGTAATATATCCTATACCCAAATTCAACAGTTTTAGAGATATTGACATTTGAAAATTGGCAGGATCCAGTATTTCGAATATCTAAAAATGCAGGAATGAAACGGGTGATTTGAAAAAGCAGAATTTTAATTCAAAAACTTCAGATGAAAATACAGATTATTTATAACAACATGTAGGTAACAAAATATACTAAAATAGAACTGATACTACCTATTATAGTTTTAATTTTAACACTTTAGTTTTCTTACATTGTTAGACACTAAATATTGAACTGCTCGACCGGACCACCAATTACCTCAATGCATTTTATTAAAATTCTTAGCTTTTCCAGTGAATTCCTAATGGACTCCGAATAATTTTGATTTAAGGCATTAATTTTAGGTCTTATGAGATGGGTGACATGATTTAGGTTCTCTATATTATTCGCATTTATTCTATCCTTCAAAAGACCCCATAAAAATGCATCCATTGGGGTTGGATCAGGACTGTTCGGAGACCTTTCAATAGGAGCATCTCCTCCTATCCAGTCGCCTAATCGTTAGTGGTGCTATAGTTTGTATACAGCGGCGTTCACTTGCAAGCCGTTTCAGTTTTTTACAAATTTGGATGCTAACTTAAATTTTTCCAATTTCTCGAAAGCTGGACATATAAACAGATTAATATTTACAAGGTAAGTTAAGGGCTACCAGCAGTATATTTTGTATCCAGCGAAGTTCGCTTGCAAGCCGTTTCAGTTTTTTACAAATTTGGCTGCTAACTTAAATTTTTCCAATTTCTCGAAAACTAGACATTTAAACAGATTAATATTTACAAGGTAAGTTAAGGGCTACTAGCAGTATAGTTTGTATCCAGCGAAGTTCGCTTGCAAGCCGTTTCAATATTTTACGAATTTGGTAGCTAACTTAAATTTTTCCAATTTCTCGAAAACTAGACATATAAACAGATTAATATTTACAACATAGTTTAAGGGCTACTAGCACTATAGTTTGTATACAGCGGCGTTCACTTGCAATTCTGAACGTAATTTATGTAATATATCCTATACCCAAATTCAACAGTTTTCGAGATATTGACATTTGAAAATTGGCAGGACCCAGTATTTCGAATAACTAAAAATGCAGGAATGAAACGGGTGATTTGAAAAAGCAGAATTTTAATTCAAAAACATCAGACGAAAAATACAGATTATTTATAACAACATGTATGTAACAAAATATAGGTACTAAAATAGAACTGATACCACCTATTATAGTTTTAATTTCAACACTTTAGTTTTCTTACATTGTTAGTGTTTCGTCCTCGATTACGCTGTAGATATTAATTTGTGTGTGTTTGTACAGTTAATTATATTATTTTCTGAAATTTGCTACATATATGAATTCATTTTCTATTCTAAAATATATTAAGATAATTACCCTAAATTTTGTGTCTCCTTGCATTCAAAATTACGGGTTTTCATAAATTTGCTAATCGTTCAGGCTTTTACAATTATACTTTCTCGACCTGCCTACTATACTTTCCCATTTCCTGCTTTCCTACTATTTTACCGTCCCTCGTACCTACTTACTCCCGGTAGTACTACAACGTGTGGTACGCGACGACGCGGGAAGGAGATAGCCAGATGGCAGAGAGAGAAGAGAAACGAAACGATACTCGGCAAGAGACTGTGCGTTCGGAGTGCTCCCAAATCTCCCGCTGTTTTACCCTCTTCCCTGATGTTTCCCTAAGGTAAGTCGAATTGCTATCAATAAATTTTATATTCTGACTGTATTTACGTTACAAAAGATTACCGGACTGGAAAGGTGATTTCTATCCGGGAGGAAGTCTAAATAAGAGATCTGCGTATCAGCGTAACCTATGAATTTACAGTCTTTATAAGGGCGGCTAACAGCGCCCCATCCATTGGTCCTTCTCCCCAGATACGTTTTATTAGTCTTAAAGTTTGGACTTTCTTATCGTTGGGTTCACCTTTTCAATTCTGTGATTTACAATTTAATTTTGAATGCAAATCTAACGATCTTACTGGGAAATTGCGATTTTCTTCTACTTTACAAATTAGTTACTACTTTGCTTATTTGCTAATTTGCTTATTGCTATTTTGTCACACTTTTGTGCTACTTGCATGGTATTCGCCGATAAGTCTGTGAATTTTACTTCTATGTACTAATATTATACTTTTGCTGTACCTACTTTATTACTATACTTTACTGCTTTTGCAGTTTATCTGGCGAATATTAAGCATACATATTTCAAAATTACATAAATTAATTTTTCGTTTCTTTCAATAAATACCGCAAATTTTACCGCATTAATATTTACAGCGTACAAAATTTGTGTCACGTTAGTACCAAAAGCCGGTGCACCTTTGCAAAAAGAGGTTCTCTTATCAGTTCGTTGAAATATTTCCAACCTTTGGATATTTTTTTATACGCCGAAACTGATACTCCTTTACTTATTTTAAACGGTAAATAAAATACGTTGTCCTTTTCCTAAAAGGTATAACTTACGAATTACAGGGGCACTCTGAAAATTATTTAATGAAAATTTTTTCTTTCTAATTTTCAAACAATTTTTTATGCTTTAGGGATTATATTTGCATACATACAAAATACATTTTGTAATTATTTACTCCAGTTTACCTATTATTCTTACATTTGCTTAAAAATGTCCGACAATAAAATTTTAAAAGCGAAAGCTCTAAGGCAAACTGCCATTTTACAATTGTCTTTGATTATTGACGCCGCTAAATTAGCTAAAACTGATGAAGCTGAATTAAATCCTTTTAAAATCCGTTACAGAAGCCTTAGCAAAATCATGAAAGATTTTGAAAAACATAATAATAGTTTACTTGCTTTGCTTGCCGCAAAACCCGAAGACCTCAAGGTTGAGGAAAAAACGGGAATTGATTTTGCTAAACGCTGTCACGAGATAGAGACAATTTATTACGAATTGTTCGAGTTACCGTTAGAAGATAATGGCGTCTTAGATACTTCGATTCACCCTCCTTTCTCTCCACATAGGAATCAAAATTCAAATTTACGCGAACATGCGATTTTACCTAAAATCACATTACATACTTTTAACGGAGATATTGCGAGCTTTCCTACTTTCAACCAAACCTTTTTAACATTAATACATAATAATCGAACTCTAACTAATATAGAAAAGTTTAATTATTTGCTGTCTTCGTTGGAAGGTCCACCTTTAAATTTAATTTCTGACATTCAAGTTACGAATGATAACTACCTTATTGCTTATAATACAATAATTGAGAGATATAACAATAAACGTTTGCAAGCTTTTACCCACTGGAAAGCTATCGAGGAATACCCTCGTTTAATGTTTGAGAATATAGCTGGATTAAGAAATCTGTTAGATACCTTTTCAAAGAATTTAGCTGCTTTACAAAATTTAAAATTTGATACAAGTCGATGGGACTTTATATTAGCCTACATGATCCTTGATAGGTTGGACCCTTCAACAAGAAAATCCTTTGAACAACAACACGCTTCAAATGACGTCCCCAAATATGACGTAATAAAAGTTTTCCTTCAAAAATATTGCATTGCTTTGGAATCTGTTCCACAAAAACCGAAACCTGCTTCTAATTCGTCTAATTTAAAATCTAGTTTTGTGAACTCCCCTCGTAGTTTTCACAATCGACCTGAATGTAACCGAAGTCAAAAAAACAAATCTGCATTTTTCGTAAATAGTCCGTCAAACAGTAATACGTGCTTTTTATGCAAGAACAATCATATAATTTATAGATGTCCTGTTTTTTCTGCAAAATCTGTTCAACAACGTTTTGATCTTATAAAACAACAAAAGGCGTGCGTTAACTGTCTTGCAACTACGCACACGGTAACCCGCTGTACTTCAGAAAAGCGCTGTCGTTCTTGTCATCAAAAGCATCATACTATGCTTTGTTTTAGACAAAATATAATGGCCGATTCTAGTAATCATTCGGATTCCGGGCCATCCAACTCAGATTTGCAAAATAACTTCACTACGGTAAATTCTGATTCGGCCGTATCTGTCAAAACTTCCACAGTAGGGATGTTAATTAATGATCATGAAGTTTTATTATCCACCGTTTTACTAAAAATTAAAGATTCCTTTAATACGTGGCATACGGTTAAGGCCATTCTTGACAGTGGAGCTCAGTCTTCATTTATAAGCAGAAGCCTTGCCAATAAATTATCTTTGCCAAAATTTAAAATTGCTATGTCATTGCAAGGATTAGATTCCATGCGTACAACAGCAAAATTGGGAATGCATTGTGCTATTTCTTCCGTTTATGATCAAAATATTTCATTTGATTTAGACGCAATTATTCTCGACAAAATTTGTGACGAGATACCTGCTGTTTCTTTTTCTAAAGAAAATTTTCCCTTTACTTCAAATTTATTACTGGCTGACCCCAATTTTGCTGAAAAATCTAAAATTGATATTTTACTAGGAAATGATGTATTTCCATACATTTTAAAAGATGGCAGACTTAATAACGGTCCAGACCAACCGGTTTGTGTTAACACTATATTTGGCTGGACTTTAATGGGTAAAACTATCTTTAATCCTACTAACAAAGTAATTAAATCTTTCTTTACTACTTCAGTTTCAAGTTGTGAAACAATTAATGATACTTTACAAAAGTTCTGGAAACTTGAAGAAGTTCCAGAGGTCAAAGTTCAGTCCCCTGAGGACGAATATTGTGAGAACCATTTTTCTCAAACAACTACCAGAACGGAATCGGGTAGATATGTTGTATCATTGCCCTTTAAAATTACTGCACCCGATTTCGGCGATACTTATAGTGTTGCTCTACAAAGATTTTTATCTCTAGAAAAAAGGTTTTTAAAAAATGAAAATTTTTACCAGTCTTACAGTGACGTAATACATGATTACTTAGATAACGGGCACATGGAGATTGTTCCTAAACCTCCTCTTACTGATATACCAAATTACTTTTATATTGCTCATCATGCGGTTTTCAAAAAGGATTCTACTAGTACACCTATTCGGGTGGTCTTTGATGCTAGCACTTGCGCCACTAGTAAACCCTCTTTAAATCAAGCTATGTATACGGGGCCTAAACTACAAAGGGACCTGGTAAATATTTTACTTAATTTTAGATTGCATAAATATGTTTTTACTTGCGATATAAAACAAATGTTTCGAATGATCTTGGTAGCTCCTAAAGATAGAATTTATCAAAGAATATTGTGGCGTTTCTCACCCAATGAACCTATTTCTCATTATCAGATTAATGTTGTTACTTTCGGGATTGTTTGCAGTCCATATCTTGCTATCAGAACATTATTACAACTAGCAGATGACTATACAGATATTCCATTAGCATCAGAAATTTTAAAAACCTCAACTTACGTAGACGATATAACAGGTGGTGCCTCTAATCCTGAACAATTAATTTTAATAAAAAATCAAATATTTGAGCTGTTATCACGGGGTGGGTTTGACGATCGAAAGTGGACGAGTAACTGCCCAGAGTTGCTTAGAGATTTGCCAGAACACCTTGTATTGAATAAAGATATTTCTTTTGATATGGAGGGCAATAACACTTTAAAAATCTTTGGACTACAATGGGACCCAGTCTCAGATGTTTTTCGTTATACATGTTCAAATTTCCATAACGAATGTACTAAACGTACAATGTTGAGTGAACTCGCTCGAACTTTTGACCCTGTTGGGTATTTGACTCCTATTACTATATTTGTTAAAATGCTTATACAAGTATTGTGGTCACTTGGGATCGATTGGGATGAAAAACCGCCAAGAGAGGTCGTAAATAAGTGGGACAAATTTAAATCAGAGTTGCATTTCTTAAATACTTTAAAAATTGATCGTGAAATAAATATTACCGACTCAATTTCTTCAGAATTATTTGGATTCTGTGATGCGTCAGAACGCGCCTACTGTGGGGTGATTTATATACGCGTTCTTTTTCCTGATAATATATATAAAACTTACCTTGTGAGTGCTAAGTCAAAAGTTAGTCCTCTTAAAAGTCTAAGTTTGGCCAGATTGGAGCTCTGTGCAGCTGTTTTACTTGCAAAACTAATGTTTTACATTTTGGAGGTTTTTTCACAAAAAATACATTTTAAAAATATTTTTGCATTTACTGACAGTTTAGTTGTTCTGAACTGGATTAGGAGTTCACCACACCGGTGGAAAACTTTTGTGAGCAACAGAGTGTCTTATATACAGGAAAGGCTTGCACCAAATTTGTGGTCACATGTGCCTTCTGAACTCAACCCTGCAGATTGTGGCAGTAGAGGCATGTTTCTCTCAGAGCTCACGAATTTTTCCCTCTGGTGGGCTGGACCAGATTTCCTGCTTCAAAATCGGAATGACTGGAATTTTTCAGAATTTTCGATAAATAAATTTACCGATGTTTCCCATGAACAAAGAAAATTTACTGTGACTACATTTGTTTCTTTAAATTTTATTGATTTTCTTTTCGACAAATTTAGTTCGCTTTCTAAGGTCAAGCGAATAATTGCATATATTTTAAGAGCCGTAACTATATTTAAGAATTGCAAACAAAAAAATAATATACACTATCCGCCACATCTGACTCTTCTGGAATTGCACAATACATTGCTATTTCTTACCAAATATACTCAGTCAACTTACTTCGCTTCAGAAATAGTTTTACTAAAAAATAACAAGCCTCTACCAAAATATTTACAAAAATTAAAGCCATTCATTGACAAAGATGGGTATGTACGGGTAGGTGGCCGTCTATTTCATTCTGATTTGCCTTATAAAAACAAGTTTCCTTTACTTTTGCCTGCAACTGCAAAATTTACTGACTTACTTATTTATGATATACATTATACATACTTACATTGTGGTATACAGACCACTCAGTATTTACTTTTTCAAAATTTCTGGGTCATATCTGCTAAGAGGGCTATTCGAAAAGTTATACATAAATGCCATACGTGCTGGAGGATAAACCCTAAACCCTATCAACCCCCTATGGGTGATTTGCCTAAATTTAGAGTTTCTGAATTTCCTAAAGCATTTACTAATTCCGGATTAGATATGTGTGGACCTTTTCCAATTACTATCGGTAGACTCAGGGGCGCCAGAGTTCACAAAGCCTATATCTGTCTTTTTGTTTGCTGCAGTACAAAGGCAGTACATCTCGAATTGGTATCCGACCTCTCTACTGAAGCTTTCTTGGCAGCTCTACGCCGTTTTGTTGCCAGACGAGGCAAAATCTTAAATCTTTATTCGGATTGTGGCACCAACTTTATCGGTGGAGACAAATATTTACGCCAAATATTTGAAGATTCTGCTAAAAGCGAGGCAATAATTTGGCATTTTAACCCCCCCTCTGCCCCATCTATGGGAGGCATATGGGAGGCTAACATCAAATCGGTTAAGTCTCACTTGATAAGAGTAGTGGGCTCGCAAGTGCTAACATACGAAGAACTTAATACAGTTATTGTCCAAATAGAAGCTGTTCTCAATTCGAGACCCCTGTGTCCAATAAGTTCAGATCCTTCTGACCTGGCAGTCCTTACTCCAGGCCATTTTTTAACATTAAAACCACTTACTGCTTTACCCGATCCCGACACTGTAAGTTTACAACTAAATCGCCTTACAAGGTGGCAACTTTTGCAAAGGATGCACCGTGATTTTTGGAATCGCTGGCACAGAGAGTACCTTCACACTTTGCAGCAAAGAGCCAAGTGGCACGATCCAATTAATCCGGTGGTGCCTGATACCTTGGTTGTCATAAAAGATGAAAATAATAATCCTTTAAATTGGGTACTAGGTAGAATTGTGGAGGTATTCCCTGGTCACGATGGGATACCTCGGGTTGCGACGGTGAGGACGGCTAAGGGTGCTCTCAAGAGACCTTTGACCAAACTGTGTCCCTTACCCTAAATTAAACTTATATTTTCTCTATGAAAACCCATATGTTTTCATGGGGGTGGGGATGTTTCGTCCTCGATTACGCTGTAGATATTAATTTGTGTGTGTTTGTACAGTTAATTATATTATTTTCTGAAATTTGCTACATATATGAATTCATTTTCTATTCTAAAATATTTTAAGATAATTACCCTAAATTTTGTGTCTCCTTGCATTCAAAATTACGGGTTTTCATAAATTTGCTAATCGTTCAGGCTTTTACAATTATACTTTCTCGACCTGCCTACTATACTTTCCCATTTCCTGCTTTCCTACTATTTTACCGTCCCTCGTACCTACTTACTCCCGGTAGTACTACAACGTGTGGTACGCGACGACGCGGGAAGGAGATAGCCAGATGGCAGAGAGAGAAGAGAAACGAAACGATACTCGGCAAGAGACTGTGCGTTCGGAGTGCTCCCAAATCTCCCGCTGTTTTACCCTCTTCCCTGATGTTTCCCTAAGGTAAGTCGAATTGCTATCAATAAATTTTATATTCTGACTGTATTTACGTTACAAAAGATTACCGGACTGGAAAGGTGATTTCTATCCGTGAGGAAGTCTAAATAAGAGATCTGCGTATCAGCGTAACCTATGAATTTACAGTCTTTATAAGGGCGGCTAACAGCGCCCCATCCAGTTAGACACTAAATATTGAACTGCTCGACTGGACCGCCACTTACCTCAATGCATTTTATTAAAATTCTTAGCTTTTCCAGTGAATTCCTAATGGACTCCGAATAATTTTGATTTAAGGCATTAATTTCAGTTCTTATGAGATGGGTGACATGATTTAGGTTCTCTATATTATTCGCATTTATTCTATCCTTCAAAAGACCCCATAAAAATGCATCCATTGGGGTTGGATCAGGACTGTTTGGAGGCCTTTTAATAGGAGCATCTCCTCCAATCCAGTCGCCAAATCGTTAGTAGTGCTATAGTTTGTATACAGCGGCGTTCACTTGCAAGCCGTTTCAGTTTTTTACAAATTTGGCTGCTAACTTAAATTTTTCCAATTTCTCGAAAGCTAGACATATAAACAGATTAATATTTACAAGGTAAGTTAAGGGCTACTAGCAGTATAGTTTGTATCCAGCGAAGTTCGCTTGCAAGCCGTTTCAGTTTTTACAAATTTGGCTGCTAACTTAAATTTTTCCAATTTCTCGAAGACTAGACATATAAACAGATTAATATTTACAACATAGGTTAAGGGCTACTAGCACTATAGTTTGTATACAGCGGCGTTCACTTGCAAGCCGTTTCAGTTTTTTACAAATTTGGCTGCTAACTTAAATTTTTCCAATTTCTCGAAAGCTAGACATATAAACAGATTAATATTTACAAGGTAAGTTAAGGGCTACTAGCAGTATAGTTTGTATCCAGCGAAGTTCGCTTGCAAGCCGTTTCAGTTTTTACAAATTTGGCTGCTAACTTAAATTTTTCCAATTTCTCGAAGACTAGACATATAAACAGATTAATATTTACAACATAGGTTAAGGGCTACTAGCACTATAGTTTGTATACAGCGGCGTTCACTTGCAATTCTGAACGTAATTTATGTAATATATCCTATACCCAAATTCAACAGTTTTAGAGATATTGACATTTGAAAATTGGCAGGACCCAGTATTTCGAATATCTAAAAATGCAGGAATGAAACGGGTGATTTGAAAAAGAGAATTTTAATTCAAAAACTTCAGATGAAAATACAGATTATTTATACCAACATGTAGGTAACAAAATATACTAAAATAGAACTGATACTACCTATTATAGTTTTAATTTTAACACTTTAGTTTTCTTACATTGTTAGACACTAAATATTGAACTGCTCGACCGGACCACCAATTACCTCAATGCATTTTATTAAAATTCTTAGCTTTTCCAGTGAATTCCTAATGGACTCCGAATAATTTTGATTTAAGGCATTAATTTCAGGTCTTATGAGATGGGTGACATGATTTAGGTTCTCTATATTATTCGCATTTATTCTATCCTTCAAAAGACCCCATAAAAATGCATCCATTGGGGTTGGATCAGGACTGTTCGGAGACCTTTCAATAGGAGCATCTCCTCCTATCCAGTCGCCTAATCGTTAGTGGTGCTATAGTTTGTATACAGCGGCGTTCACTTGCAAGCCGTTTCAGTTTTTTACAAATTTGGATGCTAACTTAAATTTTTCCAATTTCTCGAAAGCTAGACATATAAACAGATTAATATTTACAAGGTAAGTTAAGGGCTACCAGCAGTATATTTTGTATCCAGCGAAGTTCGCTTGCAAGCCGTTTCAGTTTTTTACAAATTTGGCTGCTAACTTAAATTTTTCCAATTTCTCGAAAACTAGAAATTTAAACAGATTAATATTTACAAGGTAAGTTAAGGGCTACTAGCAGTATAGTTTGTATCCAGCGAAGTTCGCTTGCAAGCCGTTTCAATATTTTACAAATTTGGTAGCTAACTTAAATTTTTCCAATTTCTCGAAAACTAGACATATAAACAGATTAATATTTACAACATAGGTTAAGGGCTACTAGCACTATAGTTTGTATACAGCGGCGTTCACTTGCAATTCTGAACGTAATTTATGTAATATATCCTATACCCAAATTCAACAGTTTTCGAGATATTGACATTTGAAAATTGGCAGGACCCAGTATTTCGAATAACTAAAAATGCAGGAATGAAACGGGTGATTTGAAAAAGCAGAATTTTAATTCAAAAACATCAGACGAACAATACAGATTATTTATAATAACATGTAGGTAACAAAATATAGGTACTAAAATAGAACTGATACTACCTATTATAGTTTTAATTTCAACACTTTAGTTTTCTTACATTGTTAGACACTAAATATTGAACTGCTCGACTGGACCGCCACTTACCTCAATGCATTTTATTAAAATTCTTAGCTTTTCCAGTGAATTCCTAATGGACTCCGAATAATTTTGATTTAAGGCATTAATTTCAGTTCTTATGAGATGGGTGACATGATTTAGGTTCTCTATATTATTCGCATTTATTCTATCCTTCAAAAGACCCCATAAAAATGCATCCATTGGGGTTGGATCAGGACTGTTTGGAGGCCTTTTAATAGGAGCATCTCCTCCAATCCAGTCGCCAAATCGTTAGTAGTGCTATAGTTTGTATACAGCGGCGTTCACTTGCAAGCCGTTTCAGTTTTTTACAAATTTGGCTGCTAACTTAAATTTTTCCAATTTCTCGAAAGCTAGACATATAAACAGATTAACATTTACAAGATAAGTTAAGGGCTACTAGCAGTATAGTTTGTATCCAGCGAAGTTCGCTTGCAAGCCGTTTCAGTTTTTACAAATTTGGCTGCTAACTTAAATTTTTCCAATTTCTCGAAGACTAGACATATAAACAGATTAATATTTACAACATAGGTTAAGGGCTACTAGCACTATAGTTTGTATACAGCGGCGTTCACTTGCAAGCCGTTTCAGTTTTTTACGAATTTGGCTGCTAACTTAAATTTTTCCAATTTCTCGAAAGCTAGACATATAAACAGATAAATATTTACAAGGTAAGTTAAGGGCTACTAGCAGTATAGTTTGTATCCAGCGAAGTTCGCTTGCAAGCCGTTTCAGTTTTTACAAATTTGGCTGCTAACTTAAATTTTTCCAATTTCTCGAAGACTAGACATATAAACAGATTAATATTTACAACATAGGTTAAGGGCTACTAGCACTATAGTTTGTATACAGCGGCGTTCACTTGCAATTCTGAACGTAATTTATGTAATATATCCTATACCCAAATTCAACAGTTTTAGAGATATTGACATTTGAAAATTGGCAGGACCCAGTATTTCGAATATCTAAAAATGCAGGAATGAAACGGGTGATTTGAAAAAGCAGAATTTTAATTCAAAAACTTCAGATGAAAATACAGATTATTTATAACAACATGTAGGTAACAAAATATACTAAAATAGAACTGATACTACCTATTATAGTTTTAATTTTAACACTTTAGTTTTCTTACATTGTTAGACACTAAATATTGAACTGCTCGACCGGACCACCAATTACCTCAATGCATTTTATTAAAATTCTTAGCTTTTCCAGTGAATTCCTAATGGACTCCGAATAATTTTGATTTAAGGCATTAATTTCAGGTCTTATGAGATGGGTGACATGATTTAGGTTCTCTATATTATTCGCATTTATTCTATCCTTCAAAAGACCCCATAAAAATGCATCCATTGGGGTTGGATCAGGACTGTTCGGAGACCTTTCAATAGGAGCATCTCCTCCTATCCAGTCGCCTAATCGTTAGTGGTGCTATAGTTTGTATACAGCGGCGTTCACTTGCAAGCCGTTTCAGTTTTTTACAAATTTGGATGCTAACTTAAATTTTTCCAATTTCTCGAAAGCTGGACATATAAACTGATTAATATTTACAAGGTAAGTTAAGGGCTACCAGCAGTATATTTTGTATCCAGCGAAGTTCGCTTGCAAGCCGTTTCAGTTTTTTACAAATTTGGCTGCTAACTTAAATTTTTCCAATTTCTCGAAAACTAGACATTTAAACAGATTAATATTTACAAGGTAAGTTAAGGGCTACTAGCAGTATAGTTTGTATCCAGCGAAGTTCGCTTGCAAGCCGTTTCAATATTTTACGAATTTGGTAGCTAACTTAAATTTTTCCAATTTCTCGAAAACTAGACATATAAACAGATTAATATTTACAACATAGTTTAAGGGCTACTAGCACTATAGTTTGTATACAGCGGCGTTCACTTGCAATTCTGAACGTAATTTATGTAATATATCCTATACCCAAATTCAACAGTTTTCGAGATATTGACATTTGAAAATTGGCAGGACCCAGTATTTCGAATAACTAAAAATGCAGGAATGAAACGGGTGATTTGAAAAAGCAGAATTTTAATTCAAAAACATCAGACGAAAAATACAGATTATTTATAACAACATGTAGGTAACAAAATGTAGGTACTAAAATAGAACTGATACCACCTATTATAGTTTTAATTTCAACACTTTAGTTTTCTTACATTGTTAGACACTAAATATTGAACTGCTCGACTGGACCGCCACTTACCTCAATGCATTTTATTAAAATTCTTAGCTTTTCCAGTGAATTCCTAATGGACTCCGAATAATTTTGATTTAAGGCATTAATTTCAGTTCTTATGAGATGGGTGACATGATTTAGGTTCTCTATATTATTCGCATTTATTCTGTCCTTCAAAAGACCCCATAAAAATGCATCCATTGGGGTTGGATCAGGACTGTTTGGAGGCCTTTTAATAGGAGCATCTCCTCCAATCCAGTCGCCAAATCGTTAGTAGTGCTATAGTTTGTATACAGCGGCGTTCACTTGCAAGCCGTTTCAGTTTTTTACAAATTTGGCTGCTAACTTAAATTTTCCCAATTTCTCGAAAGCTAGACATATAAACAGATTAATATTTACAAGGTAAGTTAAGGGCTACTAGCAGTATAGTTTGTATCCAGCGAAGTTCGCTTGCAAGCCGTTTCAGTTTTTACAAATTTGGCTGCTAACTTAAATTTTTCCAATTTCTCGAAGACTAGACATATAAACAGATTAATATTTACAACATAGGTTAAGGGCTACTAGCACTATAGTTTGTATACAGCGGCGTTCACTTGCAAGCCGTTTCAGTTTTTTACAAATTTGGCTGCTAACTTAAATTTTTCCAATTTCTCGAAAGCTAGACATATAAACAGATTAATATTTACAAGGTAAGTTAAGGGCTACTAGCAGTATAGTTTGTATCCAGCGAAGTTCGCTTGCAAGCCGTTTCAGTTTTTACAAATTTGGCTGCTAACTTAAATTTTTCCAATTTCTCGAAGACTAGACATATAAACAGATTAATATTTACAACATAGGTTAAGGGCTACTAGCACTATAGTTTGTATACAGCGGCGTTCACTTGCAATTCTGAACGTAATTTATGTAATATATCCTATACCCAAATTCAACAGTTTTAGAGATATTGACATTTGAAAATTGGCAGGACCCAGTATTTCGAATATCTAAAAATGCAGGAATGAAACGGGTGATTTGAAAAAGAGAATTTTAATTCAAAAACTTCAGATGAAAATACAGATTATTTATACCAACATGTAGGTAACAAAATATACTAAAATAGAACTGATACTACCTATTATAGTTTTAATTTTAACACTTTAGTTTTCTTACATTGTTAGACACTAAATATTGAACTGCTCGACCGGACCACCAATTACCTCAATGCATTTTATTAAAATTCTTAGCTTTTCCAGTGAATTCCTAATGGACTCCGAATAATTTTGATTTAAGGCATTAATTTCAGGTCTTATAAGATGGGTGACATGATTTAGGTTCTCTATATTATTCGCATTTATTCTATCCTTCAAAAGACCCCATAAAAATGCATCCATTGGGGTTGGATCAGGACTGTTCGGAGACCTTTCAATAGGAGCATCTCCTCCTATCCAGTCGCCTAATCGTTAGTGGTGCTATAGTTTGTATACAGCGGCGTTCACTTGCAAGCCGTTTCAGTTTTTTACAAATTTGGATGCTAACTTAAATTTTTCCAATTTCTCGAAAACTAGAAATTTAAACAGATTAATATTTACAAGGTAAGTTAAGGGCTACTAGCAGTATAGTTTGTATCCAGCGAAGTTCGCTTGCAAGCCGTTTCAATATTTTACAAATTTGGTAGCTAACTTAAATTTTTCCAATTTCTCGAAAACTAGACATATAAACAGATTAATATTTACAACATAGGTTAAGGGCTACTAGCACTATAGTTTGTATACAGCGGCGTTCACTTGCAATTCTGAACGTAATTTATGTAATATATCCTATACCCAAATTCAACAGTTTTCGAGATATTGACATTTGAAAATTGGCAGGACCCAGTATTTCGAATATCTAAAAATGCAGGAATGAAACGGGTGATTTGAAAAAGCAGAATTTTAATTCAAAAACATCAGACGAAAAATACAGATTATTTATAACAACATGTAGGTAACAAAATATAGGTACTAAAATAGAACTGATACTACCTATTATAGTTTTAATTTCAACACTTTAGTTTTCTTACATTGTTAGACACTAAATATTGAACTGCTCGACTGGACCGCCACTTACCTCAATGCATTTTATTAAAATTCTTAGCTTTTCCAGTGAATTCCTAATGGACTACGAATAATTTTGATTTAAGGCTTTAATTTCAGTTCTTATGAGATGGGTGACATGATTTAGGTTCTCTATATTATTCGCATTTATTCTATCCTTCAAAAGACCCCATAAAAATGCATCCATTGGGGTTGGATCAGGACTGTTTGGAGGCCTTTTAATAGGAGCATCTCCTCCAATCCAGTCGCCAAATCGTTAGTAGTGCTATAGTTTGTATACAGCGGCGTTCACTTGCAAGCCGTTTCAGTTTTTTACAAATTTGGCTGCTAACTTAAATTTTTCCAATTTCTCGAAGACTAGACATATAAACAGATTAATATTTACAAGGTAAGTTAAGGGCTACTAGCAGTATAGTTTGTATCCAGCGAAGTTCGCTTGCAAGCCGTTTCAGTTTTTACAAATTTGGCTGCTAACTTAAATTTTTCCAATTTCTCGAAGACTAGACATATAAACAGATTAATATTTACAACATAGGTTAAGGGCTACTAGCACTATAGTTTGTATACAGCGGCGTTCACTTGCAAGCCGTTTCAGTTTTTTACAAATTTGGCTGCTAACTTAAATTTTTCCAATTTCTCGAAAGCTAGACATATAAACAGATTAATATTTACAAGGTAAGTTAAGGGCTACTAGCAGTATAGTTTGTATCCAGCGAAGTTCGCTTGCAAGCCGTTTCAGTTTTTACAAATTTGGCTGCTAACTTAAATTTTTCCAATTTCTCGAAGACTAGACATATAAACAGATTAATATTTACAACATAGGTTAAGGGCTACTAGCATTATAGTTTGTATACAGCGGCGTTCACTTGCAATTCTGAACGTAATTTATGTAATATATCCTATACCCAAATTCAACAGTTTTAGAGATATTGACATTTGAAAATTGGCAGGACCCAGTATTTCGAATATCTAAAAATGCAGGAATGAAACGGGTGATTTGAAAAAGCAGAATTTTAATTCAAAAACTTCAGATGAAAATACAGATTATTTATAACAACATGTAGGTAACAAAATATACTAAAATAGAACTGATACTACCTATTATAGTTTTAATTTTAACACTTTAGTTTTCTTACATTGTTAGACACTAAATATTGAACTGCTCGACCGGACCACCAATTACCTCAATGCATTTTATTAAAATTCTTAGCTTTTCCAGTGAATTCCTAATGGACTCCGATTAATTTTGATTTAAGGCATTAATTTCAGGTCTTATGAGATGGGTGACATGATTTAGGTTCTCTATATTATTCGCATTTATTCTATCCTTCAAAAGACCCCATAAAAATGCATCCATTGGGGTTGGATCAGGACTGTTCGGAGACCTTTCAATAGGAGCATCTCCTCCTATCCAGTCGCCTAATCGTTAGTGGTGCTATAGTTTGTATACAGCGGCGTTCACTTGCAAGCCGTTTCAGTTTCTTACAAATTTGGATGCTAACTTAAATTTTTCCAATTTCTCGAAAGCTGGACATATAAACAGATTAATATTTACAAGGTAAGTTAAGGGCTACCAGCAGTATATTTTGTATCCAGCGAAGTTCGCTTGCAAGCCGTTTCAGTTTTTTACAAATTTGGCTGCTAACTTAAATTTTTCCAATTTCTCGAAAACTAGACATTTAAACAGATTAATAGTTACAAGGTAAGTTAAGGGCTACTAGCAGTATAGTTTGTATCCAGCGAAGTTCGCTTGCAAGCCGTTTCAATATTTTACGAATTTGGTAGCTAACTTAAATTTTTCCAATTTCTCGAAAACTAGACATATAAACAGATTAATATTTACAACATAGTTTAAGGGCTACTAGCACTATAGTTTGTATACAGCGGCGTTCACTTGCAATTCTGAACGTAATTTATGTAATATATCCTATACCCAAATTCAACAGTTTTCGAGATATTGACATTTGAAAATTGGCAGGACCCAGTATTTCGAATAACTAAAAATGCAGGAATGAAACGGGTGATTTGAAAAAGCAGAATTTTAATTCAAAAACATCAGACGAAAAATACAGATTATTTATAACAACATGTAGGTAACAAAATATAGGTACTAAAATAGAACTGATACCACCTATTATAGTTTTAATTTCAACACTTTAGTTTTCTTACATTGTTAGTGTTTCGTCCTCGATTACGCTGTAGATATTAATTTGTGTGTGTTTGTACAGTTAATTATATTATTTTCTGAAATTTGCTACATATATGAATTCATTTTCTATTCTAAAATATATTAAGATAATTACCCTAAATTTTGTGTCTCCTTGCATTCAAAATTACGGGTTTTCATAAATTTGCTAATCGTTCAGGCTTTTACAATTATACTTTCTCGACCTGCCTACTATACTTTCCCATTTCCTGCTTTCCTACTATTTTACCGTCCCTCGTACCTACTTACTCCCGGTAGTACTACAACGTGTGGTACGCGACGACGCGGGAAGGAGATAGCCAGATGGCAGAGAGAGAAGAGAAACGAAACGATACTCGGCAAGAGACTGTGCGTTCGGAGTGCTCCCAAATCTCCCGCTGTTTTACCCTCTTCCCTGATGTTTCCCTAAGGTAAGTCGAATTGCTATCAATAAATTTTATATTCTGACTGTATTTACGTTACAAAAGATTACCGGACTGGAAAGGTGATTTCTATCCGGGAGGAAGTCTAAATAAGAGATCTGCGTATCAGCGTAACCTATGAATTTACAGTCTTTATAAGGGCGGCTAACAGCGCCCCATCCATTGGTCCTTCTCCCCAGATACGTTTTATTAGTCTTAAAGTTTGGACTTTCTTATCGTTGGGTTCACCTTTTCAATTCTGTGATTTACAATTTAATTTTGAATGCAAATCTAACGATCTTACTGGGAAATTGCGATTTTCTTCTACTTTACAAATTAGTTACTACTTTGCTTATTTGCTAATTTGCTTATTGCTATTTTGTCACACTTTTGTGCTACTTGCATGGTATTCGCCGATAAGTCTGTGAATTTTACTTCTATGTACTAATATTATACTTTTGCTGTACCTACTTTATTACTATATTTTACTGCTTTTGCAGTTTATCTGGCGAATATTAAGCATACATATTTCAAAATTACATAAATTAATTTTTCGTTTCTTTCAATAAATACCGCAAATTTTACCGCATTAATATTTACAGCGTACAAAATTTGTGTCACGTTAGTACCAAAAGCCGGTGCACCTTTGCAAAAAGAGGTTCTCTTATCAGTTCGTTGAAATATTTCCAACCTTTGGATATTTTTTTATACGCCGAAACTGATACTCCTTTACTTATTTTAAACGGTAAATAAAATACGTTGTCCTTTTCCTAAAAGGTATAACTTACGAATTACAGGGGCACTCTGAAAATTATTTAATGAAAATTTTTTCTTTCTAATTTTCAAACAATTTTTTATGCTTTAGGGATTATATTTGCATACATACAAAATACATTTTGTAATTATTTACTCCAGTTTACCTATTATTCTTACATTTGCTTAAAAATGTCCGACAATAAAATTTTAAAAGCGAAAGCTCTAAGGCAAACTGCCATTTTACAATTGTCTTTGATTATTGACGCCGCTAAATTAGCTAAAACTGATGAAGCTGAATTAAATCCTTTTAAAATCCGTTACAGAAGCCTTAGCAAAATCATGAAAGATTTTGAAAAACATAATAATAGTTTACTTGCTTTGCTTGCCGCAAAACCCGAAGACCTCAAGGTTGAGGAAAAAACGGGAATTGATTTTGCTAAACGCTGTCACGAGATAGAGACAATTTATTACGAATTGTTCGAGTTACCGTTAGAAGATAATGGCGTCTTAGATACTTCGATTCACCCTCCTTTCTCTCCACATAGGAATCAAAATTCAAATTTACGCGAACATGCGATTTTACCTAAAATCACATTACATACTTTTAACGGAGATATTGCGAGCTTTCCTACTTTCAACCAAACCTTTTTAACATTAATACATAATAACCGAACTCTAACTAATATAGAAAAGTTTAATTATTTGCTGTCTTCGTTGGAAGGTCCACCTTTAAATTTAATTTCTGACATTCAAGTTACGAATGATAACTACCTTATTGCTTATAATACAATAATTGAGAGATATAACAATAAACGTTTGCAAGCTTTTACCCACTGGAAAGCTATCGAGGAATACCCTCGTTTAATGTTTGAGAATATAGCTGGATTAAGAAATCTGTTAGATACCTTTTCAAAGAATTTAGCTGCTTTACAAAATTTAAAATTTGATACAAGTCGATGGGACTTTATATTAGCCTACATGATCCTTGATAGGTTGGACCCTTCAACAAGAAAATCCTTTGAACAACAACACGCTTCAAATGACGTCCCCAAATATGACGTAATAAAAGTTTTCCTTCAAAAATATTGCATTGCTTTGGAATCTGTTCCACAAAAACCGAAACCTGCTTCTAATTCGTCTAATTTAAAATCTAGTTTTGTGAACTCCCCTCGTAGTTTTCACAATCGACCTGAATGTAACCGAAGTCAAAAAAACAAATCTGCATTTTTCGTAAATAGTCCGTCAAACAGTAATACGTGCTTTTTATGCAAGAACAATCATATAATTTATAGATGTCCTGTTTTTTCTGCAAAATCTGTTCAACAACGTTTTGATCTTATAAAACAACAAAAGGCGTGCGTTAACTGTCTTGCAACTACGCACACGGTAACCCGCTGTACTTCAGAAAAGCGCTGTCGTTCTTGTCATCAAAAGCATCATACTATGCTTTGTTTTAGACAAAATATAATGGCCGATTCTAGTAATCATTCGGATTCCGGGCCATCCAACTCAGATTTGCAAAATAACTTCACTACGGTAAATTCTGATTCGGCCGTATCTGTCAAAACTTCCACAGTAGGGATGTTAATTAATGATCATGAAGTTTTATTATCCACCGTTTTACTAAAAATTAAAGATTCCTTTAATACGTGGCATACGGTTAAGGCCATTCTTGACAGTGGAGCTCAGTCTTCATTTATAAGCAGAAGCCTTGCCAATAAATTATCTTTGCCAAAATTTAAAATTGCTATGTCATTGCAAGGATTAGATTCCATGCGTACAACAGCAAAATTGGGAATGCATTGTGCTATTTCTTCCGTTTATGATCAAAATATTTCATTTGATTTAGACGCAATTATTCTCGACAAAATTTGTGACGAGATACCTGCTGTTTCTTTTTCTAAAGAAAATTTTCCCTTTACTTCAAATTTATTACTGGCTGACCCCAATTTTGCTGAAAAATCTAAAATTGATATTTTACTAGGAAATGATGTATTTCCATACATTTTAAAAGATGGCAGACTTAATAACGGTCCAGACCAACCGGTTTGTGTTAACACTATATTTGGCTGGACTTTAATGGGTAAAACTATCTTTAATCCTACTAACAAAGTAATTAAATCTTTCTTTACTACTTCAGTTTCAAGTTGTGAAACAATTAATGATACTTTACAAAAGTTCTGGAAACTTGAAGAAGTTCCAGAGGTCAAAGTTCAGTCCCCTGAGGACGAATATTGTGAGAACCATTTTTCTCAAACAACTACCAGAACGGAATCGGGTAGATATGTTGTATCATTGCCCTTTAAAATTACTGCACCCGATTTCGGCGATACTTATAGTGTTGCTCTACAAAGATTTTTATCTCTAGAAAAAAGGTTTTTAAAAAATGAAAATTTTTACCAGTCTTACAGTGACGTAATACATGATTACTTAGATAACGGGCACATGGAGATTGTTCCTAAACCTCCTCTTACTGATATACCAAATTACTTTTATATTGCTCATCATGCGGTTTTCAAAAAGGATTCTACTAGTACACCTATTCGGGTGGTCTTTGATGCTAGCACTTGCGCCACTAGTAAACCCTCTTTAAATCAAGCTATGTATACGGGGCCTAAACTACAAAGGGACCTGGTAAATATTTTACTTAATTTTAGATTGCATAAATATGTTTTTACTTGCGATATAAAACAAATGTTTCGAATGATCTTGGTAGCTCCTAAAGATAGAATTTATCAAAGAATATTGTGGCGTTTCTCACCCAATGAACCTATTTCTCATTATCAGATTAATGTTGTTACTTTCGGGATTGTTTGCAGTCCATATCTTGCTATCAGAACATTATTACAACTAGCAGATGACTATACAGATATTCCATTAGCATCAGAAATTTTAAAAACCTCAACTTACGTAGACGATATAACAGGTGGTGCCTCTAATCCTGAACAATTAATTTTAATAAAAAATCAAATATTTGAGCTGTTATCACGGGGTGGGTTTGACGATCGAAAGTGGACGAGTAACTGCCCAGAGTTGCTTAGAGATTTGCCAGAACACCTTGTATTGAATAAAGATATTTCTTTTGATATGGAGGGCAATAACACTTTAAAAATCTTTGGACTACAATGGGACCCAGTCTCAGATGTTTTTCGTTATACATGTTCAAATTTCCATAACGAATGTACTAAACGTACAATGTTGAGTGAACTCGCTCGAACTTTTGACCCTGTTGGGTATTTGACTCCTATTACTATATTTGTTAAAATGCTTATACAAGTATTGTGGTCACTTGGGATCGATTGGGATGAAAAACCGCCAAGAGAGGTCGTAAATAAGTGGGACAAATTTAAATCAGAGTTGCATTTCTTAAATACTTTAAAAATTGATCGTGAAATAAATATTACCGACTCAATTTCTTCAGAATTATTTGGATTCTGTGATGCGTCAGAACGCGCCTACTGTGGGGTGATTTATATACGCGTTCTTTTTCCTGATAATATATATAAAACTTACCTTGTGAGTGCTAAGTCAAAAGTTAGTCCTCTTAAAAGTCTAAGTTTGGCCAGATTGGAGCTCTGTGCAGCTGTTTTACTTGCAAAACTAATGTTTTACATTTTGGAGGTTTTTTCACAAAAAATACATTTTAAAAATATTTTTGCATTTACTGACAGTTTAGTTGTTCTGAACTGGATTAGGAGTTCACCACACCGGTGGAAAACTTTTGTGAGCAACAGAGTGTCTTATATACAGGAAAGGCTTGCACCAAATTTGTGGTCACATGTGCCTTCTGAACTCAACCCTGCAGATTGTGGCAGTAGAGGCATGTTTCTCTCAGAGCTCACGAATTTTTCCCTCTGGTGGGCTGGACCAGATTTCCTGCTTCAAAATCGGAATGACTGGAATTTTTCAGAATTTTCGATAAATAAATTTACCGATGTTTCCCATGAACAAAGAAAATTTACTGTGACTACATTTGTTTCTTTAAATTTTATTGATTTTCTTTTCGACAAATTTAGTTCGCTTTCTAAGGTCAAGCGAATAATTGCATATATTTTAAGAGCCGTAACTATATTTAAGAATTGCAAACAAAAAAATAATATACACTATCCGCCACATCTGACTCTTCTGGAATTGCACAATACATTGCTATTTCTTACCAAATATACTCAGTCAACTTACTTCGCTTCAGAAATAGTTTTACTAAAAAATAACAAGCCTCTACCAAAATATTTACAAAAATTAAAGCCATTCATTGACAAAGATGGGTATGTACGGGTAGGTGGCCGTCTATTTCATTCTGATTTGCCTTATAAAAACAAGTTTCCTTTACTTTTGCCTGCAACTGCAAAATTTACTGACTTACTTATTTATGATATACATTATACATACTTACATTGTGGTATACAGACCACTCAGTATTTACTTTTTCAAAATTTCTGGGTCATATCTGCTAAGAGGGCTATTCGAAAAGTTATACATAAATGCCATACGTGCTGGAGGATAAACCCTAAACCCTATCAACCCCCTATGGGTGATTTGCCTAAATTTAGAGTTTCTGAATTTCCTAAAGCATTTACTAATTCCGGATTAGATATGTGTGGACCTTTTCCAATTACTATCGGTAGACTCAGGGGCGCCAGAGTTCACAAAGCCTATATCTGTCTTTTTGTTTGCTGCAGTACAAAGGCAGTACATCTCGAATTGGTATCCGACCTCTCTACTGAAGCTTTCTTGGCAGCTCTACGCCGTTTTGTTGCCAGACGAGGCAAAATCTTAAATCTTTATTCGGATTGTGGCACCAACTTTATCGGTGGAGACAAATATTTACGCCAAATATTTGAAGATTCTGCTAAAAGCGAGGCAATAATTTGGCATTTTAACCCCCCCTCTGCCCCATCTATGGGAGGCATATGGGAGGCTAACATCAAATCGGTTAAGTCTCACTTGATAAGAGTAGTGGGCTCGCAAGTGCTAACATACGAAGAACTTAATACAGTTATTGTCCAAATAGAAGCTGTTCTCAATTCGAGACCCCTGTGTCCAATAAGTTCAGATCCTTCTGACCTGGCAGTCCTTACTCCAGGCCATTTTTTAACATTAAAACCACTTACTGCTTTACCCGATCCCGACACTGTAAGTTTACAACTAAATCGCCTTACAAGGTGGCAACTTTTGCAAAGGATGCACCGTGATTTTTGGAATCGCTGGCACAGAGAGTACCTTCACACTTTGCAGCAAAGAGCCAAGTGGCACGATCCAATTAATCCGGTGGTGCCTGATACCTTGGTTGTCATAAAAGATGAAAATAATAATCCTTTAAATTGGGTACTAGGTAGAATTGTGGAGGTATTCCCTGGTCACGATGGGATACCTCGGGTTGCGACGGTGAGGACGGCTAAGGGTGCTCTCAAGAGACCTTTGACCAAACTGTGTCCCTTACCCTAAATTAAACTTATATTTTCTCTATGAAAACCCATATGTTTTCATGGGGGTGGGGATGTTTCGTCCTCGATTACGCTGTAGATATTAATTTGTGTGTGTTTGTACAGTTAATTATATTATTTTCTGAAATTTGCTACATATATGAATTCATTTTCTATTCTAAAATATATTAAGATAATTACCCTAAATTTTGTGTCTCCTTGCATTCAAAATTACGGGTTTTCATAAATTTGCTAATCGTTCAGGCTTTTACAATTATACTTTCTCGACCTGCCTACTATACTTTCCCATTTCCTGCTTTCCTACTATTTTACCGTCCCTCGTACCTACTTACTCCCGGTAGTACTACAACGTGTGGTACGCGACGACGCGGGAAGGAGATAGCCAGATGGCAGAGAGAGAAGAGAAACGAAACGATACTCGGCAAGAGACTGTGCGTTCGGAGTGCTCCCAAATCTCCCGCTGTTTTACCCTCTTCCCTGATGTTTCCCTAAGGTAAGTCGAATTGCTATCAATAAATTTTATATTCTGACTGTATTTACGTTACAAAAGATTACCGGACTGGAAAGGTGATTTCTATCCGTGAGGAAGTCTAAATAAGAGATCTGCGTATCAGCGTAACCTATGAATTTACAGTCTTTATAAGGGCGGCTAACAGCGCCCCATCCAGTTAGACACTAAATATTGAACTGCTCGACTGGACCGCCACTTACCTCAATGCATTTTATTAAAATTCTTAGCTTTTCCAGTGAATTCCTAATGGACTCCGAATAATTTTGATTTAAGGCATTAATTTCAGTTCTTATGAGATGGGTGACATGATTTAGGTTCTCTATATTATTCGCATTTATTCTATCCTTCAAAAGACCCCATAAAAATGCATCCATTGGGGTTGGATCAGGACTGTTTGGAGGCCTTTTAATAGGAGCATCTCCTCCAATCCAGTCGCCAAATCGTTGGTAGTGCTATAGTTTGTATACAGCGGCGTTCACTTGCAAGCCGTTTCAGTTTTTTACAAATTTGGCTGCTAACTTAAATTTTTCCAATTTCTCGAAAGCTAGACATATAAACAGATTAATATTTACAAGGTAAGTTAAGGGCTACTAGCAGTATGGTTTGTATCCAGCGAAGTTCGCTTGCAAGCCGTTTCAGTTTTTACAAATTTGGCTGCTAACTTAAATTTTTCCAATTTCTCGAAGACTAGACATATAAACAGATTAATATTTACAACATAGGTTAAGGGCTACTAGCACTATAGTTTGTATACAGCGGCGTTCACTTGCAAGCCGTTTCAGTTTTTTACAAATTTGGCTGCTAACTTAAATTTTTCCAATTTCTCGAAAGCTAGACATATAAACAGATTAATATTTACAAGGTAAGTTAAGGGCTACTAGCAGTATAGTTTGTATCCAGCGAAGTTCGCTTGCAAGCCGTTTCAGTTTTTACAAATTTGGCTGCTAACTTAAATTTTTCCAATTTCTCGAAAGCTAGACATATAAACAGATTAATATTTACAAGGTAAGTTAAGGGCTACTAGCAGTATAGTTTGTATCCAGCGAAGTTCGCTTGCAAGCCGTTTCAATATTTTACAAATTTGGTAGCTAACTTAAATTTTTCCAATTTCTCGAAAACTAGACATATAAACAGATTAATATTTACAACATAGGTTAAGGGCTACTAGCACTATAGTTTGTATATAGCGGCGTTCACTTGCAATTCTGAACGTAATATGTAATATATCCTATACCCAAATTCAACGGTTTTCGAGATATTGACATTTGAAAATTGGCAGGACCCAGTATTTCGAATAACTAAAAATGCAGGAATGAAACGGGTGATTTGAAAAAGCAGAATTTTAATTCAAAAACATCAGACGAAAAATACAGATTATTTATAACAACATGTAGGTAACAAAATATAGGTACTAAAATAGAACTGATACTACCTATTATAGTTTTAATTTCAACACTTTAGTTTTCTTACATTGTTAGACACTAAATATTGAACTGCTCGACTGGACCGCCACTTACCTCAATGCATTTTATTAAAATTCTTAGCTTTTCCAGTGAATTCCTAATGGACTCCGAATAATTTTGATTTAAGGCATTAATTTCAGTTCTTATGAGATGGGTGACATGATTTAGGTTCTCTATATTATTCGCATTTATTCTATCCTTCAAAAGACCCCATAAAAATGCATCCATTGGGGTTGGATCAGGACTGTTTGGAGGCCTTTTAATAGGAGCATCTTCTCCAATCCAGTCGCCAAATCGTTAGTAGTGCTATAGTTTGTATACAGCGGCGTTCACTTGCAAGCCGTTTCAGTTTTGTACAAATTTGGCTGCTAACTTAAATTTTTCCAATTTCTCGAAAGCTAGACATATAAACAGATTAATATTTACAAGGTAAGTTAAGGGCTACTAGCAGTATAGTTTGTATCCAGCGAAGTTCGCTTGCAAGCCGTTTCAGTTTTTACAAATTTGGCTGCTAACTTAAATTTTTCCAATTTCTCGAAGACTAGACATATAAACAGATTAATATTTACAACGTAGGTTAAGGGCTACTAGCACTATAGTTTGTATATAGCGGCGTTCACTTGCAAGCCGTTTCAGTTTTTTACAAATTTGGCTGCTAACTTAAATTTTTCCAATTTCTCGAAAGCTAGACATATAAACAGATTAATATTTACAAGGTAAGTTAAGGGCTACTAGCAGTATAGTTTGTATCCAGCGAAGTTCGCTTGCAAGCCGTTTCAGTTTTTACAAATTTGGCTGCTAACTTAAATTTTTCCAATTTCTCGAAGACTATACATATAAACAGATTAATATTTACAACATAGGTTAAGGGCTACTAGCACTATAGTTTGTATACAGCGGCGTTCACTTGCAATTCTGAACGTAATTTATGTAATATATCCTATACCCAAATTCAACAGTTTTAGAGATATTGACATTTGAAAATTGGCAGGACCCAGTATTTCGAATATCTAAAAATGCAGGAATGAAACGGGTGATTTGAAAAAGCAGAATTTTAATTCAAAAACTTCAGATGAAAATACAGATTATTTATAACAACATGTAGGTAACAAAATATACTAAAATAGAACTGATACTACCTATTATAGTTTTAATTTCAACACTTTAGTTTTCTTACATTGTTAGACACTAAATATTGAACTGCTCGACTGGACCGCCACTTACCTCAATGCATTTTATTAAAATTCTTAGCTTTTCCAGTGAATTCCTAATGGACTCCGAATAATTTTGATTTAAGGCATTAATTTCAGTTCTTATGAGATGGGTGACATGATTTAGGTTCTCTATATTATTCGCATTTATTCTATCCTTCAAAAGACCCCATAAAAATGCATCCATTGGGGTTGGATCAGGACTGTTTGGAGGCCTTTTAATAGGAGCATCTTCTCCAATCCAGTCGCCAAATCGTTAGTAGTGCTATAGTTTGTATACAGCGGCGTTCACTTGCAAGCCGTTTCAGGTTTGTACAAATTTGGCTGCTAACTTAAATTTTTCCAATTTCTCGAAAGCTAGACATATAAACAGATTAATATTTACAAGGTAAGTTAAGGGCTACTAGCAGTATAGTTTGTATCCAGCGAAGTTCGCTTGCAAGCCGTTTCAGTTTTTACAAATTTGGCTGCTAACTTAAATTTTTCCAATTTCTCGAAGACTAGACATATAAACAGATTAATATTTACAACATAGGTTAAGGGCTACTAGCACTATAGTTTGTATACAGCGGCGTTCACTTGCAATTCTGAACGTAATTTATGTAATATATCCTATACCCAAATTCAACAGTTTTAGAGATATTGACATTTGAAAATTGGCAGGACCCAGTATTTCGAATATCTAAAAATGCAGGAATGAAACGGGTGATTTGAAAAAGCAGAATTTTAATTCAAAAACTTCAGATGAAAATACAGATTATTTATAACAACATGTAGGTAACAAAATATACTAAAATAGAACTGATACTACCTATTATAGTTTTAATTTTAACACTTTAGTTTTCTTACATTGTTAGACACTAAATATTGAACTGCTCGACCGGACCACCAATTACCTCAATGCATTTTATTAAAATTCTTAGCTTTTCCAGTGAATTCCTAATGGACTCCGAATAATTTTGATTTAAGGCATTAATTTCAGGTCTTATGAGATGGGTGACATGATTTAGGTTCTCTATATTATTCGCATTTATTCTATCCTTCAAAAGACCCCATAAAAATGCATCCATTGGGGTTGGATCAGGACTGTTCGGAGACCTTTCAATAGGAGCATCTCCTCCTATCCAGTCGCCTAATCGTTAGTGGTGCTATAGTTTGTATACAGCGGCGTTCACTTGCAAGCCGTTTCAGTTTTTTACAAATTTGGATGCTAACTTAAATTTTTCCAATTTCTCGAAAGCTGGACATATAAACAGATTAATATTTACAAGGTAAGTTAAGGGCTACCAGCAGTATATTTTGTATCCAGCGAGGTTCGCTTGCAAGCCGTTTCAGTTTTTTACAAATTTGGCTGCTAACTTAAATTTTTCCAATTTCTCGAAAACTAGAAATTTAAACAGATTAATATTTACAAGGTAAGTTAAGGGCTACTAGCAGTATAGTTTGTATCCAGCGAAGTTCGCTTGCAAGCCGTTTCAATATTTTACAAATTTGGTAGCTAACTTAAATTTTTCCAATTTCTCGAAAACTAGACATATAAACAGATTAATATTTACAACATAGGTTAAGGGCTACTAGCACTATAGTTTGTATACAGCGGCGTTCACTTGCAATTCTGAACGTAATTTATGTAATATATCCTATACCCAAATTCAACAGTTTTCGAGATATTGACATTTGAAAATTGGCAGGACCCAGTATTTCGAATAACTAAAAATGCAGGAATGAAACGGGTGATTTGAAAAAGCAGAATTTTAATTCAAAAACATCAGACGAAAAATACAGATTATTTATAACAACATGTAGGTAACAAAATATAGGTACTAAAATAGAACTGATACTACCTATTATAGTTTTAATTTCAACACTTTAGTTTTCTTACATTGTTAGACACTAAATATTGAACTGCTCGACTGGACCGCCACTTACCTCAATGCATTTTATTAAAATTCTTAGCTTTTCCAGTGAATTCCTAATGGACTACGAATAATTTTGATTTAAGGCATTAATTTCAGTTCTTATGAGATGGGTGACATGATTTAGGTTCTCTATATTATTCGCATTTATTCTATCCTTCAAAAGACCCCATAAAAATGCATCCATTGGGGTTGGATCAGGACTGTTTGGAGGCCTTTTAATAGGAGCATCTCCTCCAATCCAGTCGCCAAATCGTTAGTAGTGCTATAGTTTGTATACAGCGGCGTTCACTTGCAAGCCGTTTCAGTTTTTTACAAATTTGGCTGCTAACTTAAATTTTTCCAATTTCTCGAAAGCTAGACATATAAACAGATTAATATTTACAAGGTAAGTTAAGGGCTACTAGCAGTATAGTTTGTATCCAGCGAAGTTCGCTTGCAAGCCGTTTCAGTTTTTACAAATTTGGCTGCTAACTTAAATTTTTCCAATTTCTCGAAGACTAGACATATAAACAGATTAATATTTACAACATAGGTTAAGGGCTAGTAGCACTATAGTTTGTATATAGCGGCGTTCACTTGCAAGCCGTTTCAGTTTTTTACAAATTTGGCTGCTAACTTAAATTTTTCCAATTTCTCGAAAGCTAGACATATAAACAGATTAATATTTACAACATAGGTTAAGGGCTACTAGCACTATAGTTTGTATACAGCGGCGTTCACTTGCAATTCTGAACGTAATTTATGTAATATATCCTATACCCAAATTCAACAGTTTTAGAGATATTGACATTTGAAAATTGGCAGGACCCAGTATTTCGAATATCTAAAAATGCAGGAATGAAACGGGTGATTTGAAAAAGAGAATTTTAATTCAAAAACTTCAGATGAAAATACAGATTATTTATACCAACATGTAGGTAACAAAATATACTAAAATAGAACTGATACTACCTATTATAGTTTTAATTTTAACACTTTAGTTTTCTTACATTGTTAGACACTAAATATTGAACTGCTCGACCGGACCACCAATTACCTCAATGCATTTTATTAAAATTCTTAGCTTTTCCAGTGAATTCCTAATGGACTCCGAATAATTTTGATTTAAGGCATTAATTTCAGGTCTTATAAGATGGGTGACATGATTTAGGTTCTCTATATTATTCGCATTTATTCTATCCTTCAAAAGACCCCATAAAAATGCATCCATTGGGGTTGGATCAGGACTGTTCGGAGACCTTTCAATAGGAGCATCTCCTCCTATCCAGTCGCCTAATCGTTAGTGGTGCTATAGTTTGTATACAGCGGCGTTCACTTGCAAGCCGTTTCAGTTTTTTACAAATTTGGATGCTAACTTAAATTTTTCCAATTTCTCGAAAGCTAGACATATAAACAGATTAATATTTACAAGGTAAGTTAAGGGCTACCAGCAGTATATTTTGTATCCAGCGAAGTTCGCTTGCAAGCCGTTTCAGTTTTTTACAAATTTGGCTGCTAACTTAAATTTTTCCAATTTCTCGAAAACTAGAAATTTAAACAGATTAATATTTACAAGGTAAGTTAAGGGCTACTAGCAGTATAGTTTGTATCCAGCGAAGTTCGCTTGCAAGCCGTTTCAATATTTTACAAATTTGGTAGCTAACTTAAATTTTTCCAATTTCTCGAAAACTAGACATATAAACAGATTAATATTTACAACATAGGTTAAGGGCTACTAGCACTATAGTTTGTATACAGCGGCGTTCACTTGCAATTCTGAACGTAATTTATGTAATATATCCTATACCCAAATTCAACAGTTTTCGAGATATTGACATTTGAAAATTGGCAGGACCCAGTATTTCGAATATCTAAAAATGCAGGAATGAAACGGGTGATTTGAAAAAGCAGAATTTTAATTCAAAAACATCAGACGAAAAATACAGATTATTTATAACAACATGTAGGTAACAAAATATAGGTACTAAAATAGAACTGATACTACCTATTATAGTTTTAATTTCAACACTTTAGTTTTCTTACATTGTTAGACACTAAATATTGAACTGCTCGACTGGACCGCCACTTACCTCAATGCATTTTATTAAAATTCTTAGCTTTTCCAGTGAATTCCTAATGGACTACGAATAATTTTGATTTAAGGCATTAATTTCAGTTCTTATGAGATGGGTGACATGATTTAGGTTCTCTATATTATTCGCATTTATTCTATCCTTCAAAAGACCCCATAAAAATGCATCCATTGGGGTTGGATCAGGACTGTTTGGAGGCCTTTTAATAGGAGCATCTCCTCCAATCCAGTCGCCAAATCGTTAGTAGTGCTATAGTTTGTATACAGCGGCGTTCACTTGCAAGCCGTTTCAGTTTTTTACAAATTTGGCTGCTAACTTAAATTTTTCCAATTTCTCGAAGACTAGACATATAAACAGATTAATATTTACAAGGTAAGTTAAGGGCTACTAGCAGTATAGTTTGTATCCAGCGAAGTTCGCTTGCAAGCCGTTTCAGTTTTTACAAATTTGGCTGCTAACTTAAATTTTTCCAATTTCTCGAAGACTAGACATATAAACAGATTAATATTTACAACATAGGTTAAGGGCTACTAGCACTATAGTTTGTATACAGCGGCGTTCACTTGCAAGCCGTTTCAGTTTTTTACAAATTTGGCTGCTAACTTAAATTTTTCCAATTTCTCGAAAGCTAGACATATAAACAGATTAATATTTACAAGGTAAGTTAAGGGCTACTAGCAGTATAGTTTGTATCCAGCGAAGTTCGCTTGCAAGCCGTTTCAGTTTTTACAAATTTGGCTGCTAACTTAAATTTTTCCAATTTCTCGAAGACTAGACATATAAACAGATTAATATTTACAACATAGGTTAAGGGCTACTAGCATTATAGTTTGTATACAGCGGCGTTCACTTGCAATTCTGAACGTAATTTATGTAATATATCCTATACCCAAATTCAACAGTTTTAGAGATATTGACATTTGAAAATTGGCAGGACCCAGTATTTCGAATATCTAAAAATGCAGGAATGAAACGGGTGATTTGAAAAAGCAGAATTTTAATTCAAAAACTTCAGATGAAAATACAGATTATTTATAACAACATGTAGGTAACAAAATATACTAAAATAGAACTGATACTACCTATTATAGTTTTAATTTTAACACTTTAGTTTTCTTACATTGTTAGACACTAAATATTGAACTGCTCGACCGGACCACCAATTACCTCAATGCATTTTATTAAAATTCTTAGCTTTTCCGGTGAATTCCTAATGGACTCCGAATAATTTTGATTTAAGGCATTAATTTCAGGTCTTATGAGATGGGTGACATGATTTAGGTTCTCTATATTATTCGCATTTATTCTATCCTTCAAAAGACCCCATAAAAATGCACCCATTGGGGTTGGATCAGGACTGTTCGGAGACCTTTCAATAGGAGCATCTCCTCCTATCCAGTCGCCTAATCGTTAGTGGTGCTATAGTTTGTATACAGCGGCGTTCACTTGCAAGCCGTTTCAGTTTCTTAAAAATTTGGATGCTAACTTAAATTTTTCCAATTTCTCGAAAGCTGGACATATAAACAGATTAATATTTACAAGGTAAGTTAAGGGCTACCAGCAGTATATTTTGTATCCAGCGAAGTTCGCTTGCAAGCCGTTTCAGTTTTTTACAAATTTGGCTGCTAACTTAAATTTTTCCAATTTCTCGAAAACTAGACATTTAAACAGATTAATATTTACAAGGTAAGTTAAGGGCTACTAGCAGTATAGTTTGTATCCAGCGAAGTTCGCTTGCAAGCCGTTTCAATATTTTACAAATTTGGTAGCTAACTTAAATTTTTCCAATTTCTCGAAAACTAGACATATAAACAGATTAATATTTACAACATAGGTTAAGGGCTACTAGCACTATAGTTTGTATATAGCGGCGTTCACTTGCAATTCTGAACGTAATATGTAATATATCCTATACCCAAATTCAACGGTTTTCGAGATATTGACATTTGAAAATTGGCAGGACCCAGTATTTCGAATAACTAAAAATGCAGGAATGAAACGGGTGATTTGAAAAAGCAGAATTTTAATTCAAAAACATCAGACGAAAAATACAGATTATTTATAACAACATGTAGGTAACAAAATATAGGTACTAAAATAGAACTGATACTACCTATTATAGTTTTAATTTCAACACTTTAGTTTTCTTACATTGTTAGACACTAAATATTGAACTGCTCGACTGGACCGCCACTTACCTCAATGCATTTTATTAAAATTCTTAGCTTTTCCAGTGAATTCCTAATGGACTACGAATAATTTTGATTTAAGGCATTAATTTCAGTTCTTATGAGATGGGTGACATGATTTAGGTTCTCTATATTATTCGCATTTATTCTATCCTTCAAAAGACCCCATAAAAATGCATCCATTGGGGTTGGATCAGGACTGTTTGGAGGCCTTTTAATAGGAGCATCTCCTCCAATCCAGTCGCCAAATCGTTAGTAGTGCTATAGTTTGTATACAGCGGCGTTCACTTGCAAGCCGTTTCAGTTTTTTACAAATTTGGCTGCTAACTTAAATTTTTCCAATTTCTCGAAGACTAGACATATAAACAGATTAATATTTACAAGGTAAGTTAAGGGCTACTAGCAGTATAGTTTGTATCCAGCGAAGTTCGCTTGCAAGCCGTTTCAGTTTTTACAAATTTGGCTGCTAACTTAAATTTTTCCAATTTCTCGAAGACTAGACATATAAACAGATTAATATTTACAACATAGGTTAAGGGCTACTAGCACTATAGTTTGTATACAGCGGCGTTCACTTGCAAGCCGTTTCAGTTTTTTACAAATTTGGCTGCTAACTTAAATTTTTCCAATTTCTCGAAAGCTAGACATATAAACAGATTAATATTTACAAGGTAAGTTAAGGGCTACTAGCAGTATAGTTTGTATCCAGCGAAGTTCGCTTGCAAGCCGTTTCAGTTTTTACAAATTTGGCTGCTAACTTAAATTTTTCCAATTTCTCGAAGACTAGACATATAAACAGATTAATATTTACAACATAGGTTAAGGGCTACTAGCATTATAGTTTGTATACAGCGGCGTTCACTTGCAATTCTGAACGTAATTTATGTAATATATCCTATACCCAAATTCAACAGTTTTAGAGATATTGACATTTGAAAATTGGCAGGACCCAGTATTTCGAATATCTAAAAATGCAGGAATGAAACGGGTGATTTGAAAAAGCAGAATTTTAATTCAAAAACTTCAGATGAAAATACAGATTATTTATAACAACATGTAGGTAACAAAATATACTAAAATAGAACTGATACTACCTATTATAGTTTTAATTTTAACACTTTAGTTTTCTTACATTGTTAGACACTAAATATTGAACTGCTCGACCGGACCACCAATTACCTCAATGCATTTTATTAAAATTCTTAGCTTTTCCGGTGAATTCCTAATGGACTCCGAATAATTTTGATTTAAGGCATTAATTTCAGGTCTTATGAGAAGGGTGACATGATTTAGGTTCTCTATATTATTCGCATTTATTCTATCCTTCAAAAGACCCCATAAAAATGCATCCATTGGGGTTGGATCAGGACTGTTCGGAGACCTTTCAATAGGAGCATCTCCTCCTATCCAGTCGCCTAATCGTTAGTGGTGCTATAGTTTGTATACAGCGGCGTTCACTTGCAAGCCGTTTCAGTTTCTTACAAATTTGGATGCTAACTTAAATTTTTCCAATTTCTCGAAAGCTGGACATATAAACAGATTAATATTTACAAGGTAAGTTAAGGGCTACCAGCAGTATATTTTGTATCCAGCGAAGTTCGCTTGCAAGCCGTTTCAGTTTTTTACAAATTTGGCTGCTAACTTAAATTTTTCCAATTTCTCGAAAACTAGACATTTAAACAGATTAATATTTACAAGGTAAGTTAAGGGCTACTAGCAGTATAGTTTGTATCCAGCCAAGTTCGCTTGCAAGCCGTTTCAATATTTTACAAATTTGGTAGCTAACTTAAATTTTTCCAATTTCTCGAAAACTAGACATATAAACAGATTAATATTTACAACATAGGTTAAGGGCTACTAGCACTATAGTTTGTATATAGCGGCGTTCACTTGCAATTCTGAACGTAATATGTAATATATCCTATACCCAAATTCAACGGTTTTCGATATATTGACATTTGAAAATTGGCAGGACCCAGTATTTCGAATAACTAAAAATGCAGGAATGAAACGGGTGATTTGAAAAAGCAGAATTTTAATTCAAAAACATCAGACGAAAAATACAGATTATTTATAACAACATGTAGGTAACAAAATATAGGTACTAAAATAGAACTGATACTACCTATTATAGTTTTAATTTCAACACTTTAGTTTTCTTACATTGTTAGACACTAAATATTGAACTGCTCGACTGGACCGCCACTTACCTCAATGCATTTTATTAAAATTCTTAGCTTTTCCAGTGAATTCCTAATGGACTCCGAATAATTTTGATTTAAGGCATTAATTTCAGTTCTTATGAGATGGGTGACATGATTTAGGTTCTCTATATTATTCGCATTTATTCTATCCTTCAAAAGACCCCATAAAAATGCATCCATTGGGGTTGGATCAGGACTGTTTGGAGGCCTTTTAATAGGAGCATCTTCTCCAATCCAGTCGCCAAATCGTTAGTAGTGCTATAGTTTGTATACAGCGGCGTTCACTTGCAAGCCGTTTCAGTTTTTTACAAATTTGGCTGCTAACTTAAATTTTTCCAATTTCTCGAAAGCTAGACATATAAACAGATTAATATTTACAAGGTAAGTTAAGGGCTACTAGCAGTATAGTTTGTATCCAGCGAAGTTCGCTTGCAAGCCGTTTCAGTTTTTACAAATTTGGCTGCTAACTTAAATTTTTCCAATTTCTCGAAGACTAGACATATAAACAGATTAATATTTACAACATAGGTTAAGGGCTACTAGCACTATAGTTTGTATATAGCGGCGTTCACTTGCAAGCCGTTTCAGTTTTTTACAAATTTGGCTGCTAACTTAAATTTTTCCAATTTCTCGAAAGCTAGACATATAAACAGATTAATATTTACAAGGTAAGTTAAGGGCTACTAGCAGTATAGTTTGTATCCAGCGAAGTTCGCTTGCAAGCCGTTTCAGTTTTTACAAATTTGGCTGCTAACTTAAATTTTTCCAATTTCTCGAAGACTAGACATATAAACAGATTAATATTTACAACATAGGTTAAGGGCTACTAGCACTATAGTTTGTATACAGCGGCGTTCACTTGCAATTCTGAACGTAATTTATGTAATATATCCTATACCCAAATTCAACAGTTTTAGAGATATTGACATTTGAAAATTGGCAGGACCCAGTATTTCGAATATCTAAAAATGCAGGAATGAAACGGGTGATTTGAAAAAGCAGAATTTTAATTCAAAAACTTCAGATGAAAATACAGATTATTTATAACAACATGTAGGTAACAAAATATACTAAAATAGAACTGATACTACCTATTATAGTTTTAATTTTAACACTTTAGTTTTCTTACATTGTTAGACACTAAATATTGAACTGCTCGACCGGACCACCAATTACCACAATGCATTTTATTAAAATTCTTAGCTTTTCCAGTGAATTCCTAATGGACTCCGAATAATTTTGATTTAAGGCATTAATTTCAGGTCTTATGAGATGGGTGACATGATTTAGGTTCTCTATATTATTCGCATTTATTCTATCCTTCAAAAGACCCCATAAAAATGCATCCATTGGGGTTGGATCAGGACTGTTCGGAGACCTTTCAATAGGAGCATCTCCTCCTATCCAGTCGCCTAATCGTTAGTGGTGCTATAGTTTGTATACAGCGGCGTTCACTTGCAAGCCGTTTCAGTTTTTTACAAATTTGGATGCTAACTTAAATTTTTCCAATTTCTCGAAAGCTGGACATATAAACAGATTAATATTTACAAGGTAAGTTAAGGGCTACCAGCAGTATATTTTGTATCCAGCGAGGTTCGCTTGCAAGCCGTTTCAGTTTTTTACAAATTTGGCTGCTAACTTAAATTTTTCCAATTTCTCGAAAACTAGAAATTTAAACAGATTAATATTTACAAGGTAAGTTAAGGGCTACTAGCAGTATAGTTTGTATCCAGCGAAGTTCGCTTGCAAGCCGTTTCAATATTTTACAAATTTGGTAGCTAACTTAAATTTTTCCAATTTCTCGAAAACTAGACATATAAACAGATTAATATTTACAACATAGGTTAAGGGCTACTAGCACTATAGTTTGTATACAGCGGCGTTCACTTGCAATTCTGAACGTAATTTATGTAATATATCCTATACCCAAATTCAACAGTTTTCGAGATATTGACATTTGAAAATTGGCAGGACCCAGTATTTCGAATAACTAAAAATGCAGGAATGAAACGGGTGATTTGAAAAAGCAGAATTTTAATTCAAAAACATCAGACGAAAAATACAGATTATTTATAACAACATGTAGGTAACAAAATATAGGTACTAAAATAGAACTGATACTACCTATTATAGTTTTAATTTCAACACTTTAGTTTTCTTACATTGTTAGACACTAAATATTGAACTGCTCGACTGGACCGCCACTTACCTCAATGCATTTTATTAAAATTCTTAGCTTTTCCAGTGAATTCCTAATGGACTACGAATAATTTTGATTTAAGGCATTAATTTCAGTTCTTATGAGATGGGTGACATGATTTAGGTTCTCTATATTATTCGCATTTATTCTATCCTTCAAAAGACCCCATAAAAATGCATCCATTGGGGTTGGATCAGGACTGTTTGGAGGCCTTTTAATAGGAGCATCTCCTCCAATCCAGTCGCCAAATCGTTAGTAGTGCTATAGTTTGTATACAGCGGCGTTCACTTGCAAGCCGTTTCAGTTTTTTACAAATTTGGCTGCTAACTTAAATTTTTCCAATTTCTCGAAAGCTAGACATATAAACAGATTAATATTTACAAGGTAAGTTAAGGGCTACTAGCAGTATAGTTTGTATCCAGCGAAGTTCGCTTGCAAGCCGTTTCAGTTTTTACAAATTTGGCTGCTAACTTAAATTTTTCCAATTTCTCGAAGACTAGACATATAAACAGATTAATATTTACAACATAGGTTAAGGGCTACTAGCACTATAGTTTGTATATAGCGGCGTTCACTTGCAAGCCGTTTCAGTTTTTTACAAATTTGGCTGCTAACTTAAATTTTTCCAATTTCTCGAAAGCTAGACATATAAACAGATTAATATTTACAAGGTAAGTTAAGGGCTACTAGCAGTATAGTTTGTATCCAGCGAAGTTCGCTTGCAAGCCGTTTCAGTTTTTACAAATTTGGCTGCTAACTTAAATTTTTCCAATTTCTCGAAGACTAGACATATAAACAGATTAATATTTACAACATAGGTTAAGGGCTACTAGCACTATAGTTTGTATACAGCGGCGTTCACTTGCAATTCTGAACGTAATTTATGTAATATATCCTATACCCAAATTCAACAGTTTTAGAGATATTGACATTTGAAAATTGGCAGGACCCAGTATTTCGAATATCTAAAAATGCAGGAATGAAACGGGTGTTTTGAAAAAGCAGAATTTTAATTCAAAAACTTCAGATGAAAATACAGATTATTTATAACAACATGTAGGTAACAAAATATACTAAAATAGAACTGATACTACCTATTATAGTTTTAATTTTAACACTTTAGTTTTCTTACATTGTTAGACACTAAATATTGAACTGCTCGACCGGACCACCAATTACCTCAATGCATTTTATTAAAATTCTTAGCTTTTCCAGTGAATTCCTAATGGACTCCGAATAATTTTGATTTAAGGCATTAATTTCAGGTCTTATGAGATGGGTGACATGATTTAGGTTCTCTATATTATCCGCATTTATTCTATCCTTCAAAAGACCCCATAAAAATGCATCCATTGGGGTTGGATCAGGACTGTTTGGAGGCCTTTTAATAGGAGCATCTCCTCCAATCCAGTCGCCAAATCGTTAGTAGTGCTATAGTTTGTATACAGCGGCGTTCACTTGCAAGCCGTTTCAGTTTTTTACAAATTTGGCTGCTAACTTAAATTTTTCCAATTTCTCGAAAGCTAGACATATAAACAGATTAATATTTACAAGGTAAGTTAAGGGCTACTAGCAGTATAGTTTGTATCCAGCGAAGTTCGCTTGCAAGCCGTTTCAGTTTTTACAAATTTGGCTGCTAACTTAAATTTTTCCAATTTCTCGAAGACTAGACATATAAACAGATTAATATTTACAAGGTAAGTTAAGGGCTACTAGCAGTATAGTTTGTATCCAGCGAAGTTCGCTTGCAAGCCGTTTCAATATTTTACAAATTTGGTAGCTAACTTAAATTTTTCCAATTTCTCGAAAACTAGACATATAAACAGATTAATATTTACAACATAGGTTAAGGGCTACTAGCACTATAGTTTGTATACAGCGGCGTTCACTTGCAATTCTGAACGTAATTTATGTAATATATCCTATACCCAAATTCAACAGTTTTCGAGATATTGACATTTGAAAATTGGCAGGACCCAGTATTTCGAATAACTAAAAATGCAGGAATGAAACGGGTGATTTGAAAAAGCAGAATTTTAATTCAAAAACATCAGACGAAAAATACAGATTATTTATAACAACATGTAGGTAACAAAATATAGGTACTAAAATAGAACTGATACTACCTATTATAGTTTTAATTTCAACACTTTAGTTTTCTTACATTGTTAGACACTAAATATTGAACTGCTCGACTGGACCGCCACTTACCTCAATGCATTTTATTAAAATTCTTAGCTTTTCCAGTGAATTCCTAATGGACTCCGAATAATTTTGATTTAAGGCATTAATTTCAGTTCTTATGAGATGGGTGACATGATTTAGGTTCTCTATATTATTCGCATTTATTCTATCCTTCAAAAGACCCCATAAAAATGCATCCATTGGGGTTGGATCAGGACTGTTTGGAGTAGTGTTGTAAATATCCGTATTCTTTAGATATCCGAATCATACGGAATCGGAATCAGCTAATATCCGTATCCATTATCCGAATACGAATCCATTTCTTGACCCGCGCGAAAGCCGATACAGATCATGTATACGTATCCATGCAACACTAAAACATTTTCTATCCGGATACACGGCTAGGTAGGTCGATGCGGTATCATATCATTCGAAGTCGAAGGTTAGGGATAGGAAGGCACCGCGTCGCGCCGTTCTCGTTTGAATTCGGTTCGGGTGAGACGGGACTAGTTTAACCAATGGGTCTCATCCCATATGATACCCGTTACCCCGATAACTATGCTATCTTTTTTTAGGAAAGGTCATTAGAAAGAGAAAGCATAAGAGCAAATATGCCACATCGCAGACCGTGTTGTTCGCTTACAGTCGATTCCGTTTTCTCTTTGCACTTTGTATTAGTAACCAGCCGATGCGAATTTATTTTGATTCCGAATCAAGTTCTCGGCCGGTTACGGATAATCCGGATTCTTTTAATATTCGGATCCAACGGATTTTTGGATACGTATCCTTACATCACTAGTTTGGAGGCCTTTTAATAGGAGCATCTCCTCCAATCCAGTCGCCAAATCGTTAGTAGTGCTATAGTTTGTATACAGCGGCGTTCACTTGCAAGCCGTTTCAGTTTTTTACAAATTTGGCTGCTAACTTAAATTTTTCCAATTTCTCGAAAGCTAGACATATAAACAGATTAATATTTACAAGGTAAGTTAAGGGCTACTAGCAGTATAGTTTGTATCCAGCGAAGTTCGCTTGCAAGCCGTTTCAGTTTTTTACAAATTTGGCTGCTAACTTAAATTTTTCCAATTTCTCGAAAACTAGACATTTAAACAGATTAATATTTACAAGGTAAGTTAAGGGCTACTAGCAGTATAGTTTGTATCCAGCGAAGTTCGCTTGCAAGCCGTTTCAATATTTTACAAATTTGGTAGCTAACTTAAATTTTTCCAATTTCTCGAAAACTAGACATATAAACAGATTAATATTTACAACATAGGTTAAGGGCTACTAGCACTATAGTTTGTATACAGCGGCGTTCACTTGCAATTCTGAACGTAATTTATGTAATATATCCTATACCCAAATTCAACAGTTTTCGAGATATTGACATTTGAAAATTGGCAGGACCCAGTATTTCGAATAACTAAAAATGCAGGAATGAAACGGGTGATTTGAAAAAGCAGAATTTTAATTCAAAAACATCAGACGAAAAATACAGATTATTTATAACAACATGTAGGTAACAAAATATAGGTACTAAAATAGAACTGATACTACCTATTATAGTTTTAATTTCAACACTTTAGTTTTCTTACATTGTTAGATACTAAATATTGAACTGCTCGACTGGACCGCCACTTACCTCAATGCATTTTATTAAAATTCTTAGCTTTTCCAGTGAATTCCTAATGGACTCCGAATAATTTTGATTTAAGGCATTAATTTCAGTTCTTATGAGATGGGTGACATGATTTAGGTTCTCTATATTATTCGCATTTATTCTATCCTTCAAAAGACCCCATAAAAATGCATCCATTGGGGTTGGATCAGGACTGTTTGGAGTAGTGTTGTAAATATCCGTATTCTTTAGATATCCGAATCATACGGAATCGGAATCAGCTAATATCCGTATCCATTATCCGAATACGAATCCATTTCTTGACCCGCGCGAAAGCCGATACAGATCATGTATACGTATCCATGCAACACTAAAACATTTTCTATCCGGATACACGGCTAGGTAGGTCGATGCGGTATCATATCATTCGAAGTCGAAGGTTAGGGATAGGAAGGCACCGCGTCGCGCCGTTCTCGTTTGAATTCGGTTCGGGTGAGACGGGACTAGTTTAACCAATGGGTCTCATCCCATATGATACCCGTTACCCCGATAACTATGCTATCTTTTTTTAGGAAAGGTCATTAGAAAGAGAAAGCATAAGAGCAAATATGCCACATCGCAGACCGTGTTGTTCGCTTACAGTCGATTCCGTTTTCTCTTTGCACTTTGTATTAGTAACCAGCCGATGCGAATTTATTTTGATTCCGAATCAAGTTCTCGGCCGGTTACGGATAATCCGGATTCTTTTAATATTCGGATCCAACGGATTTTTGGATACGTATCCTTACATCACTAGTTTGGAGGCCTTTTAATAGGAGCATCTCCTCCAATCCAGTCGCCAAATCGTTAGTAGTGCTATAGTTTGTATACAGCGGCGTTCACTTGCAAGCCGTTTCAGTTTTTTACAAATTTGGCTGCTAACTTAAATTTTTCCAATTTCTCGAAAGCTAGACATATAAACAGATTAATATTTACAAGGTAAGTTAAGGGCTACTAGCAGTATAGTTTGTATCCAGCGAAGTTCGCTTGCAAGCCGTTTCAGTTTTTACAAATTTGGCTGCTAACTTAAATTTTTCCAATTTCTCGAAGACTAGACATATAAACAGATTAATATTTACAACATAGGTTAAGGGCTACTAGCACCATAGTTTGTATACAGCGGCGTTCACTTGCAAGCCGTTTCAGTTTTTTACAAATTTGGCTGCTAAGTTAAATTTTTCCAATTTCTCGAAAGCTAGACATATAAACAGATTAATATTTACAAAGTAAGTTAAGGGCTACTAGCAGTATAGTTTGTATCCAGCGAAGTTCGCTTGCAAGCCGTTTCAGTTTTTACAAATTTGGCTGCTAACTTAAATTTTTCCAATTTCTCGAAGACTAGACATATAAACAGATTAATATTTACAACATAGGTTAAGGGCTACTAGCACTATAGTTTGTATACAGCGGTGTTCACTTGCAATTCTGAACGTAATTTATGTAATATATCCTATACCCAAATTCAACAGTTTTAGAGATATTGACATTTGAAAAATGGCAGGACCCAGTATTTCGAATATCTAAAAATGCAGGAATGAAACGGGTGATTTGAAAAAGCAGAATTTTAATTCAAAAACTTCAGATGAAAATACAGATTATTTATAACAACATGTAGGTAACAAAATATACTAAAATAGAACTGATACTACCTATTATAGTTTTAATTTTAACACTTTAGTTTTCTTACATTGTTAGACACTAAATATTGAACTGCTCGACCGGACCACCAATTACCTCAATGCATTTTATTAAAATTCTTAGCTTTTCCAGTGAATTCCTAATGGACTCCGAATAATTTTGATTTAAGGCATTAATTTCAGGTCTTATGAGAAGGGTGACATGATTTAGGTTCTCTATATTATTCGCATTTATTCTATCCTTCAAAAGACCCCATAAAAATGCATCCATTGGGGTTGGATCAGGACTGTTCGGAGACCTTTCAATAGGAGCATCTCCTCCTATCCAGTCGCCTAATCGTTAGTGGTGCTATAGTTTGTATACAGCGGCGTTCACTTGCAAGCCGTTTCAGTTTCTTACAAATTTGGATGCTAACTTAAATTTTTCCAATTTCTCGAAAGCTGGACATATAAACAGATTAATATTTACAAGGTAAGTTAAGGGCTACCAGCAGTATATTTTGTATCCAGCGAAGTTCGCTTGCAAGCCGTTTCAATTTTTTACAAATTTGGCTGCTAACTTAAATTTTTCCAATTTCTCGAAAACTAGACATTTAAACAGATTAATATTTACAAGGTAAGTTAAGGGCTACTAGCAGTATAGTTTGTATCCAGCCAAGTTCGCTTGCAAGCCGTTTCAATATTTTACAAATTTGGTAGCTAACTTAAATTTTTCCAATTTCTCGAAAACTAGACATATAAACAGATTAATATTTACAACATAGGTTAAGGGCTACTAGCACTATAGTTTGTATATAGCGGCGTTCACTTGCAATTCTGAACGTAATATGTAATATATCCTATACCCAAATTCAACGGTTTTCGATATATTGACATTTGAAAATTGGCAGGACCCAGTATTTCGAATAACTAAAAATGCAGGAATGAAACGGGTGATTTGAAAAAGCAGAATTTTAATTCAAAAACATCAGACGAAAAATACAGATTATTTATAACAACATGTAGGTAACAAAATATAGGTACTAAAATAGAACTGATACTACCTATTATAGTTTTAATTTCAACACTTTAGTTTTCTTACATTGTTAGACACTAAATATTGAACTGCTCGACTGGACCGCCACTTACCTCAATGCATTTTATTAAAATTCTTAGCTTTTCCAGTGAATTCCTAATGGACTCCGAATAATTTTGATTTAAGGCATTAATTTCAGTTCTTATGAGATGGGTGACATGATTTAGGTTCTCTATATTATTCGCATTTATTCTATCCTTCAAAAGACCCCATAAAAATGCATCCATTGGGGTTGGATCAGGACTGTTTGGAGGCCTTTTAATAGGAGCATCTTCTCCAATCCAGTCGCCAAATCGTTAGTAGTGCTATAGTTTGTATACAGCGGCGTTCACTTGCAAGCCGTTTCAGTTTTTTACAAATTTGGCTGCTAACTTAAATTTTTCCAATTTCTCGAAAGCTAGACATATAAACAGATTAATATTTACAAGGTAAGTTAAGGGCTACTAGCAGTATAGTTTGTATCCAGCGAAGTTCGCTTGCAAGCCGTTTCAGTTTTTACAAATTTGGCTGCTAACTTAAATTTTTCCAATTTCTCGAAGACTAGACATATAAACAGATTAATATTTACAACATAGGTTAAGGGCTACTAGCACTATAGTTTGTATATAGCGGCGTTCACTTGCAAGCCGTTTCAGTTTTTTACAAATTTGGCTGCTAACTTAAATTTTTCCAATTTCTCGAAAGCTAGACATATAAACAGATTAATATTTACAAGGTAAGTTAAGGGCTACTAGCAGTATAGTTTGTATCCAGCGAAGTTCGCTTGCAAGCCGTTTCAGTTTTTACAAATTTGGCTGCTAACTTAAATTTTTCCAATTTCTCGAAGACTAGACATATAAACAGATTAATATTTACAACATAGGTTAAGGGCTACTAGCACTATAGTTTGTATACAGCGGCGTTCACTTGCAATTCTGAACGTAATTTATGTAATATATCCTATACCCAAATTCAACAGTTTTAGAGATATTGACATTTGAAAATTGGCAGGACCCAGTATTTCGAATATCTAAAAATGCAGGAATGAAACGGGTGATTTGAAAAAGCAGAATTTTAATTCAAAAACTTCAGATGAAAATACAGATTATTTATAACAACATGTAGGTAACAAAATATACTAAAATAGAACTGATACTACCTATTATAGTTTTAATTTTAACACTTTAGTTTTCTTACATTGTTAGACACTAAATATTGAACTGCTCGACCGGACCACCAATTACCACAATGCATTTTATTAAAATTCTTAGCTTTTCCAGTGAATTCCTAATGGACTCCGAATAATTTTGATTTAAGGCATTAATTTCAGGTCTTATGAGATGGGTGACATGATTTAGGTTCTCTATATTATTCGCATTTATTCTATCCTTCAAAAGACCCCATAAAAATGCATCCATTGGGGTTGGATCAGGACTGTTCGGAGACCTTTCAATAGGAGCATCTCCTCCTATCCAGTCGCCTAATCGTTAGTGGTGCTATAGTTTGTATACAGCGGCGTTCACTTGCAAGCCGTTTCAGTTTTTTACAAATTTGGATGCTAACTTAAATTTTTCCAATTTCTCGAAAGCTGGACATATAAACAGATTAATATTTACAAGGTAAGTTAAGGGCTACCAGCAGTATATTTTGTATCCAGCGAGGTTCGCTTGCAAGCCGTTTCAGTTTTTTACAAATTTGGCTGCTAACTTAAATTTTTCCAATTTCTCGAAAACTAGAAATTTAAACAGATTAATATTTACAAGGTAAGTTAAGGGCTACTAGCAGTATAGTTTGTATCCAGCGAAGTTCGCTTGCAAGCCGTTTCAATATTTTACAAATTTGGTAGCTAACTTAAATTTTTCCAATTTCTCGAAAACTAGACATATAAACAGATTAATATTTACAACATAGGTTAAGGGCTACTAGCACTATAGTTTGTATACAGCGGCGTTCACTTGCAATTCTGAACGTAATTTATGTAATATATCCTATACCCAAATTCAACAGTTTTCGAGATATTGACATTTGAAAATTGGCAGGACCCAGTATTTCGAATAACTAAAAATGCAGGAATGAAACGGGTGATTTGAAAAAGCAGAATTTTAATTCAAAAACATCAGACGAAAAATACAGATTATTTATAACAACATGTAGGTAACAAAATATAGGTACTAAAATAGAACTGATACTACCTATTATAGTTTTAATTTCAACACTTTAGTTTTCTTACATTGTTAGACACTAAATATTGAACTGCTCGACTGGACCGCCACTTACCTCAATGCATTTTATTAAAATTCTTAGCTTTTCCAGTGAATTCCTAATGGACTACGAATAATTTTGATTTAAGGCATTAATTTCAGTTCTTATGAGATGGGTGACATGATTTAGGTTCTCTATATTATTCGCATTTATTCTATCCTTCAAAAGACCCCATAAAAATGCATCCATTGGGGTTGGATCAGGACTGTTTGGAGGCCTTTTAATAGGAGCATCTCCTCCAATCCAGTCGCCAAATCGTTAGTAGTGCTATAGTTTGTATACAGCGGCGTTCACTTGCAAGCCGTTTCAGTTTTTTACAAATTTGGCTGCTAACTTAAATTTTTCCAATTTCTCGAAAGCTAGACATATAAACAGATTAATATTTACAAGGTAAGTTAAGGGCTACTAGCAGTATAGTTTGTATCCAGCGAAGTTCGCTTGCAAGCCGTTTCAGTTTTTACAAATTTGGCTGCTAACTTAAATTTTTCCAATTTCTCGAAGACTAGACATATAAACAGATTAATATTTACAACATAGGTTAAGGGCTACTAGCACTATAGTTTGTATATAGCGGCGTTCACTTGCAAGCCGTTTCAGTTTTTTACAAATTTGGCTGCTAACTTAAATTTTTCCAATTTCTCGAAAGCTAGACATATAAACAGATTAATATTTACAAGGTAAGTTAAGGGCTACTAGCAGTATAGTTTGTATCCAGCGAAGTTCGCTTGCAAGCCGTTTCAGTTTTTACAAATTTGGCTGCTAACTTAAATTTTTCCAATTTCTCGAAGACTAGACATATAAACAGATTAATATTTACAACATAGGTTAAGGGCTACTAGCACTATAGTTTGTATACAGCGGCGTTCACTTGCAATTCTGAACGTAATTTATGTAATATATCCTATACCCAAATTCAACAGTTTTAGAGATATTGACATTTGAAAATTGGCAGGACCCAGTATTTCGAATATCTAAAAATGCAGGAATGAAACGGGTGTTTTGAAAAAGCAGAATTTTAATTCAAAAACTTCAGATGAAAATACAGATTATTTATAACAACATGTAGGTAACAAAATATACTAAAATAGAACTGATACTACCTATTATAGTTTTAATTTTAACACTTTAGTTTTCTTACATTGTTAGACACTAAATATTGAACTGCTCGACCGGACCACCAATTACCTCAATGCATTTTATTAAAATTCTTAGCTTTTCCAGTGAATTCCTAATGGACTCCGAATAATTTTGATTTAAGGCATTAATTTCAGGTCTTATGAGATGGGTGACATGATTTAGGTTCTCTATATTATCCGCATTTATTCTATCCTTCAAAAGACCCCATAAAAATGCATCCATTGGGGTTGGATCAGGACTGTTTGGAGGCCTTTTAATAGGAGCATCTCCTCCAATCCAGTCGCCAAATCGTTAGTAGTGCTATAGTTTGTATACAGCGGCGTTCACTTGCAAGCCGTTTCAGTTTTTTACAAATTTGGCTGCTAACTTAAATTTTTCCAATTTCTCGAAAGCTAGACATATAAACAGATTAATATTTACAAGGTAAGTTAAGGGCTACTAGCAGTATAGTTTGTATCCAGCGAAGTTCGCTTGCAAGCCGTTTCAGTTTTTACAAATTTGGCTGCTAACTTAAATTTTTCCAATTTCTCGAAGACTAGACATATAAACAGATTAATATTTACAAGGTAAGTTAAGGGCTACTAGCAGTATAGTTTGTATCCAGCGAAGTTCGCTTGCAAGCCGTTTCAATATTTTACAAATTTGGTAGCTAACTTAAATTTTTCCAATTTCTCGAAAACTAGACATATAAACAGATTAATATTTACAACATAGGTTAAGGGCTACTAGCACTATAGTTTGTATACAGCGGCGTTCACTTGCAATTCTGAACGTAATTTATGTAATATATCCTATACCCAAATTCAACAGTTTTCGAGATATTGACATTTGAAAATTGGCAGGACCCAGTATTTCGAATAACTAAAAATGCAGGAATGAAACGGGTGATTTGAAAAAGCAGAATTTTAATTCAAAAACATCAGACGAAAAATACAGATTATTTATAACAACATGTAGGTAACAAAATATAGGTACTAAAATAGAACTGATACTACCTATTATAGTTTTAATTTCAACACTTTAGTTTTCTTACATTGTTAGACACTAAATATTGAACTGCTCGACTGGACCGCCACTTACCTCAATGCATTTTATTAAAATTCTTAGCTTTTCCAGTGAATTCCTAATGGACTCCGAATAATTTTGATTTAAGGCATTAATTTCAGTTCTTATGAGATGGGTGACATGATTTAGGTTCTCTATATTATTCGCATTTATTCTATCCTTCAAAAGACCCCATAAAAATGCATCCATTGGGGTTGGATCAGGACTGTTTGGAGTAGTGTTGTAAATATCCGTATTCTTTAGATATCCGAATCATACGGAATCGGAATCAGCTAATATCCGTATCCATTATCCGAATACGAATCCATTTCTTGACCCGCGCGAAAGCCGATACAGATCATGTATACGTATCCATGCAACACTAAAACATTTTCTATCCGGATACACGGCTAGGTAGGTCGATGCGGTATCATATCATTCGAAGTCGAAGGTTAGGGATAGGAAGGCACCGCGTCGCGCCGTTCTCGTTTGAATTCGGTTCGGGTGAGACGGGACTAGTTTAACCAATGGGTCTCATCCCATATGATACCCGTTACCCCGATAACTATGCTATCTTTTTTTAGGAAAGGTCATTAGAAAGAGAAAGCATAAGAGCAAATATGCCACATCGCAGACCGTGTTGTTCGCTTACAGTCGATTCCGTTTTCTCTTTGCACTTTGTATTAGTAACCAGCCGATGCGAATTTATTTTGATTCCGAATCAAGTTCTCGGCCGGTTACGGATAATCCGGATTCTTTTAATATTCGGATCCAACGGATTTTTGGATACGTATCCTTACATCACTAGTTTGGAGGCCTTTTAATAGGAGCATCTCCTCCAATCCAGTCGCCAAATCGTTAGTAGTGCTATAGTTTGTATACAGCGGCGTTCACTTGCAAGCCGTTTCAGTTTTTTACAAATTTGGCTGCTAACTTAAATTTTTCCAATTTCTCGAAAGCTAGACATATAAACAGATTAATATTTACAAGGTAAGTTAAGGGCTACTAGCAGTATAGTTTGTATCCAGCGAAGTTCGCTTGCAAGCCGTTTCAGTTTTTTACAAATTTGGCTGCTAACTTAAATTTTTCCAATTTCTCGAAAACTAGACATTTAAACAGATTAATATTTACAAGGTAAGTTAAGGGCTACTAGCAGTATAGTTTGTATCCAGCGAAGTTCGCTTGCAAGCCGTTTCAATATTTTACAAATTTGGTAGCTAACTTAAATTTTTCCAATTTCTCGAAAACTAGACATATAAACAGATTAATATTTACAACATAGGTTAAGGGCTACTAGCACTATAGTTTGTATACAGCGGCGTTCACTTGCAATTCTGAACGTAATTTATGTAATATATCCTATACCCAAATTCAACAGTTTTCGAGATATTGACATTTGAAAATTGGCAGGACCCAGTATTTCGAATAACTAAAAATGCAGGAATGAAACGGGTGATTTGAAAAAGCAGAATTTTAATTCAAAAACATCAGACGAAAAATACAGATTATTTATAACAACATGTAGGTAACAAAATATAGGTACTAAAATAGAACTGATACTACCTATTATAGTTTTAATTTCAACACTTTAGTTTTCTTACATTGTTAGATACTAAATATTGAACTGCTCGACTGGACCGCCACTTACCTCAATGCATTTTATTAAAATTCTTAGCTTTTCCAGTGAATTCCTAATGGACTCCGAATAATTTTGATTTAAGGCATTAATTTCAGTTCTTATGAGATGGGTGACATGATTTAGGTTCTCTATATTATTCGCATTTATTCTATCCTTCAAAAGACCCCATAAAAATGCATCCATTGGGGTTGGATCAGGACTGTTTGGAGTAGTGTTGTAAATATCCGTATTCTTTAGATATCCGAATCATACGGAATCGGAATCAGCTAATATCCGTATCCATTATCCGAATACGAATCCATTTCTTGACCCGCGCGAAAGCCGATACAGATCATGTATACGTATCCATGCAACACTAAAACATTTTCTATCCGGATACACGGCTAGGTAGGTCGATGCGGTATCATATCATTCGAAGTCGAAGGTTAGGGATAGGAAGGCACCGCGTCGCGCCGTTCTCGTTTGAATTCGGTTCGGGTGAGACGGGACTAGTTTAACCAATGGGTCTCATCCCATATGATACCCGTTACCCCGATAACTATGCTATCTTTTTTTAGGAAAGGTCATTAGAAAGAGAAAGCATAAGAGCAAATATGCCACATCGCAGACCGTGTTGTTCGCTTACAGTCGATTCCGTTTTCTCTTTGCACTTTGTATTAGTAACCAGCCGATGCGAATTTATTTTGATTCCGAATCAAGTTCTCGGCCGGTTACGGATAATCCGGATTCTTTTAATATTCGGATCCAACGGATTTTTGGATACGTATCCTTACATCACTAGTTTGGAGGCCTTTTAATAGGAGCATCTCCTCCAATCCAGTCGCCAAATCGTTAGTAGTGCTATAGTTTGTATACAGCGGCGTTCACTTGCAAGCCGTTTCAGTTTTTTACAAATTTGGCTGCTAACTTAAATTTTTCCAATTTCTCGAAAGCTAGACATATAAACAGATTAATATTTACAAGGTAAGTTAAGGGCTACTAGCAGTATAGTTTGTATCCAGCGAAGTTCGCTTGCAAGCCGTTTCAGTTTTTACAAATTTGGCTGCTAACTTAAATTTTTCCAATTTCTCGAAGACTAGACATATAAACAGATTAATATTTACAACATAGGTTAAGGGCTACTAGCACCATAGTTTGTATACAGCGGCGTTCACTTGCAAGCCGTTTCAGTTTTTTACAAATTTGGCTGCTAAGTTAAATTTTTCCAATTTCTCGAAAGCTAGACATATAAACAGATTAATATTTACAAAGTAAGTTAAGGGCTACTAGCAGTATAGTTTGTATCCAGCGAAGTTCGCTTGCAAGCCGTTTCAGTTTTTACAAATTTGGCTGCTAACTTAAATTTTTCCAATTTCTCGAAGACTAGACATATAAACAGATTAATATTTACAACATAGGTTAAGGGCTACTAGCACTATAGTTTGTATACAGCGGTGTTCACTTGCAATTCTGAACGTAATTTATGTAATATATCCTATACCCAAATTCAACAGTTTTAGAGATATTGACATTTGAAAAATGGCAGGACCCAGTATTTCGAATATCTAAAAATGCAGGAATGAAACGGGTGATTTGAAAAAGCAGAATTTTAATTCAAAAACTTCAGATGAAAATACAGATTATTTATAACAACATGTAGGTAACAAAATATACTAAAATAGAACTGATACTACCTATTATAGTTTTAATTTTAACACTTTAGTTTTCTTACATTGTTAGACACTAAATATTGAACTGCTCGACCGGACCACCAATTACCTCAATGCATTTTATTAAAATTCTTAGCTTTTCCAGTGAATTCCTAATGGACTCCGAATAATTTTGATTTAAGGCATTAATTTCAGGTCTTATGAGATGGGTGACATGATTTAGGTTCTCTATATTATTCGCATTTATTCTATCCTTCAAAAGACCCCATAAAAATGCATCCATTGGGGTTGGATCAGGACTGTTCGGAGACCTTTCAATAGGAGCATCTCCTCCTATCCAGTCGCCTAATCGTTAGTGGTGCTATAGTTTGTATACAGCGGCGTTCACTTGCAAGCCGTTTCAGTTTTTTACAAATTTGGATGCTAACTTAAATTTTTCCAATTTCTCGAAAGCTGGACATATAAACAGATTAATATTTACAAGGTAAGTTAAGGGCTACCAGCAGTATATTTTGTATCCAGCGAAGTTCGCTTGCAAGCCGTTTCAGTTTTTTACAAATTTGGCTGCTAACTTAAATTTTTTCCAATTTCTCGAAAACTAGACATTTAAACAGATTAATATTTACAAGGTAAGTTAAGGGCTACTAGCAGTATAGTTTGTATCCAGCGAAGTTCGCTTGCAAGCCGTTTCAATATTTTACAAATTTGGTAGCTAACTTAAATTTTTCCAATTTCTCGAAAACTAGACATATAAACAGATTAATATTTACAACATAGGTTAAGGGCTACTAGCACTATAGTTTGTATACAGCGGCGTTCACTTGCAATTCTGAACGTAATTTATGTAATATATCCTATACCCAAATTCAACAGTTTTCGAGATATTGACATTTGAAAATTGGCAGGACCCAGTATTTCGAATAACTAAAAATGCAGGAATGAAACGGGTGATTTGAAAAAGCAGAATTTTAATTCAAAAACATCAGACGAAAAATACAGATTATTTATAACAACATGTAGGTAACAAAATATAGGTACTAAAATAGAACTGATACTACCTATTATAGTTTTAATTTCAACACTTTAGTTTTCTTACATTGTTAGACACTAAATATTGAACTGCTCGACTGGACCGCCACTTACCTCAATGCATTTTATTAAAATTCTTAGCTTTTCCAGTGAATTCCTAATGGACTCCGAATAATTTTGATTTAAGGCATTAATTTCAGTTCTTATGAGATGGGTGACATGATTTAGGTTCTCTATATTATTCGCATTTATTCTATCCTTCAAAAGACCCCATAAAAATGCATCCATTGGGGTTGGATCAGGACTGTTTGGAGGCCTTTTAATAGGAGCATCTCCTCCAATCCAGTCGCCAAATCGTTAGTAGTGCTATAGTTTGTATACAGCGGCGTTCACTTGCAAGCCGTTTCAGTTTTTTACAAATTTGGCTGCTAACTTAAATTTTTCCAATTTCTCGAAAGCTAGACATATAAACAGATTAATATTTACAAGGTAAGTTAAGGACTACTAGCAGTATAGTTTGTATCCAGCGAAGTTCGCTTGCAAGCCGTTTCAGTTTTTACAAATTTGGCTGCTAACTTAAATTTTTCCAATTTCTCGAAGACTAGACATATAAACAGATTAATATTTACAACATAGGTTAAGGGCTACTAGCACTATAGTTTGTATATAGCGGCGTTCACTTGCAAGCCGTTTCAGTTTTTTACAAATTTGGCTGCTAACTTAAATTTTTCCAATTTCTCGAAAGCTAGACATATAAACAGATTAATATTTACAAGGTAAGTTAAGGGCTACTAGCAGTATAGTTTGTATCCAGCGAAGTTCGCTTGCAAGCCGTTTCAGCTTTTACAAATTTGGCTGCAAACTTAAATTTTTCCAATTTCTCGGAGACTAGACATATAAACAGATTAATATTTACAACATAGGTTAAGGGCTACTAGCACTATAGTTTGTATACAGCGGCGTTCACTTGCAATTCTGAACGTAATTTATGTAATATATCCTATACCCAAATTCAACAGTTTTAGAGATATTGACATTTGAAAATTGGCAGGACCCAGTATTTCGAATATCTAAAAATGCAGGAATGAAACGGGTGATTTGAAAAAGCAGAATTTTAATTCAAAAACTTCAGATGAAAATACAGATTATTTATAACAACATGTAGGTAACAAAATATACTAAAATAGAACTGATACTACCTATTATAGTTTTAATTTTAACACTTTAGTTTTCTTACATTGTTAGACACTAAATATTGAACTGCTCGACCGGACCACCAATTACCTCAATGCATTTTATTAAAATTCTTAGCTTTTCCAGTGAATTCCTAATGGACTCCGAATAATTTTGATTTAAGGCATTAATTTCAGGTCTTATGAGATGGGTGACATGATTTAGGTTCTCTATATTATTCGCATTTATTCTATCCTTCAAAAGACCCCATAAAAATGCATCCATTGGGGTTGGATCAGGACTGTTCGGAGACCTTTCAATAGGAGCTTCTCCTCCTATCCAGTCGCCTAATCGTTAGTGGTGCTATAGTTTGTATACAGCGGCGTTCACTTGCAAGCCGTTTCAGTTTTTTACAAATTTGGCTGCTAAGTTAAATTTTTCCAATTTCTCGAAAGCTAGACATATAAACAGATTAATATTTACAAGGTAAGTTAAGGGCTACTAGCAGTATAGTTTGTATCCAGCGAAGTTCGCTTGCAAGCCGTTTCAGTTTTTACAAATTTGGCTGCTAACTTAAATTTTTCCAATTTCTCGAAGACTAGACATATAAACAGATTAATATTTACAACATAGGTTAAGGGCTACTAGCACTATAGTTTGTATACAGCGGTGTTCACTTGCAATTCTGAACGTAATTTATGTAATATATCCTATACCCAAATTCAACAGTTTTAGAGATATTGACATTTGAAAAATGGCAGGACCCAGTATTTCGAATATCTAAAAATGCAGGAATGAAACAGGTGATTTGAAAAAGCAGAATTTTAATTCAAAAACTTCAGATGAAAATACAGATTATTTATAACAACATGTAGGTAACAAAATATACTAAAATAGAACTGATACTACCTATTATAGTTTTAATTTTAACACTTTAGTTTTCTTACATTGTTAGACACTAAATATTGAACTGCTCGACCGGACCACCAATTACCTCAATGCATTTTATTAAAATTCTTAGCTTTTCCAGTGAATTCCTAATGGACTCCGAATAATTTTGATTTAAGGCATTAATTTCAGGTCTTATGAGATGGGTGACATGATTTAGGTTCTCTATATTATTCGCATTTATTCTATCCTTCAAAAGACCCCATAAAAATGCATCCATTGGGGTTGGATCAGGACTGTTCGGAGACCTTTCAATAGGAGCATCTCCTCCTATCCAGTCGCCTAATCGTTAGTGGTGCTATAGTTTGTATACAGCGGCGTTCACTTGCAAGCCGTTTCAGTTTTTTACAAATTTGGATGCTAACTTAAATTTTTCCAATTTCTCGAAAGCTGGACATATAAACAGATTAATATTTACAAGGTAAGTTAAGGGCTACCAGCAGTATATTTTGTATCCAGCGAAGTTCGCTTGCAAGCCGTTTCAGTTTTTTACAAATTTGGCTGCTAACTTAAATTTTTCCAATTTCTCGAAAACTAGACATTTAAACAGATTAATATTTACAAGGTAAGTTAAGGGCTACTAGCAGTATAGTTTGTATCCAGCGAAGTTCGCTTGCAAGCCGTTTCAATATTTTACAAATTTGGTAGCTAACTTAAATTTTTCCAATTTCTCGAAAACTAGACATATAAACAGATTAATATTTACAACATAGGTTAAGGGCTACTAGCACTATAGTTTGTATACAGCGGCGTTCACTTGCAATTCTGAACGTAATTTATGTAATATATCCTATACCCAAATTCAACAGTTTTCGAGATATTGACATTTGAAAATTGGCAGGACCCAGTATTTCGAATAACTAAAAATGCAGGAATGAAACGGGTGATTTGAAAAAGCAGAATTTTAATTCAAAAACATCAGACGAAAAATACAGATTATTTATAACAACATGTAGGTAACAAAATATAGGTACTAAAATAGAACTGATACTACCTATTATAGTTTTAATTTCAACACTTTAGTTTTCTTACATTGTTAGACACTAAATATTGAACTGCTCGACTGGACCGCCACTTACCTCAATGCATTTTATTAAAATTCTTAGCTTTTCCAGTGAATTCCTAATGGACTCCGAATAATTTTGATTTAAGGCATTAATTTCAGTTCTTATGAGATGGGTGACATGATTTAGGTTCTCTATATTATTCGCATTTATTCTATCCTTCAAAAGACCCCATAAAAATGCATCCATTGGGGTTGGATCAGGACTGTTTGGAGGCCTTTTAATAGGAGCATCTCCTCCAATCCAGTCGCCAAATCGTTAGTAGTGCTATAGTTTGTATACAGCGGCGTTCACTTGCAAGCCGTTTCAGTTTTTTACAAATTTGGCTGCTAACTTAAATTTTTCCAATTTCTCGAAAGCTAGACATATAAACAGATTAATATTTACAAGGTAAGTTAAGGGCTACTAGCAGTATAGTTTGTATCCAGCGAAGTTCGCTTGCAAGCCGTTTCAGTTTTTACAAATTTGGCTGCTAACTTAAATTTTTCCAATTTCTCGAAGACTAGACATATAAACAGATTAATATTTACAACATAGGTTAAGGGCTACTAGCACTATAGTTTGTATACAGCGGCGTTCACTTGCAAGCCGTTTCAGTTTTTTACAAATTTGGCTGCTAACTTAAATTTTTCCAATTTCTCGAAAGCTAGACACATAAACAGATTAATATTTACAAGGTAAGTTAAGGGCTACTAGCAGTATAGTTTGTATCCAGCGAAGTTCGCTTGCAAGCCGTTTCAGTTTTTACAAATTTGGCTGCTAACTTAAATTTTTCCAATTTCTCGAAGACTAGACATATAAACAGATTAATATTTACAACATAGGTTAAGGGCTACTAGCACTATAGTTTGTATACAGCGGTGTTCACTTGCAATTCTGAACGTAATTTATGTAATATATCCTATACCCAAATTCAACAGTTTTAGAGATATTGACATTTGAAAATTGGCAGGACCCAGTATTTCGAATATCTAAAAATGCAGGAATGAAACGGGTGATTTGAAAAAGCAGAATTTTAATTCAAAAACTTCAGATGAAAATACAGATTATTTATAACAACATGTAGGTAACAAAATATACTAAAATAGAACTGATACTACCTATTATAGTTTTAATTTTAACACTTTAGTTTTCTTACATTGTTAGACACTAAATATTGAACTGCTCGACCGGACCACCAATTACCTCAATGCATTTTATTAAAATTCTTAGCTTTTCCAGTGAATTCCTAATGGACTCCGAATAATTTTGATTTAAGGCATTAATTTCAGGTCTTATGAGATGGGTGACATGATTTAGGTTCTCTATATTATTCGCATTTATTCTATCCTTCAAAAGACCCCATAAAAATGCATCCATTGGGGTTGGATCAGGACTGTTCGGAGACCTTTCAATAGGAGCATCTCCTCCTATCCAGTCGCCTAATCGTTAGTGGTGCTATAGTTTGTATACAGCGGCGTTCACTTGCAAGCCGTTTCAGTTTTTTACAAATTTGGATGCTAACTTAAATTTTTCCAATTTCTCGAAAACTAGACATATAAACAGATCAATATTTACAACATAGGTTAAGGGCTACTAGCACTATAGTTTGTATACAGCGTCGTTCACTTGCAATTCTGAACGTAATTTATGTAATATATCCTATACCCAAATTCAACAGTTTTCGAGATATTGACATTTGAAAATTGGCAGGACCCAGTATTTCGAATAACTAAAAATGCAGGAATGAAACGGGTGATTTGAAAAAGCAGAATTTTAATTCAAAAACATCAGACGAAAAATACAGATTATTTATAACAACATGAAGGTAACAAAATATAGGTACTAAAATAGAACTGATACTACCTATTATAGTTTTAATTTCAACACTTTAGTTTTCTTACATTGTTAGACACTAAATATTGAACTGCTCGACTGGACCGCCACTTACCTCAATGCATTTTATTAAAATTCTTAGCTTTTCCAGTGAATTCCTAATGGACTCCGAATAATTTTGATTTAAGGCATTAATTTCAGTTCTTATGAGATGGGTGACATGATTTAGGTTCTCTATTTTATTCGCATTTATTCTATCCTTCAAAAGACCCCATAAAAATGCATCCATTGGGGTTGGATCAGGACTGTTTGGAGGCCTTTTAATAGGAGCATCTCCTCCAATCCAGTCGCCAAATCGTTAGTAGTGCTATAGTTTGTATACAGCGGCGTTCACTTGCAAGCCGTTTCAGTTTTTTACAAATTTGGCTGCTAACTTAAATTTTTCCAATTTCTCGAAAGCTAGACATATAAACAGATTAATATTTACAAGGTAAGTTAAGGGCTACTAGCAGTATAGTTTGTATCCAGCGAAGTTCGCTTGCAAGCCGTTTCAGTTTTTACAAATTTGGCTGCTAACTTAAATCTTTCCAATTTCTCGAAGACTAGACATATAAACAGATTAATATTTACAACATAGGTTAAGGGCTACTAGCACTATAGTTTGTATACAGCGGCGTTCACTTCCAAGCCGTTTCAGTTTTTTACAAATTTGGCTGCTAACTTAAATTTTTCCAATTTCTCGAAAGCTAGACACATAAACAGATTAATATTTACAAGGTAAGTTAAGGGCTACTAGCAGTATAGTTTGTATCCAGCGAAGTTCGCTTGCAAGCCGTTTCAGTTTTTACAAATTTGGCTGCTAACTTAAATTTTTCCAATTTCTCGAAGACTAGACATATAAACAGATTAATATTTACAACATAGGTTAAGGGCTACTAGCACTATAGTTTGTATACAGCGGTGTTCACTTGCAATTCTGAACGTAATTTATGTAATATATCCTATACCCAAATTCAACAGTTTTAGAGATATTGACATTTGAAAATTGGCAGGACCCAGTATTTCGAATATCTAAAAATGCAGGAATGAAACGGGTGATTTGAAAAAGCAGAATTTTAATTCAAAAACTTCAGATGAAAATACAGATTATTTATAACAACATGTAGGTAACAAAATATACTAAAATAGAACTGATACTACCTATTATAGTTTTAATTTTAACACTTTAGTTTTCTTACATTGTTAGACACTAAATATTGAACTGCTCGACCGGACCACCAATTACCTCAATGCATTTTATTAAAATTCTTAGCTTTTCCAGTGAATTCCTAATAGACTCCGAATAATTTTGATTTAAGGCATTAATTTCAGGTCTTATGAGATGGGTGACATGATTTAGGTTCTCTATATTATTCGCATTTATTCTATCCTTCAAAAGACCCCATAAAAATGCATCCATTGGTGTTGGATCAGGACTGTTCGGAGACCTTTCAATAGGAGCATCTCCTCCTATCCAGTCGCCTAATCGTTAGTGGTGCTATAGTTTGTATACAGCGGCGTTCACTTGCAAGCCGTTTCAGTTTTTTACAAATTTGGATGCTAACTTAAATTTTTCCAATTTCTCGAAAGCTGGACATATAAACAGATTAATATTTACAAGGTGAGTTAAGGGCTACCAGCAGTATATTTTGTATCCAGCGAAGTTCGCTTGCAAGCCGTTTCAGTTTTTTACAAATTTGGCTGCTAACTTAAATTTTTCCAATTTCTCGAAAACTAGACATTTAAACAGATTAATATTTACAAGGTAAGTTAAGGGCTACTAGCAGTATAGTTTGTATCCAGCGAAGTTCGCTTGCAAGCCGTTTCAATATTTTACAAATTTGGTAGCTAACTTAAATTTTTCCAATTTCTCGAAAACTAGACATATAAACAGATTAATATTTACAACATAGGTTAAGGGCTACTAGCACTATAGTTTGTATACAGCGGCGTTCACTTGCAATTCTGAACGTAATTTATGTAATATATCCTATACCCAAATTCAACAGTTTTCGAGATATTGACATTTGAAAATTGGCAGGACCCAGTATTTCGAATAACTAAAAATGCAGGAATGAAACGGGTGATTTGAAAAAGCAGAATTTTAATTCAAAAACTTCAAATGAAAATACAGATTATTTATAACAACATGTAGGTAACAAAATATACTAAAATAGAACTGATACTACCTATTATAGTTTTAATTTTAACACTTTAGTTTTCTTACATTGTTAGACACTAAATATTGAACTGCTCGACCGGACCACCAATTACCTCAATGCATTTTATTAAAATTCTTAGCTTTTCCAGTGAATTCCTAATGGACTCCGAATAATTTTGATTTAAGGCATTAATTTCAGGTCTTATGAGATGGGTGACATGATTTAGGTTCTCTATATTATTCGCATTTATTCTATCCTTCAAAAGACCCCATAAAAATGCATCCATTGGGGTTGGATCAGGACTGTTCGGAGACCTTTCAATAGGAGCATCTCCTCCTATCCAGTCGCCTAATCGTTAGTGGTGCTATAGTTTGTATACAGCGGCGTTCACTTGCAAGCCGTTTCAGTTTTTTACAAATTTGGATGCTAACTTAAATTTTTCCAATTTCTCGAAAGCTGGACATATAAACAGATTAATATTTACAAGGTAAGTTAAGGGCTACCAGCAGTATATTTTGTATCCAGCGAAGTTCGCTTGCAAGCCGTTTCAGTTTTTTACAAATTTGGCTGCTAACTTAAATTTTTCCAATTTCTCGAAAACTAGACATATAAACAGATTAATATTTACAACATAGGTTAAGGGCTACTAGCACTATAGTTTGTATACAGCGGCGTTCACTTGCAATTCTGAACGTAATTTATGTAATATATCCTATACCCAAATTCAACAGTTTTCGAGATATTGACATTTGAAAATTGGCAGGACCCAGTATTTCGAATAACTAAAAATGCAGGAATGAAACGGGTGATTTGAAAAAGCAGAATTTTAATTCAAAAACATCAGACAAAAAATACAGATTATTTATAACAACATGTAGGTAACAAAATATAGGTACTAAAATAGAACTGATACTACCTATTATAGTTTTAATTTCAACACTTTAGTTTTCTTACATTGTTAGACACTAAATATTGAACTGCTCGACTGGACCGCCACTTACCTCAATGCATTTTATTAAAATTCTTAGCTTTTCCAGTGAATTCCTAATGGACTCCGAATAATTTTGATTTAAGGCATTAATTTCAGTTCTTATGAGATGGGTGACATGATTTAGGTTCTCTATATTATTCGCATTTATTCTATCCTTCAAAAGACCCCATAAAAATGCATCCATTGGGGTTGGATCAGGACTGTTTGGAGGCCTTTTAATAGGAGCATCTCCTCCAATCCAGTCGCCAAATCGTTAGTAGTGCTATAGTTTGTATACAGCGGCGTTCACTTGCAAGCCGTTTCAGTTTTTTACAAATTTGGCTGCTAACTTAAATTTTTCCAATTTCTCGAAAGCTAGACATATAAACAGATTAATATTTACAAGGTAAGTTAAGGGCTACTAGCAGTATAGTTTGTATCCAGCGAAGTTCGCTTGCAAGCCGTTTCAGTTTTTACAAATTTGGCTGCTAACTTAAATTTTTCCAATTTCTCGAAGACTAGACATATAAACAGATTAATATTTACAACATAGGTTAAGGGCTACTAGCACTATAGTTTGTATACAGCGGCGTTCACTTGCAATTCTGAACGTAATTTATGTAATATATCCTATACCCAAATTCAACAGTTTTAGAGATATTGACATTTGAAAATTGGCAGGACCCAGTATTTCGAATATCTAAAAATGCAGGAATGAAACGGGTGATTTGAAAAAGCAGAATTTTAATTCAAAAACTTCAGATGAAAATACAGATTATTTATAACAACATGTAGGTAACAAAATATACTAAAATAGAACTGATACTACCTATTATAGTTTTAATTTTAACACTTTAGTTTTCTTACATTGTTAGACACTAAATATTGAACTGCTCGACCGGACCACCAATTACCTCAATGCATTTTATTAAAATTCTTAGCTTTTCCAGTGAATTCCTAATGGAATCCGAATAATTTTGATTTAAGGCATTAATTTCAGGTCTTATGAGATGGGTACTATAATACTACCTATTATAGTTTTAATTTCAACACTTTAGTTTTCTTACATTGTTAGACACTAGATATTGAACTGCTCGACTGGACCGCCACTTACCTCAATGCATTTTATTAAAATTCTTAGCTTTTCCAGTGAATTCCTAATGGACTCCGAATAATTTTGATTTAAGGCATTAATTTCAGTTCTTATGAGATGGGTGACATGATTTAGGTTCTCTATATTATTCGCATTTATTCTATCCTTCAAAAGATCCCATAAAAATGCATCCATTGGGGTTGGATCAGGACTGTTTGGAGGCCTTTTAATAGGAGCATCTCCTCCAATCCAGTCGCCAAATCGTTAGTAGTGCTATAGTTTGTATACAGCGGCGTTCACTTGCAAGCCATTTCAGTTTTTTACAAATTTGGCTGCTAACTTAAATTTTTCCAATTTCTCGAAAGCTAGACATATAAACAGATTAATATTTACAAGGTAAGTTAAGGGCTACTAGCAGTATAGTTTGTATCCAGCGAAGTTCGCTTGCAAGCCGTTTCAGTTTTTACAAATTTGGCTGCTAACTTAAATTTTTCCAATTTCTCGAAGACTAGACATATAAACAGATTAATATTTACAACATAGGTTAAGGGCTACTAGCACTATAGTTTGTATACAGCGGCGTTCACTTGCAAGCCGTTTCAGTTTTTTACAAATTTGGCTGCTAACTTAAATTTTTCCAATTTCTCGAAAGCTAGACATATAAACAGATTAATATATACAAGGTAAGTTAAGGGCTACTAGCAGTATAGTTTGTATCCAGCGAAGTTCGCTTGCAAGCCGTTTCAGTTTTTACAAATTTGGCTGCTAACTTAAATTTTTCCAATTTCTCGAAGACTAGACATATAAACAGATTAATATTTACAACATAGGTTAAGGGCTACTAGCACTATAGTTTGTATACAGCGGCGTTCACTTGCAATTCTGAACGTAATTTATGTAATATATCCTATACCCAAATTCAACAGTTTTAGAGATATTGACATTTGAAAATTGGCTGGACCCAGTATTTCGAATATCTAAAAATGCAGGAATGAAACGGGTGATTTGAAAAAGCAGAATTTTAATTCAAAAACTTCAGATGAAAATACAGATTATTTATAACAACATGTAGGTAACAAAATATACTAAAATAGAACTGATACTACCTATTATAGTTTTAATTTTAACACTTTAGTTTTCTTACATTGTTAGACACTAAATATTGAACTGCTCGACCGGACCACCAATTACCTCAATGCATTTTATTAAAATTCTTAGCTTTTCCAGTGAATTCCTAATGGACTCCGAATAATTTTGATTTAAGGCATTAATTTCAGGTCTTATGAGATGGGTGACATGATTTAGGTTCTCTATATTATTCGCATTTATTCTATCCTTCAAAAGACCCCATAAAAATGCATCCATTGGGGTTGGATCAGGACTGTTCGGAGACCTTTCAATAGGAGCATCTCCTCCAATCCAGTCGCCAAATCGTTAGTAGTGCTATAGTTTGTATACAGCGGCGTTCACTTGCAAGCCGTTTCAGTTTCTTACAAATTTGGATGCTAACTTAAATTTTTCCAATTTCTCGAAAGCTGGACATATAAACAGATTAATATTTACAAGGTAAGTTAAGGGCTACCAGCAGTATATTTTGTATCCAGCGAAGTTCGCTTGCAAGCCGTTTCAGTTTTATACAAATTTGGCTGCTAACTTAAATTTTTCCAATTTCTCGAAAACTAGACATTTAAACAGATTAATATTTACAAGGTAAGTTAAGGGCTACTAGCAGTATAGTTTGTATCCAGCGAAGTTCGCTTGCAAGCCGTTTCAATATTTTACAAATTTGGTAGCTAACTTAAATTTTTCCAATTTCTCGAAAACTAGACATATAAACAGATTAATATTTGCAACATAGGTTAAGGACTACTAGCACTATAGTTTGTATATAGCGGCGTTCACTTGCAATTCTGAACGTAATTTATGTAATATATCCTATACCCAAATTCAACAGTTTTCGAGATATTGACATTTGAAAATTGGCAGGACCCAGTAATTCGAATAACTAAAAATGCAGGAATGAAACGGGTGATTTGAAAAAGCAGAATTTTAATTCAAAAACATCAGACGAAAAATACAGATTATTTATAAAAACATGTAGGTAACAAAATATAGGTACTAAAATAGAACTGATACTACCTATTATAGTTTTAATTTCAACACTTTAGTTTTCTTACATTGTTAGACACTAAATATTGAACTGCTCGACTGGACCGCCACTTACCTCAATGCATTTTATTAAAATTCTGAGCTTTTCCAGTCAATTCCTAATGGACTCCGAATAATTTTGATTTAAGGCATTAATTTCAGTTCTTATGAGATGGGTGACATGATTTAGGTTCTCTATATTATTCGCATTTATTCTATCCTTCAAAAGACCCCATAAAAATGCATCCATTGGGGTTGGATCAGGACTGTTTGGAGGCCTTTTAATAGGAGCATCTCCTCCAATCCAGTCGCCAAATCGTTAGTAGTGCTATAGTTTGTATACAGCGGCGTTCACTTGCAAGCCGTTTCAGTTTTTTACAAATTTGGCTGCTAACTTAAATTTTTCCAATTTCTCGAAAGCTAGACATATAAACAGATTAATATTTACAAGGTAAGTTAAGGGCTACTAGCAGTATAGTTTGTATCCAGCGAAGTTCGCTTGCAAGCCGTTTCAGTTTTTACAAATTTGGCTGCTAACTTAAATTTTTCCAATTTCTCGAAGACTAGACATATAAACAGATTAATATTTACAACATAGGTTAAGGGCTACTAGCACTATAGTTTGTATACAGCGGCGTTCACTTGCAAGCCGTTTCAGTTTTTTACAAATTTGGCTGCTAACTTAAATTTTTCCAATTTCTCGAAAGCTAGACATATAAACAGATTAATATTTACAAGGTAAGTTAAGGGCTACTAGCAGTATAGTTTGTATCCAGCGAAGTTCGCTTGCAAGCCGTTTCAGTTTTTACAAATTTGGCTGCTAACTTAAATTTTTCCAATTTCTCGAAGACTAGACATATAAACAGATTAATATTTACAACATAGGTTAAGGGCTACTAGCACTATAGTTTGTATACAGCGGCGTTCACTTGCAAGCCGTTTCAGTTTTTTACAAATTTGGCTGCTAACTTAAATTTTTCCAATTTCTCGAAAGCTAGACATATAAACAGATTAATATTTACAAGGTAAGTTAAGGGCTTCCAGCAGTATATTTTGTATCCAGCGAAGTTCGCTTGCAAGCCGTTTCAGTTTTTTACAAATTTGGCTGCTAACTTAAATTTTTCCAATTTCTCGAAAACTAGACATTTAAACAGATTAATATTTACAAGGTAAGTTAAGGGCTACTAGCAGTATAGTTTGTATCCAGCGAAGTTCGCTTGCAAGCCGTTTTAATATTTTACAAATTTGGTAGCTAACTTAAATTTTTCCAATTTCTCGAAAACTAGACATATAAACAGATTAATATTTACAACATAGGTTAAGGGCTACTAGCACTATAGTTTGTATACAGCGGCGTTCACTTGCAATTCTGAACGTAATTTATGTAATATATCCTATACCCAAATTCAACAGTTTTCGAGATATTGACATTTGAAAATTGGCAGGACCCAGTATTTCGAATAACTAAAAATGCAGGAATGAAACGGGTGATTTGAAAAAGCAGAATTTTAATTCAAAAACATCAGACGAAGAATACAGATTATTTATAACAACATGTAGGTAACAAAATATAGGTACTAAAATAGAACTGATACTACCTATTATAGTTTTAATTTCAACACTTTAGTTTTCTTACATTGTTAGACACTAAATATTGAACTGCTCGACTGGACCGCCACTTACCTCTATGCATTTTATTAAAATTCTTAGCTTTTCCAGTGAATTCCTAATGGACTCCGAATAATTTTGATTTAAGGCATTAATTTCAGTTCTTATGAGATGGGTGACATGATTTAGGTTCTCTATATTATTCGCATTTATTCTATCCTTCAAAAGACCCCATAAAAATGCATCCATTGGGGTTGGATCAGGACTGTTTGGAGGCCTTTTAATAGGAGCATCTCCTCCAATCCAGTCGCCAAATCGTTAGTAGCACTATAGTTTGTATACAGCGGCGTTCACTTGCAAGCCGTTTCAGTTTTTTACAAATTTGGCTGCTAACTTAAATTTTTCCAATTTCTCGAAAGCTAGACATATAAACAGATTAATATTTACAAGGTAAGTTAAGGGCTACTAGCAGTATAGTTTGTATCCAGCGAAGTTCGCTTGCAAGCCGTTTCAGTTTTTACAAATTTGGCTGCTAACTTAAATTTTTCCAATTTCTCGAAGACTAGACATATAAACAGATTAATATTTACAACATAGGTTAAGGGCTACTAGCACTATAGTTTGTATACAGCGGCGTTCACTTGCAAGCCGTTTCAGTTTTTTACAAATTTGGCTGCTAACTTAAATTTTTCCAATTTCTCGAAAGCTAGACACATAAACAGATTAATATTTACAAGGTAAGTTAAGGGCTACTAGCAGTATAGTTTGTATCCAGCGAAGTTCGCTTGCAAGCCGTTTCAGTTTTTACAAATTTGGCTGCTAACTTAAATTTTTCCAATTTCTCGAAGACTAGACATATAAACAGATTAATATTTACAACATAGGTTAAGGGCTACTAGCACTATAGTTTGTATACAGCGGTGTTCACTTGCAATTCTGAACGTAATTTATGTAATATATCCTATACCCAAATTCAACAGTTTTAGAGATATTGACATTTGAAAATTGGCAGGACCCAGTATTTCGAATATCTAAAAATGCAGGAATGAAACGGGTGATTTGAAAAAGCAGAATTTTAATTCAAAAACTTCAGATGAAAATACAGATTATTTATAACAACATGTAGGTAACAAAATATACTAAAATAGAACTGATACTACCTATTATAGTTTTAATTTTAACACTTTAGTTTTCTTACATTGTTAGACACTAAATATTGAACTGCTCGACCGGACCACCAATTACCTCAATGCATTTTATTAAAATTCTTAGCTTTTCCAGTGAATTCCTAATGGACTCCGAATAATTTTGATTTAAGGCATTAATTTCAGGTCTTATGAGATGGGTGACATGATTTAGGTTCTCTATATTATTCGCATTTATTCTATCCTTCAAAAGACCCCATAAAAATGCATCCATTGGGGTTGGATCAGGACTGTTCGGAGACCTTTCAATAGGAGCATCTCCTCCTATCCAGTCGCCTAATCGTTAGTGGTGCTATAGTTTGTATACAGCGGCGTTCACTTGCAAGCCGTTTCAGTTTTTTACAAATTTGGATGCTAACTTAAATTTTTCCAATTTCTCGAAAGCTGGACATATAAACAGATTAATATTTACAAGGTAAGTTAAGGGCTACCAGCAGTATATTTTGTATCCAGCGAAGTTCGCTTGCAAGCCGTTTCAGTTTTTTACAAATTTGGCTGCTAACTTAAATTTTTCCAATTTCTCGAAAACTAGACATTTAAACAGATTAATATTTACAAGGTAAGTTAAGGGCTACTAGCAGTATAGTTTGTATCCAGCGAAGTTCGCTTGCAAGCCGTTTCAATATTTTACAAATTTGGTAGCTAACTTAAATTTTTCCAATTTCTCGAAAACTAGACATATAAACAGATTAATATTTACAACATAGGTTAAGGGCTACTAGCACTATAGTTTGTATACAGCGGCGTTCACTTGCAATTCTGAACGTAATTTATGTAATATATCCTATACCCAAATTCAACAGTTTTCGAGATATTGACATTTGAAAATTGGCAGGACCCAGTATTTCGAATAACTAAAAATGCAGGAATGAAACGGGTGATTTGAAAAAGCAGAATTTTAATTCAAAAACATCAGACGAAAAATACAGATTATTTATAACAACATGTAGGTAACAAAATATAGGTACTAAAATAGAACTGATACTACCTATTATAGTTTTAATTTCAACACTTTAGTTTTCTTACATTGTTAGACACTAAATATTGAACTGCTCGACTGGACCGCCACTTACCTCAATGCATTTTATTAAAATTCTTAGCTTTTCCAGTGAATTCCTAATGGACTCCGAATAATTTTGATTTAAGGCATTAATTTCAGTTCTTATGAGATGGGTGACATGATTTAGGTTCTCTATATTATTCGCATTTATTCTATCCTTCAAAAGACCCCATAAAAATGCATCCATTGGGGTTGGATCAGGACTGTTTGGAGGCCTTTTAATAGGAGCATCTCCTCCAATCCAGTCGCCAAATCGTTAGTAGTGCTATAGTTTGTATACAGCGGCGTTCACTTGCAAGCCGTTTCAGTTTTTTACAAATTTGGCTGCTAACTTAAATTTTTCCAATTTCTCGAAAGCTAGACATATAAACAGATTAATATTTACAAGGTAAGTTAAGGGCTACTAGCAGTATAGTTTGTATCCAGCGAAGTTCGCTTGCAAGCCGTTTCAGTTTTTACAAATTTGGCTGCTAACTTAAATTTTTCCAATTTCTCGAAGACTAGACATATAAACAGATTAATATTTACAACATAGGTTAAGGGCTACTAGCACTATAGTTTGTATACAGCGGCGTTCACTTGCAAGCCGTTTCAGTTTTTTACAAATTTGGCTGCTAACTTAAATTTTTCCAATTTCTCGAAAGCTAGACATATAAACAGATTAATATTTACAAGGTAAGTTAAGGGCTACTAGCAGTATAGTTTGTATCCAGCGAAGTTCGCTTGCAAGCCGTTTCAGTTTTTACAAATTTGGCTGCTAACTTAAATTTTTCCAATTTCTCGAAGACTAGACATATAAACAGATTAATATTTACAACATAGGTTAAGGGCTACTAGCACTATAGTTTGTATACAGCGGCGTTCACTTGCAATTCTGAACGTAATTTATGTAATATATCCTATACCCAAATTCAACAGTTTTAGAGATATTGACATTTGAAAATTGGCAGGACCCAGTATTTCGAATATCTAAAAATGCAGGAATGAAACGGGTGATTTGAAAAAGCAGAATCTTAATTCAAAAACTTCAGATGAAAATACAGATTATTTATAACAACATGTAGGTAACAAAATATACTAAAATAGAACTGATACTACCTATTATAGTTTTAATTTTAACACTTTAGTTTTCTTACATTGTTAGACACTAAATATTGAACTGCTCGACCGGACCACCAATTACCTCAATGCATTTTATTAAAATTCTTAGCTTTTCCAGTGAATTCCTAATGGACTCCGAATAATTTTGATTTAAGGCATTAATTTCAGGTCTTATGAGATGGGTGACATGATTTAGGTTCTCTATATTATTCGCATTTATTCTATCCTTCAAAAGACCCCATAAAAATGCATCCATTGGGGTTGGATCAGGACTGTTCGGAGACCTTTCAATAGGAGCATCTCCTCCTATCCAGTCGCCTAATCGTTAGTGGTGCTATAGTTTGTATACAGCGGCGTTCACTTGCAAGCCGTTTCAGTTTTTTACAAATTTGGATGCTAACTTAAATTTTTCCAATTTCTCGAAAGCTGGACATATAAACAGATTAATATTTACAAGGTAAGTTAAGGGCTACCAGCAGTATATTTTGTATCCAGCGAAGTTCGCTTGCAAGCCGTTTCAGTTTTTTACAAATTTGGCTGCTAACTTAAATTTTTCCAATTTCTCGAAAACTAGACATTTAAACAGATTAATATTTACAAGGTAAGTTAAGGGCTACTAGCAGTATAGTTTGTATCCAGCGAAGTTCGCTTGCAAGCCGTTTCAATATTTTACAAATTTGGTAGCTAACTTAAATTTTTCCAATTTCTCGAAAACTAGACATATAAACAGATTAATATTTACAACATAGGTTAAGGGCTACTAGCACTATAGTTTGTATACAGCGGCGTTCACTTGCAATTCTGAACGTAATTTATGTAATATATCCTATACCCAAATTCAACAGTTTTCGAGATATTGACATTTGAAAATTGGCAGGACCCAGTATTTCGAATAACTAAAAATGCAGGAATGAAACGGGTGATTTGAAAAAGCAGAATTTTAATTCAAAAACATCAGACGAAAAATACAGATTATTTATAACAACATGTAGGTAACAAAATATAGGTACTAAAATAGAACTGATACTACCTATTATAGTTTTAATTTCAACACTTTAGTTTTCTTACATTGTTAGACACTAAATATTGAACTGCTCGACTGGACCGCCACTTACCTCAATGCATTTTATTAAAATTCTTAGCTTTTCCAGTGAATTCCTAATGGACTCCGAATAATTTTGATTTAAGGCATTAATTTCAGTTCTTATGAGATGGGTGACATGATTTAGGTTCTCTATATTATTCGCATTTATTCTATCCTTCAAAAGATCCCATAAAAATGCATCCATTGGGGTTGGATCAGGACTGTTTGGAGGCCTTTTAATAGGAGCATCTCCTCCAATCCAGTCGCCAAATCGTTAGTAGTGCTATAGTTTATATACAGCGGCGTTCACTTGCAAGCCATTTCAGTTTTTTACAAATTTGGCTGCTAACTTAAATTTTTCCAATTTCTCGAAAGCTAGACATATAAACAGATTAATATTTACAAGGTAAGTTAAGGGCTACTAGCAGTATAGTTTGTATCCAGCGAAGTTCGCTTGCAAGCCGTTTCAGTTTTTACAAATTTGGCTGCTAACTTAAATTTTTCCAATTTCTCGAAGACTAGACATATAAACAGATTAATATTTACAACATAGGTTAAGGGCTACTGGCACTATAGTTTGTATACAGCGGCGTTCACTTGCAAGCCGTTTCAGTTTTTTACAAATTTGGCTGCTAACTTAAATTTTTCCAATTTCTCGAAAGCTAGACATATAAACAGATTAATATATACAAGGTAAGTTAAGGGCTACTAGCAGTATAGTTTGTATCCTGCGAAGTTCGCTTGCAAGCCGTTTCAGTTTTTACAAATTTGGCTGCTAACTTAAATTTTTCCAATTTCTCGAAGACTAGACATATAAACAGATTAATATTTACAACATAGGTTAAGGGCTACTAGCACTATAGTTTGTATACAGCGGCGTTCACTTGCAATTCTGAACGTAATTTATGTAATATATCCTATACCCAAATTCAACAGTTTTAGAGATATTGACATTTGAAAATTGGCTGGACCCAGTATTTCGAATATCTAAAAATGCAGGAATGAAACGGGTGATTTGAAAAAGCAGAATTTTAATTCAAAAACTTCAGATGAAAATACAGATTATTTATAACAACATGTAGGTAACAAAATATACTAAAATAGAACTGATACTACCTATTATAGTTTTAATTTTAACACTTTAGTTTTCTTACATTGTTAGACACTAAATATTGAACTGCTCGACCGGACCACCAATTACCTCAATGCATTTTATTAAAATTCTTAGCTTTTCCAGTGAATTCCTAATGGACTCCGAATAATTTTGATTTAAGGCATTAATTTCAGGTCTTATGAGATGGGTGACATGATTTAGGTTCTCTATATTATTCGCATTTATTCTATCCTTCAAAAGACCCCATAAAAATGCATCCATTGGGGTTGGATCAGGACTGTTCGGAGACCTTTCAATAGGAGCATCTCCTCCAATCCAGTCGCCAAATCGTTAGTAGTGCTATAGTTTGTATACAGCGGCGTTCACTTGCAAGCCGTTTCAGTTTTTTACAAATTTGGATGCTAACTTAAATTTTTCCAATTTCTCGAAAGCTGGACATATAAACAGATTAATATTTACAAGGTAAGTTAAGGGCTACCAGCAGTATATTTTGTATCCAGCGAAGTTCGCTTGCAAGCCGTTTCAGTTTTTTACAAATTTGGCTGCTAACTTAAATTTTTCCAATTTCTCGAAAACTAGACATTTAAACAGATTAATATTTACAAGGTAAGTTAAGGGCAACTAGCAGTATAGTTTGTATCCAGCGAAGTTCGCTTGCAAGCCGTTTCAGTTTTTACAAATTTGGCTGCTAACTTAAATTTTTCCAATTTCTCGAAGACTAGACATATAAACAGATTAATATTTACAACATAGGTTAAGGGCTACTAGCACTATAGTTTGTATACAGCGGCGTTCACTTGCAAGCCGTTTCAGTTTTTTACAAATTTGGCTGCTAACTTAAATTTTTCCAATTTCTCGAAAGCTAGACATATAAACAGATTAATATTTACAAGGTAAGTTAAGGGCTACTAGCAGTATAGTTTGTATCCAGCGAAGTTCGCTTGCAAGCCGTTTCAGTTTTTACAAATTTGGCTGCTAACTTAAATTTTTCCAATTTCTCGAAGACTAGACATATAAACAGATTAATATTTACAACATAGGTTAAGGGCTACTAGCACTATAGTTTGTATACAGCGGCGTTCACTTGCAAGCCGTTTCAGTTTTTTACAAATTTGGCTGCTAACTTAAATTTTTCCAATTTCTCGAAAGCTAGACATATAAACAGATTAATATTTACAAGGTAAGTTAAGGGCTACCAGCAGTATATTTTGTATCCAGCGAAGTTCGCTTGCAAGCCGTTTCAGTTTTTTACAAATTTGGCTGCTAACTTAAATTTTTCCAATTTCTCGAAAACTAGACATTTAAACAGATTAATATTTACAAGGTAAGTTAAGGGCAACTAGCAGTATAGTTTGTATCCAGCGAAGTTCGCTTGCAAGCCGTTTTAATATTTTACAAATTTGGTAGCTAACTTAAATTTTTCCAATTTCTCGAAAACTAGACATATAAACAGATTAATATTTACAACATAGGTTAAGGGCTACTAGCACTATAGTTTGTATACAGCGGCGTTCACTTGCAATTCTGAACGTAATTTATGTAATATATCCTATACCCAAATTCAACAGTTTTCGAGATATTGACATTTGAAAATTGGCAGGACCCAGTATTTCGAATAACTAAAAATGCAGGAATGAAACGGGTGATTTGAAAAAGCAGAATTTTAATTCAAAAACATCAGACGAAAAATACAGATTATTTATAACAACATGTAGGTAACAAAATATAGGTACTAAAATAGAACTGATACTACCTATTATAGTTTTAATTTCAACACTTTAGTTTTCTTACATTGTTAGACACTAAATATTGAACTGCTCGACTGGACCGCCACTTACCTCTATGCATTTTATTAAAATTCTTAGCTTTTCCAGTGAATTCCTAATGGACTCCGAATAATTTTGATTTAAGGCATTAATTTCAGTTCTTATGAGATGGGTGACATGATTTAGGTTCTCTATATTATTCGCATTTATTCTATCCTTCAAAAGACCCCATAAAAATGCATCCATTGGGGTTGGATCAGGACTGTTTGGAGGCCTTTTAATAGGAGCATCTCCTCCAATCCAGTCGCCAAATCGTTAGTAGTGCTATAGTTTGTATACAGCGGCGTTCACTTGCAAGCCCTTTCAGTTTTTTACAAATTTGGCTGCTAACTTAAATTTTTCTAATTTCTCGAAAGCTAGACATATGAACAGATTAATATTTACAAGGTAAGTTAAGGGCTACTAGCAGTATAGTTTGTATCCAGCGAAGTTCGCTTGCAAGCCGTTTCAGTTTTTACAAATTTGGCTGCTAACTTAAATTTTTCCAATTTCTCGAAGACTAGACATATAAACAGATTAATATTTACAACATCGGTTAAGGGCTACTAGCACTATAGTTTGTATTCAGCGGCGTTCACTTGCAAGCCGTTTCAGTTTTTTACAAATTTGGCTGCTAACTTAAATTTTTCCAATTTCTCGAAAGCTAGACATATAAACAGATTAATATTTACAAGGTAAGTTAAGGGCTACTAGCAGTATAGTTTGTATCCAGCGAAGTTCGCTTACAAGCCGTTTCAGTTTTTACAAATTTGGCTGCTAACTTAAATTTTTCCAATTTCTCGAAGACTAGACATATAAACAGATTAATATTTACAACATAGGCTAAGGGCTACTAGCACTATAGTTTGTATACAGCGGCGTTCACTTGCAATTCTGAACGTAATTTATGTAATATATCCTATACCCAAATTCAACAGTTTTAGAGATATTGACATTTGAAAATTGGCAGGACCCAGTATTTCGAATATCTAAAAATGCAGGAATGAAACGGGTGATTTGAAAAAGCAGAATTTTAATTCAAAAACTTCAGATGAAAATACAGATTATTTATAACAACATGTAGGTAACAAAATATATACAAAAATAGCACTGATACTACCTATTATAGTTTTAATTTTAACACTTTAGTTTTCTTACATTGTTAGACACTAAATATTGAACTGCTCGACCGGACCACCAATTACCTCAATGCATTTTATTAAAATTCTTAGCTTTTCCAGTGAATTCCTAATGGACTCCGAATAATTTTGATTTAAGGCATTAATTTCAGGTCTTATGAGATGGGTGACATGATTTAGGTTCTCTATATTATTCGCATTTATTCTATCCTTCAAAAGACCCCATAAAAATGCATCCATTGGGGTTGGATCAGGACTGTTCGGAGACCTTTCAATAGGAGCATCTCCTCCTATCCAGTCGCCTAATCGTTAGTGGTGCTATAGTTTGTATACAGCGGCGTTCACTTGCAAGCCGTTTCAGTTTTTTACAAATTTGGATGCTAACTTAAATTTTTCCAATTTCTCGAAAGCTGGACATATAAACAGATTAATATTTACAAGGTAAGTTAAGGGCTACCAGCAGTATATTTTGTATCCAGCGAAGTTCGCTTGCAAGCCGTTTCAGTTTTTTACAAATTTGGCTGCTAACTTAAATTTTTCCAATTTCTCGAAAACTAGACATTTAAACAGATTAATATTTACAAGGTAAGTTAAGGGCTACTAGCAGTATAGCTTGTATTCAGCGAAGTTCGCTTGCAAGCCGTTTCAATATTTTACAAATTTGGTAGCTAACTTAAATTTTTCCAATTTCTCGAAAACTAGACATATAAACAGATTAATATTTACAACATAGGTTAAGGGCTACTAGCACTATAGTTTGTATACAGCGGCGTTCACTTGCAATTCTGAACGTAATTTATGTAATATATCCTATACCCAAATTCAACAGTTTTCGAGATATTGACATTTGAAAATCGGCAGGACCCAGTATTTCGAATAACTAAAAATGCAGGAATGAAACGGGTGATTTGAAAAAGCAGAATTTTAATTCAAAAACATCAGACGAAAAATACAGATTATTTATAACAACATGTAGGTAACAAAATATAGGTACTAAAATAGAACTGATACTACCTATTATAGTTTTAATTTCAACACTTTAGTTTTCTTACATTGTTAGACACTAAATATTGAACTGCTCGAATGGACCGCCACTTACCCCAATGCATTTTATTAAAATTCTTAGCTTTTCCAGTGAATTCCTAATGGACTCCGAATAATTTTGATTTAAGGCATTAATAATTTCAGTTCTTATGAGATGGGTGACATGATTTAGGTTCTCTATATTATTCGCATTTATTCTATCCTTCAAAAGACCCCATAAAAATGCATCCATTGGGGTTGAATCAGGACTGTTTGGAGGCCTTTTAATAGGAGCATCTCCTCCAATCCAGTCGCCAAATCGTTAGTAGTGCTATAGTTTGTATACAGCGGCGTTCACTTGCAAGCCGTTCCAGTTTTTTACAAATTTGGCTGCTAACTTAAATTTTTCCAATTTCTCGAAAGCTAGACATATAAACAGATTAATATTTACAAGGTAAGTTAAGGGCTACTAGCAGTATAGTTTGTATCCAGCGAAGTTCGCTTGCAAGCCGTTTCAGTTTTTACAAATTTGGCTGCTAACTTAAATTTTTCCAATTTCTCGAAGACTAGACATATAAACAGATTAATATTTACAACATAGGTTAAGGGCTACTAGCACTATAGTTTGTATACAGCGGCGTTCACTTGCAATTCTGAACGTAATTTATGTAATATATCCTATACCCAAATTCAATAGTTTTAGAGATATTGACATTTGAAAATTGGCAGGACCCAGTATTTCGAATATCTAAAAATGCAGGAATGAAACGGGTGATTTGAAAAAGCAGAATTTTAATTCAAAAACTTCAGATGAAAATACAGATTATTTATAACAACATGTAGGTAACAAAATATACTAAAATAGAACTGATACTACCTATTATAGTTTTAATTTTAACACTTTAGTTTTCTTACATTGTTAGACACTAAATATTGAACTGCTCGACCGGACCACCAATTACCTCAATGCATTTTATTAAAATTCTTAGCTTTTCCAGTGAATTCCTAATGGACTCCGAATAATTTTGATTTAAGGCATTAATTTCAGGTCTTATGAGATGGGTGACATGATTTAGGTTCTCTATATTATTCGCATTTATTCTATCCTTCAAAAGACCCCATAAAAATGCATCCATTGGGGTTGGATCAGGACTGTTCGGAGACCTTTCAATAGGAGCATCTCCTCCTATCCAGTCGCTTAATCGTTAGTGGTGCTATAGTTTGTATACAGCGGCGTTCACTTGCAAGCCGTTTCAGTTTTTTACAAATTTGGATGCTAACTTAAATTTTTCCAATTTCTCGAAAGCTGGACATATAAACAGATTAATATTTACAAGGTAAGTTAAGGGCTACCAGCAGTATATTTTGTATCCAGCGAAGTTCGCTTGCAAGCCGTTTCAGTTTTTTACAAATTTGGCTGCTAACTTCAATTTTTCCAATTTCTCGAAAACTAGACATTTAAACAGATTAATATTTACAAGGTAAGTTAAGGGCTACTAGCAGTATAGTTTGTATCCAGCGAAGTTCGCTTGCAAGCCGTTTCAATATTTTACAAATTTGGTAGCTAACTTAAATTTTTCCAATTTCTCGAAAACTAGACATATAAACAGATTAATATTTACAACATAGGTTAAGGGCTACTAGCACTATAGTTTGTATACAGCGGCGTTCACTTGCAATTCTGAACGTAATTTATGTAATATATCCTATACCCAAATTCAACAGTTTTCGAGATATTGACATTTGAAAATTGGCAGGACCCTGTATTTCGAATAACTAAAAATGCAGGAATGAAACGGGTGATTTGAAAAAGCAGAATTTTAATTCAAAAACATCAGACGAAAAATACAGATTATTTATAACAACATGTAGGTAACAAAATATAGGTACTAAAATAGAACTGATACTACCTATTATAGTTTTAATTTCAACACTTTAGTTTTCTTACATTGTTAGACACTAAATATTGAACTGCTCGACTGGACCGCCACTTACCTCAATGCATTTTATTAAAATTCTTAGCTTTTCCAGTGAATTCCTAACGGGCTCCGAATAATTTTGATTTAAGGCATTAATTTCAGTTCTTATGAGATGGGTGACATGATTTAGGTTCTCTATATTATTCGCATTTATTCTATCCTTCAAAAGACCCCATAAAAATGCATCCATTGGGGTTGGATCAGGACTGTTTGGAGGCCTTTTAATAGGAGCATCTCCTCCAATCCAGTCGCCAAATCGTTAGTAGTGCTATAGTTTGTATACAGCGGCGTTCACTTGCAAGCCGTTTCAGTTTTTTACAAATTTGGCTGCTAACTTAAATTTTTCCAATTTCTCGAAAGCTAGACATATAAACAGATTAATATTTACAAGGTAAGTTAAGGGCTACTAGCAGTATAGTTTGTATCCAGCGAAGTTCGCTTGCAAGCCGTTTCAGTTTTTACAAATTTGGCTGCTAACTTAAATTTTTCCAATTTCTCGAAGACTAGACATATAAACAGATTAATATTTACAACATAGGTTAAGGGCTACTAGCACTATAGTTTGTATACAGCGGCGTTCACTTGCAAGCCGTTTCAGTTTTTTACAAATTTGGCTGCTAACTTAAATTTTTCCAATTTCTCGAAAGCTAGACATATAAACAGATTAATATTTACAAGGTAAGTTAAGGGCTACTAGCAGTATAGTTTGTATCCAGCGAAGTTCGCTTGCAAGCCGTTTCAGTTTTTACAAATTTGGCTGCTAACTTAAATTTTTCCAATTTCTCGAAGACTAGACATATAAACAGATTAATATTTACAACATAGGTTAAGGGCTACTAGCACTATAGTTTGTATACAGCGGCGTTCACTTGCAATTCTGAACGTAATTTATGTAATATATCCTATACCCAAATTCAACAGTTTTAGAGATATTGACATTTGAAAATTGGCAGGACCCAGTATTTCGAATATCTAAAAATGCAGGAGTGAAACGGGTGATTTGAAAAAGCAGAATTTTAATTCAAAAACTTCAGATGAAAATACAGATTATTTATAACAACATGTAGGTAACAAAATATACTAAAATAGAACTGATACTACCTATTATAGTTTTAATTTTAACACTTTAGTTTTCTTACATTGTTAGACACTAAATATTGAACTGCTCGACCGGACCACTAATTACCTCAATGCATTTTATTAAAATTCTTAGCTTTTCCAGTGAATTCCTAATGGACTCCGAATAATTTTGATTTAAGGCGTTAATTTCAGGTCTTATGAGATGGGTGACATGATTTAGGTTCTCTATATTATTCGCATTTATTCTATCCTTCAAAAGACCCCATAAAAATGCATCCATTGGGGTTGGATCAGGACTGTTCGGAGACCTTTCAATAGGAGCATCTCCTCCTATCCAGTCGCCTAATCGTTAGTGGTGCTATAGTTTGTATACAGCGGCGTTCACTTGCAAGCCGTTTCAGTTTTTTACAAATTTGGATGCTAACTTAAATTTTTCCAATTTCTCGAAAGCTGGACATATAAACAGATTAATATTTACAAGGTAAGTTAAGGGCTACCAGCAGTATATTTTGTATCCAGCGAAGTTCGCTTGCAAGCCGTTTCAGTTTTTTACAAATTTGGCTGCTAACTTAAATTTTTCCAATTTCTCGAAAACTAGACATTTAAACAGATTAATATTTACAAGGTAAGTTAAGGGCTACTAGCAGTATAGTTTGTATCCAGCGAAGTTCGCTTGCAAGCCGTTTCAATATTTTACAAATTTGGTAGCTAACTTAAATTTTTCCAATTTCTCGAAAACTAGACATATAAACAGATTAATATTTACAACATAGGTTAAGGGCTACTAGCACTATAGTTTGTATACAGCGGCGTTCACTTGCAATTCTGAACGTAATTTATGTAATATATCCTATACCCAAATTCAACAGTTTTCGAGATATTGACATTTGAAAATTGGCAGGACCCAGTATTTCGAATAACTAAAAATGCAGGAATGAAACGAGTGATTTGAAAAAGCAGAATTTTAATTCAAAAACATCAGACGAAAAATACAGATTATTTATAACAACATGTAGGTAACAAAATATAGGTACTAAAATAAAACTGATACTACCTATTATAGTTTTAATTTCAACACTTTAGTTTTCTTACATTGTTAGACACTAAATATTGAACTGCTCGACTGGACCGCCACTTACCTCAATGCATTTTATTAAAATTCTTAGCTTTTCCAGTGAATTCCTAATGGACTCCGAATAATTTTGATTTAAGGCATTAATTTCAGTTCTTATGAGATGGGTGACATGATTTAGGTTCTCTATATTATTCGCATTTATTCTATCCTTCAAAAGACCCCATAAAAATGCATCCATTGGGGTTGGATCAGGACTGTTTGGAGGCCTTTTAATAGGAGCATCTCCTCCGATCCAGTCGCCAAATCGTTAGTAGTGCTATAGTTTGTATACAGCGGCGTTCACTTGCAAGCCGTTTCAGTTTTTTACAAATTTGGCTGCTAACTTAAATTTTTCCAATTTCTCGAAAGCTAGACATATAAACAGATTAATATTTACAAGGTAAGTTAAGGGCTACTAGCAGTATAGTTTGTATCCAGCGAAGTTCGCTTGCAAGCCGTTTCAGTTTTTACAAATTTGGCTGCTAACTTAAATTTTTCCAATTTCTCGAAGACTAGACATATAAACAGATTAATATTTACAACATAGGTTAAGGGCTACTAGCACTATAGTTTGTATACAGCGGCGTTCACTTGCAAGCCGTTTCAGTTTTTTACAAATTTGGCTGCTAACTTAAATTTTTCCAATTTCTCGAAAGCTAGACATATAAACAGATTAATATTTACAAGGTAAGTTAAGGGCTACTAGCAGTATAGTTTGTATCCAGCGAAGTTCGCTTGCAAGCCGTTTCAGTTTTTACAAATTTGGCTGCTAACTTAAATTTTTCCAATTTCTCGAAGACTAGACATATAAACAGATTAATATTTACAACATAGGTTAAGGGCTACTAGCACTATAGTTTGTATACAGCGGCGTTCACTTGCAATTCTGAACGTAATTTATGTAATATATCCTATACCCAAATTCAACAGTTTTAGAGATATTGACATTTGAAAATTGGCAGGACCCAGTATTTCGAATATCTAAAAATGCAGGAATGAAACGGGTGATTTGAAAAAGCAGAATTTTAATTCAAAAACTTCAGATGAAAATACAGATTATTTATAACAACATGTAGGTAACAAAATATACTAAAATAGAACTGATACTACCTATTATAGTTTTAATTTTAACACTTTAGTTTTCTTACATTGTTAGACACTAAATATTGAACTGCTCGACCGGACCACTAATTACCTCAATGCATTTTATTAAAATTCTTAGCTTTTCCAGTGAATTCCTAATGGACTCCGAATAATTTTGATTTAAGGCGTTAATTTCAGGTCTTATGAGATGGGTGACATGATTTAGGTTCTCTATATTATTCGCATTTATTCTATCCTTCAAAAGACCCCATAAAAATGCATCCATTGGGGTTGGATCAGGACTGTTCGGAGACCTTTCAATAGGAGCATCTCCTCCTATCCAGTCGCCTAATCGTTAGTGGTGCTATAGTTTGTATACAGCGGCGTTCACTTGCAAGCCGTTTCAGTTTTTTACAAATTTGGATGCTAACTTAAATTTTTCCAATTTCTCGAAAGCTGGACATATAAACAGATTAATATTTACAAGGTAAGTTAAGGGCTACCAGCAGTATATTTTGTATCCAGCGAAGTTCGCTTGCAAGCCGTTTCAGTTTTTTACAAATTTGGCTGCTAACTTAAATTTTTCCAATTTCTCGAAAACTAGACATTTAAACAGATTAATATTTACAAGGTAAGTTAAGGGCTACTAGCAGTATAGTTTGTATCCAGCGAAGTTCGCTTGCAAGCCGTTTCAATATTTTACAAATTTGGTAGCTAACTTAAATTTTTCCAATTTCTCGAAAACTAGACATATAAACAGATTAATATTTACAACATAGGTTAAGGGCTACTAGCACTATAGTTTGTATACAGCGGCGTTCACTTGCAATTCTGAACGTAATTTATGTAATATATCCTATACCCAAATTCAACAGTTTTCGAGATATTGACATTTGAAAATTGGCAGGACCCAGTATTTCGAATAACTAAAAATGCAGGAATGAAACGAGTGATTTGAAAAAGCAGAATTTTAATTCAAAAACATCAGACGAAAAATACAGATTATTTATAACAACATGTAGGTAACAAAATATAGGTACTAAAATAAAACTGATACTACCTATTATAGTTTTAATTTCAACACTTTAGTTTTCTTACATTGTTAGACACTAAATATTGAACTGCTCGACTGGACCGCCACTTACCTCAATGCATTTTATTAAAATTCTTAGCTTTTCCAGTGAATTCCTAATGGACTCCGAATAATTTTGATTTAAGGCATTAATTTCAGTTCTTATGAGATGGGTGACATGATTTAGGTTCTCTATATTATTCGCATTTATTCTATCCTTCAAAAGACCCCATAAAAATGCATCCATTGGGGTTGGATCAGGACTGTTTGGAGGCCTTTTAATAGGAGCATCTCCTCCGATCCAGTCGCCAAATCGTTAGTAGTGCTATAGTTTGTATACAGCGGCGTTCACTTGCAAGCCGTTTCAGTTTTTTACAAATTTGGCTGCTAACTTAAATTTTTCCAATTTCTCGAAAGCTAGACATATAAACAGATTAATATTTACAAGGTAAGTTAAGGGCTACTAGCAGTATAGTTTGTATCCAGCGAAGTTCGCTTGCAAGCCGTTTCAGTTTTTACAAATTTGGCTGCTAACTTAAATTTTTCCAATTTCTCGAAGACTAGACATATAAACAGATTAATATTTACAACATAGGTTAAGGGCTACTAGCACTATAGTTTGTATACAGCGGCGTTCACTTGCAAGCCGTTTCAGTTTTTTACAAATTTGGCTGCTAACTTAAATTTTTCCAATTTCTCGAAAGCTAGACATATAAACAGATTAATATTTACAAGGTAAGTTAAGGGCTACTAGCAGTATAGTTTGTATCCAGCGAAGTTCGCTTGCAAGCCGTTTCAGTTTTTACAAATTTGGCTGCTAACTTAAATTTTTCCAATTTCTCGAAGACTAGACATATAAACAGATTAATATTTACAACATAGGTTAAGGGCTACTAGCACTATAGTTTGTATACAGCGGCGTTCACTTGCAATTCTGAACGTAATTTATGTAATATATCCTATACCCAAATTCAACAGTTTTAGAGATATTGACATTTGAAAATTGGCAGGACCCAGTATTTCGAATATCTAAAAATGCAGGAATGAAACGGGTGATTTGAAAAAGCAGAATTTTAATTCAAAAACTTCAGATGAAAATACAGATTATTTATAACAACATGTAGGTAACAAAATATACTAAAATAGAACTGATACTACCTATTATAGTTTTAATTTTAACACTTTAGTTTTCTTACATTGTTAGACACTAAATATTGAACTGCTCGACCGGACCACCAATTACCTCAATGCATTTTATTAAAATTCTTAGCTTTTCCAGTGAATTCCTAATGGACTCCGAATAATTTTGATTTAAGGCATTAATTTCAGGTCTTATGAGATGGGTGACATGATTTAGGTTCTCTATATTATTCGCATTTATTCTATCCTTCAAAAGACCCCATAAAAATGCATCCATTGGGGTTGGATCAGGACTGTTCGGAGACCTTTCAATAGGAGCATCTCCTCCTATCCAGTCGCCTAATCGTTAGTGGTGCTATAGTTTGTATACAGCGGCGTTCACTTGCAAGCCGTTTCAGTTTTTTACAAATTTGGATGCTAACTTAAATTTTTCCAATTTCTCGAAAGCTGGACATATAAACAGATTAATATTTACAAGGTAAGTTAAGGGCTACCAGCAGTATATTTTGTATCCAGCGAAGTTCGCTTGCAAGCCGTTTCAGTTTTTTACAAATTTGGCTGCTAACTTAAATTTTTCCAATTTCTCGAAAACTAGACATTTAAACAGATTAATATTTACAAGGTAAGTTAAGGGCTACTAGCAGTATAGTTTGTATCCAGCGAAGTTCGCTTGCAAGCCGTTTCAATATTTTACAAATTTGGTAGCTAACTTAAATTTTTCCAATTTCTCGAAAACTAGACATATAAACAGATTAATATTTACAACATAGGTTAAGGGCTACTAGCACTATAGTTTGTATACAACGGCGTTCACTTGCAATTCTGAACGTAATTTATATAATATATCCTATACCCAAATTCAACAGTTTTCGAGATATTGACATTTGAAAATTGGCAGGACCCAGTATTTCGAATAACTAAAAATGCAGGAATGAAACGGGTGATTTGAAAAAGCAGAATTTTAATTCAAAAACATCAGACGAAAAATACAGATTACTTATAACAACATGTAGGTAACAAAATATAGGTACTAAAATAGAACTGATACTACCTATTATAGTTTTAATTTCAACACTTTAGTTTTCTTACATTGTTAGACACTAAATATTGAACTGCTCGACTGGACCGCCACTTACCTCAATGCATTTTATTAAAATTCTTAGCTTTTCCAGTGAATTCCTAATGGACTCCGAATAATTTTGATTTAAGGCATTAATTTCAGTTCTTATGAGATGGGTGACATGATTTAGGTTCTCTATATTATTCGCATTTATTCTATCCTTCAAAAGACCCCATAAAAATGCATCCATTGGGGTTGGATCAGGACTGTTTGGAGGCCTTTTAATAGGAGCATCTCCTCCAATCCAGTCGCCAAATCGTTAGTAGTGCTATAGTTTGTATACAGCGGCGTTCACTTGCAAGCCGTTTCAGTTTTTTACAAATTTGGCTGCTAACTTAAATTTTTCCAATTTCTCGAAAGCTAGACATATAAACAGATTAATATTTACAAGGTAAGTTAAGGGCTACTAGCAGTATAGTTTGTATCCAGCGAAGTTCGCTTGCAAGCCGTTTCAGTTTTTACAAATTTGGCTGCTAACTTAAATTTTTCCAATTTCTCGAAGACTAGACATATAAACAGATTAATATTTACAACATAGGTTAAGGGCTACTAGCACTATAGTTTGTATACAGCGGCGTTCACTTGCAAGCCGTTTCAGTTTTTTACAAATTTGGCTGCTAACTTAAATTTTTCCAATTTCTCGAAAGCTAGACATATAAACAGATTAATATTTACAAGGTAAGTTTAGGGCTACTAGCAGTATAGTTTGTATCCAGCGAAGTTCGCTTGCAAGCCGTTTCAGTTTTTACAAATTTGGCTGCTAACTTAAATTTTTCCAATTTCTCGAAGACTAGACATATAAACAGATTAATATTTACAACATAGGTTAAGGGCTACTAGCACTATAGTTTGTATACAGCGGCGTTCACTTGCAATTCTGAACGTAATTTATGTAATATATCCTATACCCAAATTCAACAGTTTTAGAGATATTGACATTTGAAAATTGGCAGGACCCAGTATTTCGAATATCTAAAAATGCAGGAATGAAACGGGTGATTTGAAAAAGCAGAATTTTAATTCAAAAACTTCAGATGAAAATACAGATTATTTATAACAACATGTAGGTAACAAAATATACTAAAATAGAACTGATACTACCTATTATAGTTTTAATTTTAACACTTTAGTTTTCTTACATTGTTAGACACTAAATATTGAACTGCTCGACCGGACCACCAATTACCTCAATGCATTTTATTAAAATTCTTAGCTTTTCCAGTGAATTCCTAATGGACTCCGAATAATTTTGATTTAAGGCATTAATTTCAGGTCTTATGAGATGGGTGACATGATTTAGGTTCTCTATATTATTCGCATTTATTCTATCCTTCAAAAGACCCCATAAAAATGCATCCATTGGGGTTGGATCAGGACTGTTCGGAGACCTTTCAATAGGAGCATCTCCTCCTATCCAGTCGCCTAATCGTTAGTGGTGCTATAGTTTGTATACAGCGGCGTTCACCTGCAAGCCGTTTCAGTTTTTTACAAATTTGGATGCTAACTTAAATTTTTCCAATTTCTCGAAAACTAGACATATAAACAGATCAATATTTACAACATAGGTTAAGGGCTACTAGCACAATAGTTTGTATACAGCGTCGTTCACTTGCAATTCTGAACGTAATTTATGTAATATATCCTATACCCAAATTCAACAGTTTTCGAGATATTGACATTTGAAAATTGGCAGGACCCAGTATTTCGAATAACTAAAAATGCAGGAATGAAACGGGTGATTTGAAAAAGCAGAATTTTAATTCAAAAACATCAGACGAAAAATACAGATTATTTATAACAACATGAAGGTAACAAAATATAGGTACTAAAATAGAACTGATACTACCTATTATAGTTTTAATTTCAACACTTTAGTTTTCTTACATTGTTAGACACTAAATATTGAACTGCTCGACTGGACCGCCACTTACCTCAATGCATTTTATTAAAATTCTTAGCTTTTCCAGTGAATTCCTAATGGACTCCGAATAATTTTGATTTAAGGCATTAATTTCAGTTCTTATGAGATGGGTGACATGATTTAGGTTCTCTATTTTATTCGCATTTATTCTATCCTTCAAAAGACCCCATAAAAATGCATCCATTGGGGTTGGATCAGGACTGTTTGGAGGCCTTTTAATAGGAGCATCTCCTCCAATCCAGTCGCCAAATCGTTAGTAGTGCTATAGTTTGTATACAGCGGCGTTCACTTGCAAGCCGTTTCAGTTTTTTACAAATTTGGATGCTAACTTAAATTTTTCCAATTTCTCGAAAGCTGGACATATAAACAGATTAATATTTACAAGGTAAGTTAAGGGCTACCAGCAGTATATTTTGTATCCGGCGAAGTTCGCTTGCAAGCCGTTTCAGTTTTTTACAAATTTGGCTGCTAACTTAAATTTTTCCAATTTCTCGAAAACTAGACATTTAAACAGATTAATATTTACAAGGTAAGTTAAGGGCTACTAGCAGTATAGTTTGTATCCAGCGAAGTTCGCTTGCAAGCCGTTTCAATATTTTACAAATTTGGTAGCTAACTTAAATTTTTCCAATTTCTCGAAAACTAGACATATAAACAGATTAATATTTACAACATAGGTTAAGGGCTACTAGCACTATAGTTTGTATATAGCGGCGTTCACTTGCAATTCTGAACGTAATTTATGTAATATATCCTATACCCAAATTCAGCAGTTTTCGAGATATTGACATTTGAAAATTGGCAGGACCCAGTATTTCGAATAACTAAAAATGCAGGAATGAAACGGGTGATTTGAAAAAGCAGAATTTTAATTCAAAAACATCAGACGAAAAATACAGATTATTTATAAAAACATGTAGGTAACAAAATATAGGTACTAAAATAGAACTGATACTACCTATTATAGTTTTAATTTCAACACTTTAGTTTTCTTACATTGTTAGACACTAAATATTGAACTGCTCGACTGGACCGCCACTTACCTCAATGCATTTTATTAAAATTCTTAGCTTTTCCAGTGAATTCCTAATGGACTCCGAATAATTTTGATTTAAGGCATTAATTTCAGTTCTTATGAGATGGGTGACATGATTTAGGTTCTCTATATTATTCGCATTTATTCTATCCTTCAAAAGACCCCATAAAAATGCATCCATTGGGGTTGGATCAGGACTGTTTGGAGGCCTTTTAATAGGAGCATCTCCTCCAATCCAGTCGCCAAATCGTTAGTAGTGCTATAGTTTGTATACAGCGGCGTTCACTTGCAAGCCGTTTCAGTTTTTTACAAATTTGGCTGCTAACTTAAATTTTTCCAATTTCTCGAAAGCTAGACATATAAACAGATTAATATTTACAAGGTGAGTTAAGGGCTACTAGCAGTATAGTTTGTATCCAGCGAAGTTCGCTTGCAAGCCGTTTCAGTTTTTACAAATTTGGCTGCTAACTTAAATTTTTCCAATTTCTCGAAGACTAGACATATAAACAGATTAATATTTACAACATAGGTTAAGGGCTACTAGCACTATAGTTTGTATACAGCGGCGTTCACTTGCAAGCCGTTTCAGTTTTTTACAAATTTGGCTGCTAACTTAAATTTTTCCAATTTCTCGAAAGCTAGACATATAAACAGATTAATATTTACAAGGTAAGTTAAGGGCTACTAGCAGTATAGTTTGTATCCAGCGAAGTTCGCTTGCAAGCCGTTTCAGTTTTTACAAATTTGGCTGCTAACTTAAATTTTTCCAATTTCTCGAAGACTAGACATATAAACAGATTAATATTTACAACATAGGTTAAGGGCTACTAGCACTATAGTTTGTATACAGCGGCGTTCACTTGCAATTCTGAACGTAATTTATGTAATATATCCTATACCCAAATTCAACAGTTTTAGAGATATTGACATTTGAAAATTGGCAGGACCCAGTATTTCGAATATCTAAAAATGCAGGAATGAAACGGGTGATTTGAAAAAGCAGAATTTTAATTCAAAAACTTCAGATGAAAATACAGATTATTTATAACAACATGTAGGTAACAAAATATACTAAAATAGAACTGATACTACCTATTATAGTTTTAATTTTAACACTTTAGTTTTCTTACATTGTTAGATACTAAATATTGAACTGCTCGACCGGACCACCAATTACCTCAATGCATTTTATTAAAATTCTTAGCTTTTCCAGTGAATTCCTAATGGACTCCGAATAGTTTTGATTTAAGGCATTAATTTCAGGTCTTATGAGATGGGTGACATGATTTAGGTTCTCTATATTATTCGCATTTATTCTATCCTTCAAAAGACCCCATAAAAATGCATCCATTGGGGTTGGATCAGGACTGTTCGGAGACCTTTCAATAGGAGCATCTCCTCCTATCCAGTCGCCTAATCGTTAGTGGTGCTATAGTTTGTATACAGCGGCGTTCACTCGCAAGCCGTTTCAGTTTTTTACAAATTTGGATGCTAACTTAAATTTTTCCAATTTCTCGAAAGCTGGACATATAAACAGATTAATATTTACAAGGTAAGTTAAGGGCTACCAGCAGTATATTTTGTATCCAGCGAAGTTCGCTTGCAAGCCGTTTCAGTTTTTTACAAATTTGGCTGCTAACTTAAATTTTTCCAATTTCTCGAAAACTAGACATTTAAACAGATTAATATTTACAAGGTAAGTTAAGGGCTACTAGCAGTATAGTTTGTATCCAGCGAAGTTCGCTTGCAAGCCGTTTCAATATTTTAGAAATTTGGTAGCTAACTTAAATTTTTCCAATTTCTCGAAAACTAGACATATAAACAGATTAATATTTACAACATAGGTTAAGGGCTACTAGCACTATAGTTTGTATACAGCGGCGTTCACTTGCAATTCTGAACGTAATTTATGTAATATATCCTATACCCAAATTCAACAGTTTTCGAGATATTGACATTTGAAAATTGGCAGGACCCAGTATTTCGAATAACTAAAAATGCAGGAATGAAACGGGTGATTTGAAAAAGCAGAATTTTAATTCAAAAACATCAGACGAAAAATACAGATTATTTATAACAACATGTAGGTAACAAAATATAGGTACTAAAATAGAACTGATACTACCTATTATAGTTTTAATTTCAACACTTTAGTTTTCTTACATTGTTAGACACTAAATATTGAACTGCTCGACTGGACCGCCACTTACCTCAATGCATTTTATTAAAATTCTTAGCTTTTCCAGTGAATTCCTAATGGACTCCGAATAATTTTGATTTAAGGCATTAATTTCAGTTCTTATGAGATGGGTGACATGATTTAGGTTCTCTATATTATTCGCATTTATTCTATCCTTCAAAAGACCCCATAAAAATGCATCCATTGGGGTTGGATCAGGACTGTTTGGAGGCCTTTTAATAGGAGCATCTCCTCCAATCCAGTCGCCAAATCGTTAGTAGTGCTATAGTTTGTATACAGCGGCGTTCACTTGCAAGCCGTTTCAGTTTTTTACAAATTTGGCTGCTAACTTAAATTTTTCCAATTTCTCGAAAGCTAGACATATAAACAGATTAATATTTACAAGGTAAGTTAAGGGCTACTAGCAGTATAGTTTGTATCCAGCGAAGTTCGCTTGCAAGCCGTTTCAGTTTTTACAAATTTGGCTGCTAACTTAAATTTTTCCAATTTCTCGAAGACTAGACATATAAACAGATTAATATTTACAACATAGGTTAAGGGCTACTAGCACTATAGTTTGTATACAGCGGCGTTCACTTGCAAGCCGTTTCAGTTTTTTACAAATTTGGCTGCTAACTTAAATTTTTCCAATTTCTCGAAAGCTAGACATATAAACAGATTAATATTTACAAGGTAAGTTAAGGGCTACTAGCAGTATAGTTTGTATCCAGCGAAGTTCGCTTGCAAGCCGTTTCAGTTTTTACAAATTTGGCTGCTAACTTAAATTTTTCCAATTTCTCGAAGACTAGACATATAAACAGATTAATATTTACAACATAGGTTAAGGGCTACTAGCACTATAGTTTGTATACAGCGGCGTTCACTTGCAATTCTGAACGTAATTTATGTAATATATCCTATACCCAAATTCAACAGTTTTAGAGATATTGACATTTGAAAATTGGCAGGACCCAGTATTTCGAATATCTAAAAATGCAGGAATGAAACGGGTGATTTGAAAAAGCAGAATTTTAATTCAAAAACTTCAGATGAAAATACAGATTATTTATAACAACATGTAGGTAACAAAATATACTAAAATAGAACTGATACTACCTATTATAGTTTTAATTTTAACACTTTAGTTTTCTTACATTGTTAGACACTAAATATTGAACTGCTCGACCGGACCACCAATTACCTCAATGCATTTTATTAAAATTCTTAGCTTTTCCAGTGAATTCCTAATGGACTCCGAATAATTTTGATTTAAGGCATTAATTTCAGGTCTTATGAGATGGGTGACATGATTTAGGTTCTCTATATTATTCGCATTCATTCTATCCTTCAAAAGACCCCATAAAAATGCATCCATTGGGGTTGAATCAGGACTGTTCGGAGACCTTTCAATAGGAGCATCTCCTCCTATCCAGTCGCCTAATCGTTAGTGGTGCTATAGTTTGTATACAGCGGCGTTCACTTGCAAGCCGTTTCAGTTTTTTACAAATTTGGATGCTAACTTAAATTTTTCCAATTTCTCGAAAGCTGGACATATAAACAGATTAATATTTACAAGGTAAGTTAAGGGCTACCAGCAGTATATTTTGTATCCAGCGAAGTTCGCTTGCAAGCCGTTTCAGTTTTTTACAAATTTGGCTGCTAACTTAAATTTTTCCAATTTCTCGAAAACTAGACATTTAAACAGATTAATATTTACAAGGTAAGTTAAGGGCTACTAGCAGTATAGTTTGTATCCCGCGAAGTTCGCTTGCAAGCCGTTTCAATATTTTACAAATTTGGTAGCTAACTTAAATTTTTCCAATTTCTCGAAAACTAGACATATAAACAGATTAATATTTACAACATAGGTTAAGGGCTACTAGCACTATAGTTTGTATACAGCGGCGTTCACTTGCAATTCTGAACGTAATTTATGTAATATATCCTATACCCAAATTCAACAGTTTTCGAGATATTGACATTTGAAAATTGGCAGGACCCAGTATTTCGAATAACTAAAAATGCAGGAATGAAACGGGTGATTTGAAAAAGCAGAATTTTAATTCAAAAACATCAGACGAAAAATACAGATTATTTATAACAACATGTAGGTAACAAAATATAGGTACTAAAATAGAACTGATACTACCTATTATAGTTTTAATTTCAACACTTTAGTTTTCTTACATTGTTAGACACTAAATATTGAACTGCTCGACTGGACCGCCACTTACCTCAATGCATTTTATTAAAATTCTTAGCTTTTCCAGTGAATTCCTAATGGACTCCGAATAATTTTGATTTAAGGCATTAATTTCAGTTCTTATGAGATGGGTGACATGATTTAGGTTCTCTATATTATTCGCATTTATTCTATCCTTCAAAAGACCCCATAAAAATGCATCCATTGGGGTTGGATCAGGACTGTTTGGAGGCCTTTTAATAGGAGCATCTCCTCCAATCCAGTCGCCAAATCGTTAGTAGTGCTATAGTTTGTATACAGCGGCGTTCACTTGCAAGCCGTTTCAGTTTTTTACAAATTTGGCTGCTAACTTAAATTTTTCCAATTTCTCGAAAGCTAGACATATAAACAGATTAATATTTACAAGGTAAGTTAAGGGCTACTAGCAGTATAGTTTGTATCCAGCGAAGTTCGCTTGCAAGCCGTTTCAGTTTTTACAAATTTGGCTGCTAACTTAAATTTTTCCAATTTCTCGAAGACTAGACATATAAACAGATTAATATTTACAACATAGGTTAAGGGCTACTAGCACTATAGTTTGTATACAGCGGCGTTCACTTGCAAGCCGTTTCAGTTTTTTACAAATTTGGCTGCTAACTTAAATTTTTCCAATTTCTCGAAAGCTAGACATATAAACAGATTAATATTTACAAGGTAAGTTAAGGGCTACTAGCAGTATAGTTTGTATCCAGCGAAGTTCGCTTGCAAGCCGTTTCAGTTTTTACAAATTTGGCTGCTAACTTAAATTTTTCCAATTTCTCGAAGACTAGACATATAAACAGATTAATATTTACAACATAGGTTAAGGGCTACTAGCACTATAGTTTGTATACAGCGGCGTTCACTTGCAATTCTGAACGTAATTTATGTAATATATCCTATACCCAAATTCAACAGTTTTAGAGATATTGACATTTGAAAATTGGCAGGACCCAGTATTTCGAATATCTAAAAATGCTGGAATAAAACGGGTGATTTGAAAAAGCAGAATTTTAATTCAAAAACTTCAGATGAAAATACAGATTATTTATAACAACATGTAGGTAACAAAATATACTAAAATAGAACTGATACTACCTATTATAGTTTTAATTTTAACACTTTAGTTTTCTTACATTGTTAGACACTAAATATTGAACTGCTCGACCGGACCACTAATTACCTCAATGCATTTTATTAAAATTCTTAGCTTTTCCAGTGAATTCCTAATGGACTCCGAATAATTTTGATTTAAGGCGTTAATTTCAGGTCTTATGAGATGGGTGACATGATTTAGGTTCTCTATATTATTCGCATTTATTCTATCCTTCAAAAGACCCCATAAAAATGCATCCATTGGGGTTGGATCAGGACTGTTCGGAGACCTTTCAATAGGAGCATCTCCTCCTATCCAGTCGCCTAATCGTTAGTGGTGCTATAGTTTGTATACAGCGGCGTTCACTTGCAAGCCGTTTCAGTTTTTTACAAATTTGGATGCTAACTTAAATTTTTCCAATTTCTCGAAAGCTGGACATATAAACAGATTAATATTTACAAGGTAAGTTAAGGGCTACCAGCAGTATATTTTGTATCCAGCGAAGTTCGCTTGCAAGCCGTTTCAGTTTTTTACAAATTTGGCTGCTAACTTAAATTTTTCCAATTTCTCGAAAACTAGACATTTAAACAGATTAATATTTACAAGGTAAGTTAAGGGCTACTAGCAGTATAGTTTGTATCCAGCGAAGTTCGCTTGCAAGCCGTTTCAATATTTTAGAAATTTGGTAGCTAACTTAAATTTTTCCAATTTCTCGAAAACTAGACATATAAACAGATTAATATTTACAACATAGGTTAAGGGCTACTAGCACTATAGTTTGTATACAGCGGCGTTCACTTGCAATTCTGAACGTAATTTATGTAATATATCCTATACCCAAATTCAACAGTTTTCGAGATATTGACATTTGAAAATTGGCAGGACCCAGTATTTCGAATAACTAAAAATGCAGGAATGAAACGGGTGATTTGAAAAAGCAGAATTTTAATTCAAAAACATCAGACGAAAAATACAGATTATTTATAACAACATGTAGGTAACAAAATATAGGTACTAAAATAGAACTGATACTACCTATTATAGTTTTAATTTCAACACTTTAGTTTTCTTACATTGTTAGACACTAAATATTGAACTGCTCGACTGGACCGCCACTTACCTCAATGCATTTTATTAAAATTCTTAGCTTTTCCAGTGAATTCCTAATGGACTCCGAATAATTTTGATTTAAGGCATTAATTTCAGTTCTTATGAGATGGGTGACATGATTTAGGTTCTCTATATTATTCGCATTTATTCTATCCTTCAAAAGACCCCATAAAAATGCATCCATTGGGGTTGGATCAGGACTGTTTGGAGGCCTTTTAATAGGAGCATCTCCTCCAATCCAGTCGCCAAATCGTTAGTAGTGCTATAGTTTGTATACAGCGGCGTTCACTTGCAAGCCGTTTCAGTTTTTTACAAATTTGGCTGCTAACTTAAATTTTTCCAATTTCTCGAAAGCTAGACATATAAACAGATTAATATTTACAAGGTAAGTTAAGGGCTACTAGCAGTATAGTTTGTATCCAGCGAAGTTCGCTTGCAAGCCGTTTCAGTTTTTACAAATTTGGCTGCTAACTTAAATTTTTCCAATTTCTCGAAGACTAGACATATAAACAGATTAATATTTACAACATAGGTTAAGGGCTACTAGCACTATAGTTTGTATACAGCGGCGTTCACTTGCAAGCCGTTTCAGTTTTTTACAAATTTGGCTGCTAACTTAAATTTTTCCAATTTCTCGAAAGCTAGACATATAAACAGATTAATATTTACAAGGTAAGTTAAGGGCTACTAGCAGTATAGTTTGTATCCAGCGAAGTTCGCTTGCAAGCCGTTTCAGTTTTTACAAATTTGGCTGCTAACTTAAATTTTTCCAATTTCTCGAAGACTAGACATATAAACAGATTAATATTTACAACATAGGTTAAGGGCTACTAGCACTATAGTTTGTATACAGCGGCGTTCACTTGCAATTCTGAACGTAATTTATGTAATATATCCTATACCCAAATTCAACAGTTTTAGAGATATTGACATTTGAAAATTGGCAGGACCCAGTATTTCGAATATCTAAAAATGCAGGAATGAAACGGGTGATTTGAAAAAGCAGAATTTTAATTCAAAAACTTCAGATGAAAATACAGATTATTTATAACAACATGTAGGTAACAAAATATACTAAAATAGAACTGATACTACCTATTATAGTTTTAATTTTAACACTTTAGTTTTCTTACATTGTTAGACACTAAATATTGAACTGCTCGACCGGACCACCAATTACCTCAATGCATTTTATTAAAATTCTTAGCTTTTCCAGTGAATTCCTAATGGACTCCGAATAATTTTGATTTAAGGCATTAATTTCAGGTCTTATGAGATGGGTGACATGATTTAGGTTCTCTATATTATTCGCATTTATTCTATCCTTCAAAAGACCCCATAAAAATGCATCCATTGGGGTTGGATCAGGACTGTTCGGAGACCTTTCAATAGGAGCATCTCCTCCTATCCAGTCGCCTAATCGTTAGTGGTGCTATAGTTTGTATACAGCGGCGTTCACTTGCAAGCCGTTTCAGTTTTTTACAAATTTGGATGCTAACTTAAATTTTTCCAATTTCTCGAAAGCTGGACATATAAACAGATTAATATTTACAAGGTAAGTTAAGGGCTACCAGCAGTATATTTTGTATGCGGCGAAGTTCGCTTGCAAGCCGTTTCAGTTTTTTACAAATTTGGCTGCTAACTTAAATTTTTCCAATCTCTCGAAAACTAGACATTTAAACAGATTAATATTTACAAGGTAAGTTAAGGGCTACTAGCAGTATAGTTTGTATCCAGCGAAGTTCGCTTGCAGCCGTTCCAATATTTTACAAATTTGGTAGCTAACTTAAATTTTTCCAATTTCTCGAAAACTAGACATATAAACAGATTAATATTTACAACATAGGTTAAGGGCTACTAGCACTATAGTTTGTATATAGCGGCGTTCACTTGCAATTCTGAACGTAATTTATGTAATATATCCTATACCCAAATTCAACAGTTTTCGAGATATTGACATTTGAAAATTGGCAGGACCCAGTATTTCGAATAACTAAAAATGCAGGAATGAAACGGGTGATTTGAAAAAGCAGAATTTTAATTCAAAAACATCAGACGAAAAATACAGATTATTTATAAAAACATGTAGGTAACAAAATATAGGTACTAAAATAGAACTGATACTACCTATTATAGTTTTAATTTCAACACTTTAGTTTTCTTACATTGTTAGACACTAAATATTGAACTGCTCGACTGGACCGCCACTTACCTCAATGCATTTTATTAAAATTCTTAGCTTTTCCTGTGAATTCCTAATGGACTCCGAATAATTTTGATTTAAGGCATTAATTTCAGTTCTTATGAGATGGGTGACATGATTTAGGTTCTCTATATTATTCGCATTTATTCTATCCTTCAAAAGACCCCATAAAAATGCATCCATTGGGGTTGGATCAGGACTGTTTGGAGGCCTTTTAATAGGAGCATCTCCTCCAATCCAGTCGCCAAATCGTTAGTAGTGCTATAGTTTGTATACAGCGGCGTTCACTTGCAAGCCGTTTCAGTTTTTTACAAATTTGGCTGCTAACTTAAATTTTTCCAATTTCTCGAAAGCTAGACATATAAACAGATTAATATTTACAAGGTGAGTTAAGGGCTACTAGCAGTATAGTTTGTATCCAGCGAAGTTCGCTTGCAAGCCGTTTCAGTTTTTACAAATTTGGCTGCTAACTTAAATTTTTCCAATTTCTCGAAGACTAGACATATAAACAGATTAATATTTACAACATAGGTTAAGGGCTACTAGCACTATAGTTTGTATACAGCGGCGTTCACTTGCAAGCCGTTTCAGTTTTTTACAAATTTGGCTGCTAACTTAAATTTTTCCAATTTCTCGAAAGCTAGACATATAAACAGATTAATATTTACAAGGTAAGTTAAGGGCTACTAGCAGTATAGTTTGTATCCAGCGAAGTTCGCTTGCAAGCCGTTTCAGTTTTTACAAATTTGGCTGCTAACTTAAATTTTTCCAATTTCTCGAAGACTAGACATATAAACAGATTAATATTTACAACATAGGTTAAGGGCTACTAGCACTATAGTTTGTATACAGCGGCATTCACTTGCAATTCTGAACGTAATTTATGTAATATATCCTATACCCAAATTCAACAGTTTTAGAGATATTGACATTTGAAAATTGGCAGGACCCAGTATTTCGAATATCTAAAAATGCAGGAATGAAACGGGTGATTTGAAAAAGCAGAATTTTAATTCAAAAACTTCAGATGAAAATACAGATTATTTATAACAACATGTAGGTAACAAAATATACTAAAATAGAACTGATACTACCTATTATAGTTTTAATTTTAACACTTTAGTTTTCTTACATTGTTAGATACTAAATATTGAACTGCTCGACCGGACCACCAATTACCTCAATGCATTTTATTAAAATTCTTAGCTTTTCCAGTGAATTCCTAATGGACTCCGAATAGTTTTGATTTAAGGCATTAATTTCAGGTCTTATGAGATGGGTGACATGATTTAGGTTCTCTATATTATTCGCATTTATTCTATCCTTCAAAAGACCCCATAAAAATGCATCCATTGGGGTTGGATCAGGACTGTTCGGAGACCTTTCAATAGGAGCATCTCCTCCTATCCAGTCGCCTAATCGTTAGTGGTGCTATAGTTTGTATACAGCGGCGTTCACTTGCAAGCCGTTTCAGTTTTTTACAAATTTGGATGCTAACTTAAATTTTTCCAATTTCTCGAAAGCTGGACATATAAACAGATTAATATTTACAAGGTAAGTTAAGGGCTACCAGCAGTATATTTTGTATCCAGCGAAGTTCGCTTGCAAGCCGTTTCAGTTTTTTACAAATTTGGCTGCTAACTTAAATTTTTCCAATTTCTCGAAAACTAGACATTTAAACAGATTAATATTTACAAGGTAAGTTAAGGGCTACTAGCAGTATAGTTTGTATCCAGCGAAGTTCGCTTGCAAGCCGTTTCAATATTTTACAAATTTGGTAGCTAACTTAAATTTTTCCAATTCCTCGAAAACTAGACATATAAACAGATTAATATTTACAACATAGGTTAAGGGCTACTAGCACTATAGTTTGTATACAGCGGCGTTCACTTGCAATTCTGAACGTAATTTATGTAATATATCCTATACCCAAATTCAACAGTTTTCGAGATATTGACATTTGAAAATTGGCAGGACCCAGTATTTCGAATAACTAAAAATGCAGGAATGAAACGGGTGATTTGAAAAAGCAGAATTTTAATTCAAAATCATCAGACGAAAAATACAGATTATTTATAACAACATGTAGGTAACAAAATATAGGTACTAAAATAGAACTGATACTACCTATTATAGTTTTAATTTCAACACTTTAGTTTTCTTACATTGTTAGACACTAAATATTGAACTGCTCGACTGGACCGCCACTTACCTCAATGCATTTTATTAAAATTCTTAGCTTTTCCAGTGAATTCCTAATGGACTCCGAATAATTTTGATTTAAGGCATTAATTTCAGTTCTTATGAGATGGGTGACATGATTTAGGTTCTCTATATTATTCGCATTTATTCTATCCTTCAAAAGACCCCATAAAAATGCATCCATTGGGGTTGGATCAGGACTGTTTGGAGGCCTTTTAATAGGAGCATCTCCTCCAATCCAGTCGCCAAATCGTTAGTAGTGCTATAGTTTGTATACAGCGGCGTTCACTTGCAAGCCCTTTCAGTTTTTTACAAATTTGGCTGCTAACTTAAATTTTTCTAATTTCTCGAAAGCTAGACATATAAACAGATTAATATTTACAAGGTAAGTTAAGGGCTACTAGCAGTATAGTTTGTATCCAGCGAAGTTCGCTTGCAAGCCGTTTCAGTTTTTACAAATTTGGCTGCTAACTTAAATTTTTCCAATTTCTCGAAGACTAGACATATAAACAGATTAATATTTACAACATAGGTTAAGGGCTACTAGCACTATAGTTTGTATACAGCGGCGTTCACTTGCAAGCCGTTTCAGTTTTTTACAAATTTGGCTGCTAACTTAAATTTTTCCAATTTCTCGAAAGCTAGACATATAAACAGATTAATATTTACAAGGTAAGTTAAGGGCTACTAGCAGTATAGTTTGTATCCAGCGAAGTTCGCTTACAAGCCGTTTCAGTTTTTACAAATTTGGCTGCTAACTTAAATTTTTCCAATTTCTCGAAGACTAGACATATAAACAGATTAATATTTACAACATAGGTTAAGGGCTACTAGCACTATAGTTTGTATACAGCGGCGTTCACTTGCAATTCTGAACGTAATTTATGTAATATATCCTATACCCAAATTCAACAGTTTTAGAGATATTGACATTTGAAAATTGGCAGGACCCAGTATTTCGAATATCTAAAAATGCAGGAATGAAACGGGTGATTTGAAAAAGCAGAATTTTAATTCAAAAACTTCAGATGAAAATACAGATTATTTATAACAACATGTAGGTAACAAAATATACTAAAATAGAACTGATACTACCTATTATAGTTTTAATTTTAACACTTTAGTTTTCTTACATTGTTAGACACTAAATATTGAACTGCTCGACCGGACCACCAATTACCTCAATGCATTTTATTAAAATTCTTAGCTTTTCCAGTGAATTCCTAATGGACTCCGAATAATTTTGATTTAAGGCATTAATTTCAGGTCTTATGAGATGGGTGACATGATTTAGGTTCTCTATATTATTCGCATTTATTCTATCCTTCAAAAGACCCCATAAAAATGCATCCATTGGGGTAGGATCAGGACTGTTCGGAGACCTTTCAATAGGAGCATCTCCTCCTATCCAGTCGCCTAATCGTTAGTGGTGCTATAGTTTGTATACAGCGGCGTTCACTTGCAAGCCGTTTCAGTTTTTTACAAATTTGGATGCTAACTTAAATTTTTCCAATTTCTCGAAAGCTGGACATATAAACAGATTAATATTTACAAGGTAAGTTAAGGGCTACCAGCAGTATATTTTGTATCCAGCGAAGTTCGCTTGCAAGCCGTTTCAGTTTTTTACAAATTTGGCTGCTAACTTAAATTTTTCCAATTTCTCGAAAACTAGACATTTAAACAGATTAATATTTACAAGGTAAGTTAAGGGCTACTAGCAGTATAGCTTGTATTCAGCGAAGTTCGCTTGCAAGCCGTTTCAATATTTTACAAATTTGGTAGCTAACTTAAATTTTTCCAATTTCTCGAAAACTAGACATATAAACAGATTAATATTTACAACATAGGTTAAGGGCTACTAGCACTATAGTTTGTATACAGCGGCGTTCACTTGCAATTCTGAACGTAATTTATGTAATATATCCTATACCCAAATTCAACAGTTTTAGAGATATTGACATTTGAAAATTGGCAGGACCCAGTATTTCGAATATCTAAAAATGCAGGAATGAAACGGGTGATTTGAAAAAGCAGAATTTTAATTCAAAAACTTCAGATGAAAATACAGATTATTTATAACAACATGTAGGTAACAAAATATACTAAAATAGAACTGATACTACCTATTATAGTTTTAATTTTAACACTTTAGTTTTCTTACATTGTTAGATACTAAATATTGAACTGCTCGACCGGACCACCAATTACCTCAATGCATTTTATTAAAATTCTTAGCTTTTCCAGTGAATTCCTAATGGACTCCGAATAGTTTTGATTTAAGGCATTAATTTCAGGTCTTATGAGATGGGTGACATGATTTAGGTTCTCTATATTATTCGCATTTATTCTATCCTTCAAAAGACCCCATAAAAATGCATCCATTGGGGTTGGATCAGGACTGTTCGGAGACCTTTCAATAGGAGCATCTCCTCCTATCCAGTCGCCTAATCGTTAGTGGTGCTATAGTTTGTATACAGCGGCGTTCACTCGCAAGCCGTTTCAGTTTTTTACAAATTTGGATGCTAACTTAAATTTTTCCAATTTCTCGAAAGCTGGACATATAAACAGATTAATATTTACAAGGTAAGTTAAGGGCTACCAGCAGTATATTTTGTATCCAGCGAAGTTCGCTTGCAAGCCGTTTCAGTTTTTTACAAATTTGGCTGCTAACTTAAATTTTTCCAATTTCTCGAAAACTAGACATTTAAACAGATTAATATTTACAAGGTAAGTTAAGGGCTACTAGCAGTATAGTTTGTATCCAGCGAAGTTCGCTTGCAAGCCGTTTCAATATTTTAGAAATTTGGTAGCTAACTTAAATTTTTCCAATTTCTCGAAAACTAGACATATAAACAGATTAATATTTACAACATAGGTTAAGGGCTACTAGCACTATAGTTTGTATACAGCGGCGTTCACTTGCAATTCTGAACGTAATTTATGTAATATATCCTATACCCAAATTCAACAGTTTTCGAGATATTGACATTTGAAAATTGGCAGGACCCAGTATTTCGAATAACTAAAAATGCAGGAATGAAACGGGTGATTTGAAAAAGCAGAATTTTAATTCAAAAACATCAGACGAAAAATACAGATTATTTATAACAACATGTAGGTAACAAAATATAGGTACTAAAATAGAACTGATACTACCTATTATAGTTTTAATTTCAACACTTTAGTTTTCTTACATTGTTAGACACTAAATATTGAACTGCTCGACTGGACCGCCACTTACCTCAATGCATTTTATTAAAATTCTTAGCTTTTCCAGTGAATTCCTAATGGACTCCGAATAATTTTGATTTAAGGCATTAATTTCAGTTCTTATGAGATGGGTGACATGATTTAGGTTCTCTATATTATTCGCATTTATTCTATCCTTCAAAAGACCCCATAAAAATGCATCCATTGGGGTTGGATCAGGACTGTTTGGAGGCCTTTTAATAGGAGCATCTCCTCCAATCCAGTCGCCAAATCGTTAGTAGTGCTATAGTTTGTATACAGCGGCGTTCACTTGCAAGCCGTTTCAGTTTTTTACAAATTTGGCTGCTAACTTAAATTTTTCCAATTTCTCGAAAGCTAGACATATAAACAGATTAATATTTACAAGGTAAGTTAAGGGCTACTAGCAGTATAGTTTGTATCCAGCGAAGTTCGCTTGCAAGCCGTTTCAGTTTTTACAAATTTGGCTGCTAACTTAAATTTTTCCAATTTCTCGAAGACTAGACATATAAACAGATTAATATTTACAACATAGGTTAAGGGCTACTAGCACTATAGTTTGTATACAGCGGCGTTCACTTGCAAGCCGTTTCAGTTTTTTACAAATTTGGCTGCTAACTTAAATTTTTCCAATTTCTCGAAAGCTAGACATATAAACAGATTAATATTTACAAGGTAAGTTAAGGGCTACTAGCAGTATAGTTTGTATCCAGCGAAGTTCGCTTGCAAGCCGTTTCAGTTTTTACAAATTTGGCTGCTAACTTAAATTTTTCCAATTTCTCGAAGACTAGACATATAAACAGATTAATATTTACAACATAGGTTAAGGGCTACTAGCACTATAGTTTGTATACAGCGGCGTTCACTTGCAATTCTGAACGTAATTTATGTAATATATCCTATACCCAAATTCAACAGTTTTAGAGATATTGACATTTGAAAATTGGCAGGACCCAGTATTTCGAATATCTAAAAATGCAGGAATGAAACGGGTGATTTGAAAAAGCAGAATTTTAATTCAAAAACTTCAGATGAAAATACAGATTATTTATAACAACATGTAGGTAACAAAATATACTAAAATAGAACTGATACTACCTATTATAGTTTTAATTTTAACACTTTAGTTTTCTTACATTGTTAGACACTAAATATTGAACTGCTCGACCGGACCACCAATTACCTCAATGCATTTTATTAAAATTCTTAGCTTTTCCAGTGAATTCCTAATGGACTCCGAATAATTTTGATTTAAGGCATTAATTTCAGGTCTTATGAGATGGGTGACATGATTTAGGTTCTCTATATTATTCGCATTCATTCTATCCTTCAAAAGACCCCATAAAAATGCATCCATTGGGGTTGAATCAGGACTGTTCGGAGACCTTTCAATAGGAGCATCTCCTCCTATCCAGTCGCCTAATCGTTAGTGGTGCTATAGTTTGTATACAGCGGCGTTCACTTGCAAGCCGTTTCAGTTTTTTACAAATTTGGATGCTAACTTAAATTTTTCCAATTTCTCGAAAGCTGGACATATAAACAGATTAATATTTACAAGGTAAGTTAAGGGCTACCAGCAGTATATTTTGTATCCAGCGAAGTTCGCTTGCAAGCCGTTTCAGTTTTTTACAAATTTGGCTGCTAACTTAAATTTTTCCAATTTCTCGAAAACTAGACATTTAAACAGATTAATATTTACAAGGTAAGTTAAGGGCTACTAGCAGTATAGTTTGTATCCCGCGAAGTTCGCTTGCAAGCCGTTTCAATATTTTACAAATTTGGTAGCTAACTTAAATTTTTCCAATTTCTCGAAAACTAGACATATAAACAGATTAATATTTACAACATAGGTTAAGGGCTACTAGCACTATAGTTTGTATACAGCGGCGTTCACTTGCAATTCTGAACGTAATTTATATAATATATCCTATACCCAAATTCAACAGTTTTCGAGATATTGACATTTGAAAATTGGCAGGACCCAGTATTTCGAATAACTAAAAATGCAGGAATGAAACGGGTGATTTGAAAAAGCAGAATTTTAATTCAAAAACATCAGACGAAAAATACAGATTATTTATAACAACATGTAGGTAACAAAATATAGGTACTAAAATAGAACTGATACTACCTATTATAGTTTTAATTTCAACACTTTAGTTTTCTTACATTGTTAGACACTAAATATTGAACTGCTCGACTGGACCGCCACTTACCTCAATGCATTTTATTAAAATTCTTAGCTTTTCCAGTGAATTCCTAATGGACTCCGAATAATTTTGATTTAAGGCATTAATTTCAGTTCTTATGAGATGGGTGACATGATTTAGGTTCTCTATATTATTCGCATTTATTCTATCCTTCAAAAGACCCCATAAAAATGCATCCATTGGGGTTGGATCAGGACTGTTTGGAGGCCTTTTAATAGGAGCATCTCCTCCAATCCAGTCGCCAAATCGTTAGTAGTGCTATAGTTTGTATACAGCGGCGTTCACTTGCAAGCCGTTTCAGTTTTTTACAAATTTGGCTGCTAACTTAAATTTTTCCAATTTCTCGAAAGCTAGACATATAAACAGATTAATATTTACAAGGTAAGTTAAGGGCTACTAGCAGTATAGTTTGTATCCAGCGAAGTTCGCTTGCAAGCCGTTTCAGTTTTTACAAATTTGGCTGCTAACTTAAATTTTTCCAATTTCTCGAAGACTAGACATATAAACAGATTAATATTTACAACATAGGTTAAGGGCTACTAGCACTATAGTTTGTATACAGCGGCGTTCACTTGCAAGCCGTTTCAGTTTTTTACAAATTTGGCTGCTAACTTAAATTTTTCCAATTTCTCGAAAGCTAGACATATAAACAGATTAATATTTACAAGGTAAGTTAAGGGCTACTAGCAGTATAGTTTGTATCCAGCGAAGTTCGCTTGCAAGCCGTTTCAGTTTTTACAAATTTGGCTGCTAACTTAAATTTTTCCAATTTCTCGAAGACTAGACATATAAACAGATTAATATTTACAACATAGGTTAAGGGCTACTAGCACTATAGTTTGTATACAGCGGCGTTCACTTGCAATTCTGAACGTAATTTATGTAATATATCCTATACCCAAATTCAACAGTTTTAGAGATATTGACATTTGAAAATTGGCAGGACCCAGTATTTCGAATATCTAAAAATGCTGGAATAAAACGGGTGATTTGAAAAAGCAGAATTTTAATTCAAAAACTTCAGATGAAAATACAGATTATTTATAACAACATGTAGGTAACAAAATATACTAAAATAGAACTGATACTACCTATTATAGTTTTAATTTTAACACTTTAGTTTTCTTACATTGTTAGACACTAAATATTGAACTGCTCGACCGGACCACTAATTACCTCAATGCATTTTATTAAAATTCTTAGCTTTTCCAGTGAATTCCTAATGGACTCCGAATAATTTTGATTTAAGGCGTTAATTTCAGGTCTTATGAGATGGGTGACATGATTTAGGTTCTCTATATTATTCGCATTTATTCTATCCTTCAAAAGACCCCATAAAAATGCATCCATTGGGGTTGGATCAGGACTGTTCGGAGACCTTTCAATAGGAGCATCTCCTCCTATCCAGTCGCCTAATCGTTAGTGGTGCTATAGTTTGTATACAGCGGCGTTCACTTGCAAGCCGTTTCAGTTTTTTACAAATTTGGATGCTAACTTAAATTTTTCCAATTTCTCGAAAGCTGGACATATAAACAGATTAATATTTACAAGGTAAGTTAAGGGCTACCAGCAGTATATTTTGTATCCAGCGAAGTTCGCTTGCAAGCCGTTTCAGTTTTTTACAAATTTGGCTGCTAACTTAAATTTTTCCAATTTCTCGAAAACTAGACATTTAAACAGATTAATATTTACAAGGTAAGTTAAGGGCTACTAGCAGTATAGTTTGTATCCAGCGAAGTTCGCTTGCAAGCCGTTTCAATATTTTAGAAATTTGGTAGCTAACTTAAATTTTTCCAATTTCTCGAAAACTAGACATATAAACAGATTAATATTTACAACATAGGTTAAGGGCTACTAGCACTATAGTTTGTATACAGCGGCGTTCACTTGCAATTCTGAACGTAATTTATGTAATATATCCTATACCCAAATTCAGCAGTTTTCGAGATATTGACATTTGAAAATTGGCAGGACCCAGTATTTCGAATAACTAAAAATGCAGGAATGAAACGGGTGATTTGAAAAAGCAGAATTTTAATTCAAAAACATCAGACGAAAAATACAGATTATTTATAACAACATGTAGGTAACAAAATATAGGTACTAAAATAGAACTGATACTACCTATTATAGTTTTAATTTCAACACTTTAGTTTTCTTACATTGTTAGACACTAAATATTGAACTGCTCGACTGGACCGCCACTTACCTCAATGCATTTTATTAAAATTCTTAGCTTTTCCAGTGAATTCCTAATGGACTCCGAATAATTTTGATTTAAGGCATTAATTTCAGTTCTTATGAGATGGGTGACATGATTTAGGTTCTCTATATTATTCGCATTTATTCTATCCTTCAAAAGACCCCATAAAAATGCATCCATTGGGGTTGGATCAGGACTGTTTGGAGGCCTTTTAATAGGAGCATCTCCTCCAATCCAGTCGCCAAATCGTTAGTAGTGCTATAGTTTGTATACAGCGGCGTTCACTTGCAAGCCGTTTCAGTTTTTTACAAATTTGGCTGCTAACTTAAATTTTTCCAATTTCTCGAAAGCTAGACATATAAACAGATTAATATTTACAAGGTAAGTTAAGGGCTACTAGCAGTATAGTTTGTATCCAGCGAAGTTCGCTTGCAAGCCGTTTCAGTTTTTACAAATTTGGCTGCTAACTTAAATTTTTCCAATTTCTCGAAGACTAGACATATAAACAGATTAATATTTACAACATAGGTTAAGGGCTACTAGCACTATAGTTTGTATACAGCGGCGTTCACTTGCAAGCCGTTTCAGTTTTTTACAAATTTGGCTGCTAACTTAAATTTTTCCAATTTCTCGAAAGCTAGACATATAAACAGATTAATATTTACAAGGTAAGTTAAGGGCTACTAGCAGTATAGTTTGTATCCAGCGAAGTTCGCTTGCAAGCCGTTTCAGTTTTTACAAATTTGGCTGCTAACTTAAATTTTTCCAATTTCTCGAAGACTAGACATATAAACAGATTAATATTTACAACATAGGTTAAGGGCTACTAGCACTATAGTTTGTATACAGCGGCGTTCACTTGCAATTCTGAACGTAATTTATGTAATATATCCTATACCCAAATTCAACAGTTTTAGAGATATTGACATTTGAAAATTGGCAGGACCCAGTATTTCGAATATCTAAAAATGCAGGAATGAAACGGGTGATTTGAAAAAGCAGAATTTTAATTCAAAAACTTCAGATGAAAATACAGATTATTTATAACAACATGTAGGTAACAAAATATACTAAAATAGAACTGATACTACCTATTATAGTTTTAATTTTAACACTTTAGTTTTCTTACATTGTTAGACACTAAATATTGAACTGCTCGACCGGACCACCAATTACCTCAATGCATTTTATTAAAATTCTTAGCTTTTCCAGTGAATTCCTAATGGACTCCGAATAATTTTGATTTAAGGCATTAATTTCAGGTCTTATGAGATGGGTGACATGATTTAGGTTCTCTATATTATTCGCATTTATTCTATCCTTCAAAAGACCCCATAAAAATGCATCCATTGGGGTTGGATCAGGACTGTTCGGAGACCTTTCAATAGGAGCATCTCCTCCTATCCAGTCGCCTAATCGTTAGTGGTGCTATAGTTTGTATACAGCGGCGTTCACTTGCAAGCCGTTTCAGTTTTTTACAAATTTGGATGCTAACTTAAATTTTTCCAATTTCTCGAAAGCTGGACATATAAACAGATTAATATTTACAAGGTAAGTTAAGGGCTACCAGCAGTATATTTTGTATCCAGCGAAGTTCGCTTGCAAGCCGTTTCAGTTTTTTACAAATTTGGCTGCTAACTTAAATTTTTCCAATTTCTCGAAAACTAGACATTTAAACAGATTAATATTTACAAGGTAAGTTAAGGGCTACTAGCAGTATAGTTTGTATCCAGCGAAGTTCGCTTGCAAGCCGTTTCAATATTTTAGAAATTTGGTAGCTAACTTAAATTTTTCCAATTTCTCGAAAACTAGACATATAAACAGATTAATATTTACAACATAGGTTAAGGGCTACTAGCACTATAGTTTGTATACAGCGGCGTTCACTTGCAATTCTGAACGTAATTTATGTAATATATCCTATACCCAAATTCAGCAGTTTTCGAGATATTGACATTTGAAAATTGGCAGGACCCAGTATTTCGAATAACTAAAAATGCAGGAATGAAACGGGTGATTTGAAAAAGCAGAATTTTAATTCAAAAACATCAGACGAAAAATACAGATTATTTATAACAACATGTAGGTAACAAAATATAGGTACTAAAATAGAACTGATACTACCTATTATAGTTTTAATTTCAACACTTTAGTTTTCTTACATTGTTAGACACTAAATATTGAACTGCTCGACTGGACCGCCACTTACCTCAATGCATTTTATTAAAATTCTTAGCTTTTCCAGTGAATTCCTAATGGACTCCGAATAATTTTGATTTAAGGCATTAATTTCAGTTCTTATGAGATGGGTGACATGATTTAGGTTCTCTATATTATTCGCATTTATTCTATCCTTCAAAAGACCCCATAAAAATGCATCCATTGGGGTTGGATCAGGACTGTTTGGAGGCCTTTTAATAGGAGCATCTCCTCCAATCCAGTCGCCAAATCGTTAGTAGTGCTATAGTTTGTATACAGCGGCGTTCACTTGCAAGCCGTTTCAGTTTTTTACAAATTTGGCTGCTAACTTAAATTTTTCCAATTTCTCGAAAGCTAGACATATAAACAGATTAATATTTACAAGGTAAGTTAAGGGCTACTAGCAGTATAGTTTGTATCCAGCGAAGTTCGCTTGCAAGCCGTTTCAGTTTTTACAAATTTGGCTGCTAACTTAAATTTTTCCAATTTCTCGAAGACTAGACATATAAACAGATTAATATTTACAACATAGGTTAAGGGCTACTAGCACTATAGTTTGTATACAGCGGCGTTCACTTGCAAGCCGTTTCAGTTTTTTACAAATTTGGCTGCTAACTTAAATTTTTCCAATTTCTCGAAAGCTAGACATATAAACAGATTAATATTTACAAGGTAAGTTAAGGGCTACTAGCAGTATAGTTTGTATCCAGCGAAGTTCGCTTGCAAGCCGTTTCAGTTTTTACAAATTTGGCTGCTAACTTAAATTTTTCCAATTTCTCGAAGACTAGACATATAAACAGATTAATATTTACAACATAGGTTAAGGGCTACTAGCACTATAGTTTGTATACAGCGGCGTTCACTTGCAATTCTGAACGTAATTTATGTAATATATCCTATACCCAAATTCAACAGTTTTAGAGATATTGACATTTGAAAATTGGCAGGACCCAGTATTTCGAATATCTAAAAATGCTGGAATAAAACGGGTGATTTGAAAAAGCAGAATTTTAATTCAAAAACTTCAGATGAAAATACAGATTATTTATAACAACATGTAGGTAACAAAATATACTAAAATAGAACTGATACTACCTATTATAGTTTTAATTTTAACACTTTAGTTTTCTTACATTGTTAGACACTAAATATTGAACTGCTCGACCGGACCACTAATTACCTCAATGCATTTTATTAAAATTCTTAGCTTTTCCAGTGAATTCCTAATGGACTCCGAATAATTTTGATTTAAGGCGTTAATTTCAGGTCTTATGAGATGGGTGACATGATTTAGGTTCTCTATATTATTCGCATTTATTCTATCCTTCAAAAGACCCCATAAAAATGCATCCATTGGGGTTGGATCAGGACTGTTCGGAGACCTTTCAATAGGAGCATCTCCTCCTATCCAGTCGCCTAATCGTTAGTGGTGCTATAGTTTGTATACAGCGGCGTTCACTTGCAAGCCGTTTCAGTTTTTTACAAATTTGGATGCTAACTTAAATTTTTCCAATTTCTCGAAAGCTGGACATATAAACAGATTAATATTTACAAGGTAAGTTAAGGGCTACCAGCAGTATATTTTGTATCCAGCGAAGTTCGCTTGCAAGCCGTTTCAGTTTTTTACAAATTTGGCTGCTAACTTAAATTTTTCCAATTTCTCGAAAACTAGACATTTAAACAGATTAATATTTACAAGGTAAGTTAAGGGCTACTAGCAGTATAGTTTGTATCCAGCGAAGTTCGCTTGCAAGCCGTTTCAATATTTTAGAAATTTGGTAGCTAACTTAAATTTTTCCAATTTCTCGAAAACTAGACATATAAACAGATTAATATTTACAACATAGGTTAAGGGCTACTAGCACTATAGTTTGTATACAGCGGCGTTCACTTGCAATTCTGAACGTAATTTATGTAATATATCCTATACCCAAATTCAGCAGTTTTCGAGATATTGACATTTGAAAATTGGCAGGACCCAGTATTTCGAATAACTAAAAATGCAGGAATGAAACGGGTGATTTGAAAAAGCAGAATTTTAATTCAAAAACATCAGACGAAAAATACAGATTATTTATAACAACATGTAGGTAACAAAATATAGGTACTAAAATAGAACTGATACTACCTATTATAGTTTTAATTTCAACACTTTAGTTTTCTTACATTGTTAGACACTAAATATTGAACTGCTCGACTGGACCGCCACTTACCTCAATGCATTTTATTAAAATTCTTAGCTTTTCCAGTGAATTCCTAATGGACTCCGAATAATTTTGATTTAAGGCATTAATTTCAGTTCTTATGAGATGGGTGACATGATTTAGGTTCTCTATATTATTCGCATTTATTCTATCCTTCAAAAGACCCCATAAAAATGCATCCATTGGGGTTGGATCAGGACTGTTTGGAGGCCTTTTAATAGGAGCATCTCCTCCAATCCAGTCGCCAAATCGTTAGTAGTGCTATAGTTTGTATACAGCGGCGTTCACTTGCAAGCCGTTTCAGTTTTTTACAAATTTGGCTGCTAACTTAAATTTTTCCAATTTCTCGAAAGCTAGACATATAAACAGATTAATATTTACAAGGTAAGTTAAGGGCTACTAGCAGTATAGTTTGTATCCAGCGAAGTTCGCTTGCAAGCCGTTTCAGTTTTTACAAATTTGGCTGCTAACTTAAATTTTTCCAATTTCTCGAAGACTAGACATATAAACAGATTAATATTTACAACATAGGTTAAGGGCTACTAGCACTATAGTTTGTATACAGCGGCGTTCACTTGCAAGCCGTTTCAGTTTTTTACAAATTTGGCTGCTAACTTAAATTTTTCCAATTTCTCGAAAGCTAGACATATAAACAGATTAATATTTACAAGGTAAGTTAAGGGCTACTAGCAGTATAGTTTGTATCCAGCGAAGTTCGCTTGCAAGCCGTTTCAGTTTTTACAAATTTGGCTGCTAACTTAAATTTTTCCAATTTCTCGAAGACTAGACATATAAACAGATTAATATTTACAACATAGGTTAAGGGCTACTAGCACTATAGTTTGTATACAGCGGCGTTCACTTGCAATTCTGAACGTAATTTATGTAATATATCCTATACCCAAATTCAACAGTTTTAGAGATATTGACATTTGAAAATTGGCAGGACCCAGTATTTCGAATATCTAAAAATGCAGGAATGAAACGGGTGATTTGAAAAAGCAGAATTTTAATTCAAAAACTTCAGATGAAAATACAGATTATTTATAACAACATGTAGGTAACAAAATATACTAAAATAGAACTGATACTACCTATTATAGTTTTAATTTTAACACTTTAGTTTTCTTACATTGTTAGACACTAAATATTGAACTGCTCGACCGGACCACCAATTACCTCAATGCATTTTATTAAAATTCTTAGCTTTTCCAGTGAATTCCTAATGGACTCCGAATAATTTTGATTTAAGGCATTAATTTCAGGTCTTATGAGATGGGTGACATGATTTAGGTTCTCTATATTATTCGCATTTATTCTATCCTTCAAAAGACCCCATAAAAATGCATCCATTGGGGTTGGATCAGGACTGTTCGGAGACCTTTCAATAGGAGCATCTCCTCCTATCCAGTCGCCTAATCGTTAGTGGTGCTATAGTTTGTATACAGCGGCGTTCACTTGCAAGCCGTTTCAGTTTTTTACAAATTTGGATGCTAACTTAAATTTTTCCAATTTCTCGAAAGCTGGACATATAAACAGATTAATATTTACAAGGTAAGTTAAGGGCTACCAGCAGTATATTTTGTATGCGGCGAAGTTCGCTTGCAAGCCGTTTCAGTTTTTTACAAATTTGGCTGCTAACTTAAATTTTTCCAAACTCTCGAAAACTAGACATTTAAACAGATTAATATTTACAAGGTAAGTTAAGGGCTACTAGCAGTATAGTTTGTATCCAGCGAAGTTCGCTTGCAGCCGTTCCAATATTTTACAAATTTGGTAGCTAACTTAAATTTTTCCAATTTCTCGAAAACTAGACATATAAACAGATTAATATTTACAACATAGGTTAAGGGCTACTAGCACTATAGTTTGTATATAGCGGCGTTCACTTGCAATTCTGAACGTAATTTATGTAATATATCCTATACCCAAATTCAACAGTTTTCGAGATATTGACATTTGAAAATTGGCAGGACCCAGTATTTCGAATAACTAAAAATGCAGGAATGAAACGGGTGATTTGAAAAAGCAGAATTTTAATTCAAAAACATCAGACGAAAAATACAGGTTATTTATAAAAACATGTAGGTAACAAAATATAGGTACTAAAATAGAACTGATACTACCTATTATAGTTTTAATTTCAACACTTTAGTTTTCTTACATTGTTAGACACTAAATATTGAACTGCTCGACTGGACCGCCACTTACCTCAATGCATTTTATTAAAATTCTTAGCTTTTCCTGTGAATTCCTAATGGACTCCGAATAATTTTGATTTAAGGCATTAATTTCAGTTCTTATGAGATGGGTGACATGATTTAGGTTCTCTATATTATTCGCATTTATTCTATCCTTCAAAAGACCCCATAAAAATGCATCCATTGGGGTTGGATCAGGACTGTTTGGAGGCCTTTTAATAGGAGCATCTCCTCCAATCCAGTCGCCAAATCGTTAGTAGTGCTATAGTTTGTATACAGCGGCGTTCACTTGCAAGCCGTTTCAGTTTTTTACAAATTTGGCTGCTAACTTAAATTTTTCCAATTTCTCGAAAGCTAGACATATAAACAGATTAATATTTACAAGGTGAGTTAAGGGCTACTAGCAGTATAGTTTGTATCCAGCGAAGTTCGCTTGCAAGCCGTTTCAGTTTTTACAAATTTGGCTGCTAACTTAAATTTTTCCAATTTCTCGAAGACTAGACATATAAACAGATTAATATTTACAACATAGGTTAAGGGCTACTAGCACTATAGTTTGTATACAGCGGCGTTCACTTGCAAGCCGTTTCAGTTTTTTACAAATTTGGCTGCTAACTTAAATTTTTCCAATTTCTCGAAAGCTAGACATATAAACAGATTAATATTTACAAGGTAAGTTAAGGGCTACTAGCAGTATAGTTTGTATCCAGCGAAGTTCGCTTGCAAGCCGTTTCAGTTTTTACAAATTTGGCTGCTAACTTAAATTTTTCCAATTTCTCGAAGACTAGACATATAAACAGATTAATATTTACAACATAGGTTAAGGGCTACTAGCACTATAGTTTGTATACAGCGGCATTCACTTGCAATTCTGAACGTAATTTATGTAATATATCCTATACCCAAATTCAACAGTTTTAGAGATATTGACATTTGAAAATTGGCAGGACCCAGTATTTCGAATATCTAAAAATGCAGGAATGAAACGGGTGATTTGAAAAAGCAGAATTTTAATTCAAAAACTTCAGATGAAAATACAGATTATTTATAACAACATGTAGGTAACAAAATATACTAAAATAGAACTGATACTACCTATTATAGTTTTAATTTTAACACTTTAGTTTTCTTACATTGTTAGATACTAAATATTGAACTGCTCGACCGGACCACCAATTACCTCAATGCATTTTATTAAAATTCTTAGCTTTTCCAGTGAATTCCTAATGGACTCCGAATAGTTTTGATTTAAGGCATTAATTTCAGGTCTTATGAGATGGGTGACATGATTTAGGTTCTCTATATTATTCGCATTTATTCTATCCTTCAAAAGACCCCATAAAAATGCATCCATTGGGGTTGGATCAGGACTGTTCGGAGACCTTTCAATAGGAGCATCTCCTCCTATCCAGTCGCCTAATCGTTAGTGGTGCTATAGTTTGTATACAGCGGCGTTCACTTGCAAGCCGTTTCAGTTTTTTACAAATTTGGATGCTAACTTAAATTTTTCCAATTTCTCGAAAGCTGGACATATAAACAGATTAATATTTACAAGGTAAGTTAAGGGCTACCAGCAGTATATTTTGTATCCAGCGAAGTTCGCTTGCAAGCCGTTTCAGTTTTTTACAAATTTGGCTGCTAACTTAAATTTTTCCAATTTCTCGAAAACTAGACATTTAAACAGATTAATATTTACAAGGTAAGTTAAGGGCTACTAGCAGTATAGTTTGTATCCAGCGAAGTTCGCTTGCAAGCCGTTTCAATATTTTACAAATTTGGTAGCTAACTTAAATTTTTCCAATTCCTCGAAAACTAGACATATAAACAGATTAATATTTACAACATAGGTTAAGGGCTACTAGCACTATAGTTTGTATACAGCGGCGTTCACTTGCAATTCTGAACGTAATTTATGTAATATATCCTATACCCAAATTCAACAGTTTTCGAGATATTGACATTTGAAAATTGGCAGGACCCAGTATTTCGAATAACTAAAAATGCAGGAATGAAACGGGTGATTTGAAAAAGCAGAATTTTAATTCAAAATCATCAGACGAAAAATACAGATTATTTATAACAACATGTAGGTAACAAAATATAGGTACTAAAATAGAACTGATACTACCTATTATAGTTTTAATTTCAACACTTTAGTTTTCTTACATTGTTAGACACTAAATATTGAACTGCTCGACTGGACCGCCACTTACCTCAATGCATTTTATTAAAATTCTTAGCTTTTCCAGTGAATTCCTAATGGACTCCGAATAATTTTGATTTAAGGCATTAATTTCAGTTCTTATGAGATGGGTGACATGATTTAGGTTCTCTATATTATTCGCATTTATTCTATCCTTCAAAAGACCCCATAAAAATGCATCCATTGGGGTTGGATCAGGACTGTTTGGAGGCCTTTTAATAGGAGCATCTCCTCCAATCCAGTCGCCAAATCGTTAGTAGTGCTATAGTTTGTATACAGCGGCGTTCACTTGCAAGCCCTTTCAGTTTTTTACAAATTTGGCTGCTAACTTAAATTTTTCTAATTTCTCGAAAGCTAGACATATAAACAGATTAATATTTACAAGGTAAGTTAAGGGCTACTAGCAGTATAGTTTGTATCCAGCGAAGTTCGCTTGCAAGCCGTTTCAGTTTTTACAAATTTGGCTGCTAACTTAAATTTTTCCAATTTCTCGAAGACTAGACATATAAACAGATTAATATTTACAACATAGGTTAAGGGCTACTAGCACTATAGTTTGTATACAGCGGCGTTCACTTGCAAGCCGTTTCAGTTTTTTACAAATTTGGCTGCTAACTTAAATTTTTCCAATTTCTCGAAAGCTAGACATATAAACAGATTAATATTTACAAGGTAAGTTAAGGGCTACTAGCAGTATAGTTTGTATCCAGCGAAGTTCGCTTACAAGCCGTTTCAGTTTTTACAAATTTGGCTGCTAACTTAAATTTTTCCAATTTCTCGAAGACTAGACATATAAACAGATTAATATTTACAACATAGGTTAAGGGCTACTAGCACTATAGTTTGTATACAGCGGCGTTCACTTGCAATTCTGAACGTAATTTATGTAATATATCCTATACCCAAATTCAACAGTTTTAGAGATATTGACATTTGAAAATTGGCAGGACCCAGTATTTCGAATATCTAAAAATGCAGGAATGAAACGGGTGATTTGAAAAAGCAGAATTTTAATTCAAAAACTTCAGATGAAAATACAGATTATTTATAACAACATGTAGGTAACAAAATATACTAAAATAGAACTGATACTACCTATTATAGTTTTAATTTTAACACTTTAGTTTTCTTACATTGTTAGACACTAAATATTGAACTGCTCGACCGGACCACCAATTACCTCAATGCATTTTATTAAAATTCTTAGCTTTTCCAGTGAATTCCTAATGGACTCCGAATAATTTTGATTTAAGGCATTAATTTCAGGTCTTATGAGATGGGTGACATGATTTAGGTTCTCTATATTATTCGCATTTATTCTATCCTTCAAAAGACCCCATAAAAATGCATCCATTGGGGTAGGATCAGGACTGTTCGGAGACCTTTCAATAGGAGCATCTCCTCCTATCCAGTCGCCTAATCGTTAGTGGTGCTATAGTTTGTATACAGCGGCGTTCACTTGCAAGCCGTTTCAGTTTTTTACAAATTTGGATGCTAACTTAAATTTTTCCAATTTCTCGAAAGCTGGACATATAAACAGATTAATATTTACAAGGTAAGTTAAGGGCTACCAGCAGTATATTTTGTATCCAGCGAAGTTCGCTTGCAAGCCGTTTCAGTTTTTTACAAATTTGGCTGCTAACTTAAATTTTTCCAATTTCTCGAAAACTAGACATTTAAACAGATTAATATTTACAAGGTAAGTTAAGGGCTACTAGCAGTATAGCTTGTATTCAGCGAAGTTCGCTTGCAAGCCGTTTCAATATTTTACAAATTTGGTAGCTAACTTAAATTTTTCCAATTTCTCGAAAACTAGACATATAAACAGATTAATATTTACAACATAGGTTAAGGGCTACTAGCACTATAGTTTGTATACAGCGGCGTTCACTTGCAATTCTGAACGTAATTTATGTAATATATCCTATACCCAAATTCAACAGTTTTCGAGATATTGACATTTGAAAATCGGCAGGACCCAGTATTTCGAATAACTAAAAATGCAGGAATGAAACGGGTGATTTGAAAAAGCAGAATTTTAATTCAAAAACATCAGACGAAAAATACAGATTATTTATAACAACATGTAGGTAACAAAATATAGGTACTAAAATAGAACTGATACTACCTATTATAGTTTTAATTTCAACACTTTAGTTTTCTTACATTGTTAGACACTAAATATTGAACTGCTCGAATGGACCGCCACTTACCACAATGCATTTTATTAAAATTCTTAGCTTTTCCAGTGAATTCCTAATGGACTCCGAATAATTTTGATTTAAGGCATTAATTTCAGTTCTTATGAGATGGGTGACATGATTTAGGTTCTCTATATTATTCGCATTTATTCTATCCTTCAAAAGACCCCATAAAAATGCATCCATTGGGGTTGGATCAGGACTGTTTGGAGGCCTTTTAATAGGAGCGTCTCCTCCAATCCAGTCGCCAAATCGTTAGTAGTGCTATAGTTTGTATACAGCGGCGTTCACTTGCAAGCCGTTTCAGTTTTTTACAAATTTGGCTGCTAACTTAAATTTTTCCAATTTCTCGAAAGCTAGACATATAAACAGATTAATATTTACAAGGTAAGTTAAGGGCTACTAGCAGTATAGTTTGTATCCAGCGAAGTTCGCTTGCAAGCCGTTTCAGTTTTTACAAATTTGGCTGCTAACTTAAATTTTTCCAATTTCTCGAAGACTAGACATATAAACAGATTAATATTTACAACATAGGTTAAGGGCTACTAGCACTATAGTTTGTATACAGCGGCGTTCACTTGCAATTCTGAACGTAATTTATGTAATATATCCTATACCCAAATTCAACAGTTTTAGAGATATTGACATTTGAAAATTGGCAGGACCCAGTATTTCGAATATCTAAAAATGCAGGAATGAAACGGGTGATTTGAAAAAGCAGAATTTTAATTCAAAAACTTCAGATGAAAATACAGATTATTTATAACAACATGTAGGTAACAAAATATACTAAAATAGAACTGATACTACCTATTATAGTTTTAATTTTAACACTTTAGTTTTCTTACATTGTTAGACACTAAATATTGAACTGCTCGACCGGACCACCAATTACCTCAATGCATTTTATTAAAATTCTTAGCTTTTCCAGTGAATTCCTAATGGACTCCGAATAATTTTGATTTAAGGCATTAATTTCAGGTCTTATGAGATGGGTGACATGATTTAGGTTCTCTATATTATTCGCATTTATTCTATCCTTCAAAAGACCCCATAAAAATGCATCCATTGGGGTTGGATCAGGACTGTTCGGAGACCTTTCAATAGGAGCATCTCCTCCTATCCAGTCGCTTAATCGTTAGTGGTGCTATAGTTTGTATACAGCGGCGTTCACTTGCAAGCCGTTTCAGTTTTTTACAAATTTGGATGCTAACTTAAATTTTTCCAATTTCTCGAAAGCTGGACATATAAACAGATTAATATTTACAAGGTAAGTTAAGGGCTACCAGCAGTATATTTTGTATCCAGCGAAGTTCGCTTGCAAGCCGTTTCAGTTTTTTACTAATTTGGCTGCTAACTTAAATTTTTCCAATTTCTCGAAAACTAGACATTTAAACAGATTAATATTTACAAGGTAAGTTAAGGGCTACTAGCAGTATAGTTTGTATCCAGCGAAGTTCGCTTGCAAGCCGTTTCAATATTTTACAAATTTGGTAGCTAACTTAAATTTTTCCAATTTCTCGAAAACTAGACATATAAACAGATTAATATTTACAACATAGGTTAAGGGCTACTAGCACTATAGTTTGTATACAGCGGCGTTCACTTGCAATTCTGAACGTAATTTATGTAATATATCCTATACCCAAATTCAACAGTTTTCGAGATATTGACATTTGAAAATTGGCAGGACCCAGTATTTCGAATATCTAAAAATGCAGGAATGAAACGGGTGATTTGAAAAAGCAGAATTTTAATTCAAAAACTTCAGATGAAAATACAGATTATTTATAACAACATGTAGGTAACAAAATATACTAAAATAGAACTGATACTACCTATTATAGTTTTAATTTTAACACTTTAGTTTTCTTACATTGTTAGACACTAAATATTGAACTGCTCGACCGGACCACCAATTACCTCAATGCATTTTATTAAAATTCTTAGCTTTTCCAGTGAATTCCTAATGGACTCCGAATAATTTTGATTTAAGGCATTAATTTCAGGTCTTATGAGATGGGTGACATGATTTAGGTTCTCTATATTATTCGCATTTATTCTATCCTTCAAAAGACCCCATAAAAATGCATCCATTGGGGTTGGATCAGGACTGTTCGGAGACCTTTCAATAGGAGCATCTCCTCCTATCCAGTCGCCTAATCGTTAGTGGTGCTATAGTTTGTATACAGCGGCGTTCACTTGCAAGCCGTTTCAGTTTTTTACAAATTTGGATGCTAACTTAAATTTTTCCAATTTCTCGAAAGCTGGACATATAAACAGATTAATATTTACAAGGTAAGTTAAGGGCTACCAGCAGTATATTTTGTATCCAGCGAAGTTCGCTTGCAAGCCGTTTCAGTTTTTTACAAATTTGGCTGCTAACTTAAATTTTTCCAATTTCTCGAAAACTAGACATTTAAACAGATTAATATTTACAAGGTAAGTTAAGGGCTACTAGCAGTATAGCTTGTATTCAGCGAAGTTCGCTTGCAAGCCGTTTCAATATTTTACAAATTTGGTAGCTAACTTAAATTTTTCCAATTTCTCGAAAACTAGACATATAAACAGATTAATATTTACAACATAGGTTAAGGGCTACTAGCACTATAGTTTGTATACAGCGGCGTTCACTTGCAATTCTGAACGTAATTTATGTAATATATCCTATACCCAAATTCAACAGTTTTCGAGATATTGACATTTGAAAATCGGCAGGACCCAGTATTTCGAATAACTAAAAATGCAGGAATGAAACGGGTGATTTGAAAAAGCAGAATTTTAATTCAAAAACATCAGACGAAAAATACAGATTATTTATAACAACATGTAGGTAACAAAATATAGGTACTAAAATAGAACTGATACTACCTATTATAGTTTTAATTTCAACACTTTAGTTTTCTTACATTGTTAGACACTAAATATTGAACTGCTCGAATGGACCGCCACTTACCCCAATGCATTTTATTAAAATTCTTAGCTTTTCCAGTGAATTCCTAATGGACTCCGAATAATTTTGATTTAAGGCATTAATTTCAGTTCTTATGAGATGGGTGACATGATTTAGGTTCTCCATATTATTCGCATTTATTCTATCCTTCAAAAGACCCCATAAAAATGCATCCATTGGGGTTGGATCAGGACTGTTTGGAGGCCTTTTAATAGGAGCATCTCCTCCAATCCAGTCGCCAAATCGTTAGTAGTGCTATAGTTTGTATACAGCGGCGTTCACTTGCAAGCCGTTTCAGTTTTTTACAAATTTGGCTGCTAACTTAAATTTTTCCAATTTCTCGAAAGCTAGACATATAAACAGATTAATATTTACAAGGTAAGTTAAGGGCTACTAGCAGTATAGTTTGTATCCAGCGAAGTTCGCTTGCAAGCCGTTTCAGTTTTTACAAATTTGGCTGCTAACTTAAATTTTTCCAATTTCTCGAAGACTAGACATATAAACAGATTAATATTTACAACATAGGTTAAGGGCTACTAGCACTATAGTTTGTATACAGCGGCGTTCACTTGCAATTCTGAACGTAATTTATGTAATATATCCTATACCCAAATTCAACAGTTTTAGAGATATTGACATTTGAAAATTGGCAGGACCCAGTATTTCGAATATCTAAAAATGCAGGAATGAAACGGGTGATTTGAAAAAGCAGAATTTTAATTCAAAAACTTCAGATGAAAATACAGATTATTTATAACAACATGTAGGTAACAAAATATACTAAAATAGAACTGATACTACCTATTATAGTTTTAATTTTAACACTTTAGTTTTCTTACATTGTTAGACACTAAATATTGAACTGCTCGACCGAACCACCAATTACCTCAATGCATTTTATTAAAATTCTTAGCTTTTCCAGTGAATTCCTAATGGACTCCGAATAATTTTGATTTAAGGCATTAATTTCAGGTCTTATGAGATGGGTGACATGATTTAGGTTCTCTATATTATTCGCATTTATTCTATCCTTCAAAAGACCCCATAAAAATGCATCCATTGGGGTTGGATCAGGACTGTTCGGAGACCTTTCAATAGGAGCATCTCCTCCTATCCAGTCGCTTAATCGTTAGTGGTGCTATAGTTTGTATACAGCGGCGTTCACTTGCAAGCCGTTTCAGTTTTTTACAAATTTGGATGCTAACTTAAATTTTTCCAATTTCTCGAAAGCTGGACATATAAACAGATTAATATTTACAAGGTAAGTTAAGGGCTACCAGCAGTATATTTTGTATCCAGCGAAGTTCGCTTGCAAGCCGTTTCAGTTTTTTACAAATTTGGCTGCTAACTTAAATTTTTCCAATTTCTCGAAAACTAGACATTTAAACAGATTAATATTTACAAGGTAAGTTAAGGGCTACTAGCAGTATAGTTTGTATCCAGCGAAGTTCGCTTGCAAGCCGTTTCAATATTTTACAAATTTGGTAGCTAACTTAAATTTTTCCAATTTCTCGAAAACTAGACATATAAACAGATTAATATTTACAACATAGGTTAAGGGCTACTAGCACTATAGTTTGTATACAGCGGCGTTCACTTGCAATTCTGAACGTAATTTATGTAATATATCCTATACCCAAATTCAACAGTTTTCGAGATATTGACATTTGAAAATTGGCAAGACCCAGTATTTCGAATAACTAAAAATGCAGGAATGAAACGGGTGATTTGAAAAAGCAGAATTTTAATTCAAAAACATCAGACGAAAAATACAGATTATTTATAACAACATGTAGGTAACAAAATATAGGTACTAAAATAGAACTGATACTACCTATTATAGTTTTAATTTCAACACTTTAGTTTTCTTACATTGTTAGACACTAAATATTGAACTGCTCGACTGGACCGCCACTTACCTCAATGCATTTTATTAAAATTCTTAGCTTTTCCAGTGAATTCCTAATGGACTCCGAATAATTTTGATTTAAGGCATTAATTTCAGGTCTTATGAGATGGGTGACATGATTTAGGTTCTCTATATTATTCGCATTTATTCTATCCTTCAAAAGACCCCATAAAAATGCATCCATTGGGGTTGGATCAGGACTGTTCGGAGACCTTTCAATAGGAGCATCTCCTCCTATCCAGTCGCTTAATCGTTAGTGGTGCTATAGTTTGTATACAGCGGCGTTCACTTGCAAGCCGTTTCAGTTTTTTACAAATTTGGATGCTAACTTAAATTTTTCCAATTTCTCGAAAGCTGGACATATAAACAGATTAATATTTACAAGGTAAGTTAAGGGCTACCAGCAGTATATTTTGTATCCAGCGAAGTTCGCTTGCAAGCCGTTTCAGTTTTTTACAAATTTGGCTGCTAACTTAAATTTTTCCAATTTCTCGAAAACTAGACATTTAAACAGATTAATATTTACAAGGTAAGTTAAGGGCTACTAGCAGTATAGTTTGTATCCAGCGAAGTTCGCTTGCAAGCCATTTCAATATTTTACAAATTTGGTAGCTAACTTAAATTTTTCCAATTTCTCGAAAACTAGACATATAAACAGATTAATACTTACAACATAGGTTAAGGGCTACTAGCACTATAGTTTGTATACAGCGGCGTTCACTTGCAATTCTGAACGTAATTTATGTAATATATCCTATACCCAAATTCAACAGTTTTCGAGATATTGACATTTGAAAATTGGCAGGACCCAGTATTTCGAATAACTAAAAATGCAGGAATGAAACGGGTGATTTGAAAAAGCAGAATTTTAATTCAAAAACATCAGACGAAAAATACAGATTATTTATAACAACATGTAGGTAACAAAATATAGGTACTAAAATAGAACTGATACTACCTATTATAGTTTTAATTTCAACACTTTAGTTTTCTTACATTGTTAGACACTAAATATTGAACTGCTCGACTGGACCGCCACTTACCTCAATGCATTTTATTAAAATTCTTAGCTTTTCCAGTGAATTCCTAATGGACTCCGAATAATTTTGATTTAAGGCATTAATTTCAGTTCTTATGAGATGGGTGACATGATTTAGGTTCTCTATATTATTCGCATTTATTCTATCCTTCAAAAGACCCCATAAAAATGCATCCATTGGGGTTGGATCAGGACTGTTTGGAGGCCTTTTAATAGGAGCATCTCCTCCAATCCAGTCGCCAAATCGTTAGTAGTGCTATAGTTTGTATACAGCGGCGTTCACTTGCAAGCCCTTTCAGTTTTTTACAAATTTGGCTGCTAACTTAAATTTTTCTAATTTCTCGAAAGCTAGACATATAAACAGATTAATATTTACAAGGTAAGTTAAGGGCTACTAGCAGTATAGTTTGTATCCAGCGAAGTTCGCTTGCAAGCCGTTTCAGTTTTTACAAATTTGGCTGCTAACTTAAATTTTTCCAATTTCTCGAAGACTAGACATATAAACAGATTAATATTTACAACATAGGTTAAGGGCTACTAGCACTATAGTTTGTATACAGCGGCGTTCACTTGCAAGCCGTTTCAGTTTTTTACAAATTTGGCTGCTAACTTAAATTTTTCCAATTTCTCGAAAGCTAGACATATAAACAGATTAATATTTACAAGGTAAGTTAAGGGCTACTAGCAGTATAGTTTGTATCCAGCAAAGTTCGCTTACAAGCCGTTTCAGTTTTTACAAATTTGGCTGCTAACTTAAATTTTTCCAATTTCTCGAAGACTAGACATATAAACAGATTAATATTTACAACATAGGTTAAGGGCTACTAGCACTATAGTTTGTATACAGCGGCGTTCACTTGCAATTCTGAACGTAATTTATGTAATATATCCTATACCCAAATTCAACAGTTTTAGAGATATTGACATTTGAAAATTGGCAGGACCCAGTATTTCGAATATCTAAAAATGCAGGAATGAAACGGGTGATTTGAAAAAGCAGAATTTTAATTCAAAAACTTCAGATGAAAATACAGATTATTTATAACAACATGTAGGTAACAAAATATACTAAAATAGAACTGATACTACCTATTATAGTTTTAATTTTAACACTTTAGTTTTCTTACATTGTTAGACACTAAATATTGAACTGCTCGACCGGACCACCAATTACCTCAATGCATTTTATTAAAATTCTTAGCTTTTCCAGTGAATTCCTAATGGACTCCGAATAATTTTGATTTAAGGCATTAATTTCAGGTCTTATGAGATGGGTGACATGATTTAGGTTCTCTATATTATTCGCATTTATTCTATCCTTCAAAAGACCCCATAAAAATGCATCCATTGGGGTTGGATCAGGACTGTTCGGAGACCTTTCAATAGGACCATCTCCTCCTATCCAGTCGCCTAATCGTTAGTGGTGCTATAGTTTGTATACAGCGGCGTTCACTTGCAAGCCGTTTCAGTTTTTTACAAATTTGGATGCTAACTTAAATTTTTCCAATTTCTCGAAAGCTGGACATATAAACAGATTAATATTTACAAGGTAAGTTAAGGGCTACCAGCAGTATATTTTGTATCCAGCGAAGTTCGCTTGCAAGCCGTTTCAGTTTTTTACAAATTTGGCTGCTAACTTAAATTTTTCCAATTTCTCGAAAACTAGACATTTAAACAGATTAATATTTACAAGGTAAGTTAAGGGCTACTAGCAGTATAGTTTGTATCCAGCGAAGTTCGCTTGCAAGCCGTTTCAATATTTTACAAATTTGGTAGCTAACTTAAATTTTTCCAATTTCTCGAAAACTAGACATATAAACAGATTAATATTTACAACATAGGTTAAGGGCTACTAGCACTATAGTTTGTATACAGCGGCGTTCACTTGCAATTCTGAACGTAATTTATGTAATATATCCTATACCCAAATTCAACAGTTTTCGAGATATTGACATTTGAAAATTGGCAGGACCCAGTATTTCGAATAACTAAAAATGCAGGAATGAAACGGGTGATTTGAAAAAGCAGAATTTTAATTCAGAAACATCAGACGAAAAATACAGATTATTTCTAACAACATGTAGGTAACAAAATATAGGTACTAAAATAGAACTGATACTACCTATTATAGTTTTAATTTCAACACTTTAGTTTTCTTACATTGTTAGACACTAAATATTGAACTGCTCGACTGGACCGCCACTTACCTCAATGCATTTTATTAAAATTCTTAGCTTTTCCAGTGAATTCCTAATGGACTCCGAATAATTTTGATTTAAGGCATTAATTTCAGTTCTTATGAGATGGGTGACATGATTTAGGTTCTCTATATTATTCGCATTTATTCTATCCTTCAAAAGACCCCATAAAAATGCATCCATTGGGGTTGGATCAGGACTGTTTGGAGGCCTTTTAATAGGAGCATCTCCTCCAATCCAGTCGCCAAATCCTTAGTAGTGCTATAGTTTGTATACAGCGGCGTTCACTTGCAAGCCGTTTCAGTTTTTTACAAATTTGGCTGCTAACTTAAATTTTTCCAATTTCTCGAAAGCTAGACATATAAACAGATTAATATTTACAAGGTAAGTTAAGGGCTACTAGCAGTATAGTTTGTCTCCAGCGAAGTTCGCTTGCAAGCCGTTTCAGTTTTTACAAATTTGGCTGCTAACTTAAATTTTTCCAATTTCTCGAAGACTAGACATATAAACAGATTAATATTTACAACATAGGTTAAGGGCTACTAGCACTATAGTTTGTATACAGCGGCGTTCACTTGCAAGCCGTTTCAGTTTTTTACAAATTTGGCTGCTAACTTAAATTTTTCCAATTTCTCGAAAGCTAGACATATAAACAGATTAATATTTACAAGGTAAGTTAAGGGCTACTAGCAGTATAGTTTGTATCCTGCGAAGTTCGCTTGCAAGCCGTTTCAGTTTTTACAAATTTGGCTGCTAACTTAAATTTTTCCAATTTCTCGAAGACTAGACATATAAACAGATTAATATTTACAACATAGGTTAAGGGCTACTAGCACTATAGTTTGTATACAGCGGCGTTCACTTGCAATTCTGAACGTAATTTATGTAATATATCCTATACCCAAATTCAACAGTTTTAGAGATATTGACATTTGAAAATTGGCAGGACCCAGTATTTCGAATATCTAAAAATGCAGGAATGAAACGGGTGATTTGAAAAAGCAGAATTTTAATTCAAAAACTTCAGATGAAAATACAGATTATTTATAACAACATGTAGGTAACAAAATATACTAAAATAGAACTGATACTACCTATTATAGTTTTAATTTTAACACTTTAGTTTTCTTACATTGTTAGACACTAAATATTGAACTGCTCGACCGGACCACCAATTACCTCAATGCATTTTATTAAAATTCTTAGCTTTTCCAGTGAATTCCTAATGGACTCCGAATAATTTTGATTTAAGGCATTAATTTCAGGTCTTATGAGATGGGTGACATGATTTAGGTTCTCTATATTATTCGCATTTATTCTATCCTTCAAAAGACCCCATAAAAATGCATCCATTGGGGTTGGATCAGGACTGTTCGGAGACCTTTCAATAGGAGCATCTCCTCCTATCCAGTCGCCTAATCGTTAGTGGTGCTATAGTTTGTATACAGCGGCGTTCACTTGCAAGCCGTTTCAGTTTTTTACAAATTTGGATGCTAACTTAAATTTTTCCAATTTCTCGAAAGCTGGACATATAAACAGATTAATATTTACAAGGTAAGTTAAGGGCTACCAGCAGTATATTTTGTATCCAGCGAAGTTCGCTTGCAAGCCGTTTCAGTTCTTTACAAATTTGGCTGCTAACTTAAATTTTTCCAATTTCTCGAAAACTAGACATTTAAACAGATTAATATTTACAAGGTAAGTTAAGGGCTACTAGCAGTATAGTTTGTATCCAGCGAAGTTCGCTTGCAAGCCGTTTCAATATTTTACAAATTTGGTAGCTAACTTAAATTTTTCCAATTTCTCGAAAACTAGACATATAAACAGATTAATATTTACAACATAGGTTAAGGGCTACTAGCACTATAGTTTGTATACAGCGGCGTTCACTTGCAATTCTGAACGTAATTTATGTAATGTATCCTATACCCAAATTCAACAGTTTTCGAGATATTGACATTTGAAAATTGGCAGGACCCAGTATTTCGAATAACTAAAAATGCAGGAATGAAACGGGTGATTTGAAAAAGCAGAATTTTAATTCAAAAACATCAGACGAAAAATACAGATTATTTATAACAACATGTAGGTAACAAAATATAGGTACTAAAATAGAACTGATACTACCTATTATAGTTTTAATTTCAACACTTTAGTTTTCTTACATTGTTAGACACTAAATATTGAACTGCTCGACTGGACCGCCACTTACCTCAATGCATTTTATTAAAATTCTTAGCTTTTCCAGTGAATTCCTAATGGACTCCGAATAATTTTGATTTAAGGCATTAATTTCAGTTCTTATGAGATGGGTGACATGATTTAGGTTCTCTATATTATTCGCATTTATTCTATCCTTCAAAAGACTCCATAAAAATGCATCCATTGGGGTTGGATCAGGACTGTTTGGAGGCCTTTTAATAGGAGCACCTCCTCCAATCCAGTCGCCAAATCGTTAGTAGTGCTATAGTTTGTAGACAGCGGCGTTCACTTGCAAGCCGTTTCAGTTTTTTACAAATTTGGCTGCTAACTTAAATTTTTCCAATTTCTCGAAAGCTAGACATATAAACAGATTAATATTTACAAGGTAAGTTAAGGGCTACTAGCAGTATAGTTTGTATCCAGCGAAGTTCGCTTGCAAGCCGTTTCAGTTTTTACAAATTTGGCTGCTAACTTAAATTTTTCCAATTTCTCGAAGACTAGACATATAAACAGATTAATATTTACAACATAGGTTAAGGGCTACTAGCACTATAGTTTGTATACAGCGGCGTTCACTTGCAATCCGTTTCAGTTTTTTACAAATTTGGCTGCTAACTTAAATTTTTCCAATTTCTCGGAAGCTAGACATATAAACAGATTAATATTTACAAGGTAAGTTAAGGGCTACTAGCAGTATAGTTTGTATCCAGCGAAGTTCGCTTGCAAGCCGTTTCAGTTTTTACAAATTTGGCTGCTAACTTAAATTTTTCCAATTTCTCGAAGACTAGACATATAAACAGATTAATATTTACAACATAGGTTAAGGGCTACTAGCACTATAGTTTGTATACAGCGGCGTTCACTTGCAATTCTGAACGTAATTTATGTAATATATCCTATACCCAAATTCAACAGTTTTAGAGATATTGACATTTGAAAATTGGCAGGACCCAGTATTTCGAATATCTAAAAATGCAGGAATGAAACGGGTGATTTGAAAAAGCAGAATTTTAATTCAAAAACTTCAGATGAAAATACAGATTATTTATAACAACATGTAGGTAACAAAATATACTAAAATAGAACTGATACTACCTATTATAGTTTTAATTTTAACACTTTAGTTTTCTTACATTGTTAGACACTAAATATTGAACTGCTCGACCGGACCACCAATTACCTCAATGCATTTTATTAAAATTCTTAGCTTTTCCAGTGAATTCCTAATGGACTCCGAATAATTTTGATTTAAGGCATTAATTTCAGGTCTTATGAGATGGGTGACATGATTTAGGTTCTCTATATTATTCGCATTTATTCTATCCTTCAAAAGACCCCATAAAAATGCATCCATTGGGGTTGGATCAGGACTGTTCGGAGACCTTTCAATAGGAGCATCTCCTCCTATCCAGTCGCCTAATCGTTAGTGGTGCTATAGTTTGTATACAGCGGCGTTCACTTGCAAGCCGTTTCAGTTTTTTACAAATTTCGATGCTAACTTAAATTTTTCCAATTTCACGAAAGCTGGACATATAAACAGATTAATATTTACAAGGTAAGTTAAGGGCTACCAGCAGTATATTTTGTATCCAGCGAAGTTCGCTTGCAAGCCGTTTCAGTTCTTTACAAATTTGGCTGCTAACTTAAATTTTTCCAATTTCTCGAAAACTAGACATTTAAACAGATTAATATTTACAAGGTAAGTTAAGGGCTACTAGCAGTATAGTTTGTATCCAGCGAAGTTCGCTTGCAAGCCGTTTCAATATTTTACAAATTTGGTAGCTAACTTAAATTTTTCCAATTTCTCGAAAACTAGACATATAAACAGATTAATATTTACAACATAGGTTAAGGGCTACTAGCACTATAGTTTGTATACAGCGGCGTTCACTTGCAATTCTGAACGTAATTTATGTAATATATCCTATACCCAAATTCAACAGTTTTCGAGATATTGACATTTGAAAATTGGCAGGACCCAGTATTTCGAATAACTAAAAATGCAGGAATGAAACGGGTGATTTGAAAAAGCAGAATTTTAATTCAAAAACATCAGACGAAAAATACAGATTATTTATAACAACATGTAGGTAACAAAATATAGGTACTAAAATAGAACTGATACTACCTATTATAGTTTTAATTTCAACACTTTAGTTTTCTTACATTGTTAGACACTAAATATTGAACTGCTCGACTGGACCGCCACTTACCTCAATGCATTTTATTAAAATTCTTAGCTTTTCCAGTGAATTCCTAATGGACTCCGAATAATTTTGATTTAAGGCATTAATTTCAGTTCTTATGAGATGGGTGACATGATTTAGGTTCTCTATATTATTCGCATTTATTCTATCCTTCAAAAGACCCCATAAAAATGCATCCATTGGGGTTGGATCAGGACTGTTTGGAGGCCTTTTAATAGGAGCATCTGCTCCAATCCAGTCGCCAAATCCTTAGTAGTGCTATAGTTTGTATACAGCGGCGTTCACTTGCAAGCCGTTTCAGTTTTTTACAAATTTGGCTGCTAACTTAAATTTTTCCAATTTCTCGAAAGCTAGACATATAAACAGATTAATATTTACAAGGTAAGTTAAGGGCTACTAGCAGTATAGTTTGTATCCAGCGAAGTTCGCTTGCAAGCCGTTTCAGTTTTTACAAATTTGGCTGCTAACTTAAATTTTTCCAATTTCTCGAAGACTAGACATATAAACAGATTAATATTTACAAGGTAAGTTAAGGGCTACTAGCAGTATAGTTTGTATCCAGCGAAGTTCGCTTGCAAGCCGTTTCAGTTTTTACAAATTTGGCTGCTAACTTAAATTTTTCCAATTTCTCGAAGACTAGACATATAAACAGATTAATATTTACAACATAGGTTAAGGGCTACTAGCACTATAGTTTGTATACAGCGGCGTTCACTTGCAATCCGTTTCAGTTTTTTACAAATTTGGCTGCTAACTTAAATTTTTCCAATTTCTCGGAAGCTAGACATATAAACAGATTAATATTTACAAGGTAAGTTAAGGGCTACTAGCAGTATAGTTTGTATCCAGCGAAGTTCGCTTGCAAGCCGTTTCAGTTTTTACAAATTTGGCTGCTAACTTAAATTTTTCCAATTTCTCGAAGACTAGACATATAAACAGATTAATATTTACAACATAGGTTAAGGGCTACTAGCACTATAGTTTGTATACAGCGGCGTTCACTTGCAATTCTGAACGTAATTTATGTAATATATCCTATACCCAAATTCAACAGTTTTAGAGATATTGACATTTGAAAATTGGCAGGACCCAGTATTTCGAATATCTAAAAATGCAGGAATGAAACGGGTGATTTGAAAAAGCAGAATTTTAATTCAAAAACTTCAGATGAAAATACAGATTATTTATAACAACATGTAGGTAACAAAATATACTAAAATAGAACTGATACTACCTATTATAGTTTTAATTTTAACACTTTAGTTTTCTTACATTGTTAGACACTAAATATTGAACTGCTCGACCGGACCACCAATTACCTCAATGCATTTTATTAAAATTCTTAGCTTTTCCAGTGAATTCCTAATGGACTCCGAATAATTTTGATTTAAGGCATTAATTTCAGGTCTTATGAGATGGGTGACATGATTTAGGTTCTCTATATTATTCGCATTTATTCTATCCTTCAAAAGACCCCATAAAAATGCATCCATTGGGGTTGGATCAGGACTGTTCGGAGACCTTTCAATAGGAGCATCTCCTCCTATCCAGTCGCCTAATCGTTAGTGGTGCTATAGTTTGTATACAGCGGCGTTCACTTGCAAGCCGTTTCAGTTTTTTACAAATTTGGATGCTAACTTAAATTTTTCCAATTTCTCGCAAGCTGGACATATAAACAGATTAATATTTACAAGGTAAGTTAAGGGCTACCAGCAGTATATTTTGTATCCAGCGAAGTTCGCTTGCAAGCCGTTTCAGTTTTTTACAAATTTGGCTGCTAACTTAAATTTTTCCAATTTCTCGAAAACTAGACATTTAAACAGATTAATATTTACAAGGTAAGTTAAGGGCTACTAGCAGTATAGTTTGTATCCAGCGAAGTTCGCTTGCAAGCCGTTTCAATATTTTACAAATTTGGTAGCTAACTTAAATTTTTCCAATTTCTCGAAAACTAGACATATAAACAGATTAATATTTACAACATAGGTTAAGGGCTACTAGCACTATAGTTTGTATACAGCGGTGTTCACTTGCAATTCTGAACGTAATTTATGCAATGTATCCTATACCCAAATTCAACAGTTTTCGAGATATTGACATTTGAAAATTGGCAGGACCCAGTATTTCGAATAACTAAAAATGCAGGAATGAAACGGGTGATTTGAAAAAGCAGAATTTTAATTCAAAAACATCAGACGAAAAATACAGATTATTTATAAGAACATGTAGGTAACAAAATATAGGTACTAAAATAGAACTGATACTACCTATTATAGTTTTAATTTCAACACTTTAGTTTTCTTACATTGTTAGACACTAAATATTGAACTGCTCGACTGGACCGCCACTTACCTCAATGCATTTTATTAAAATTCTTAGCTTTTCCAGTGAATTCCTAATGGACTCCGAATAATTTTGATTTAAGGCATTAATTTCAGTTCTTATGAGATGGGTGACATGATTTAGGTTCTCTATATTATTCGCATTTATTCTATCCTTCAAAAGACCCCATAAAAATGCATCCATTGGGGTTGGATCAGGACTGTTTGGAGGCCTTTTAATAGGAGCATCTCCTCCAATCCAGTCGCCAAATCGTTAGTAGTGCTATAGTTTGTATACAGCGGCGTTCACTTGCAAGCCGTTTCAGTTTTTTACAAATTTGGCTGCTAACTTAAATTTTTCCAATTTCTCGAAAGCTAGACATATAAACAGATTAATATTTACAAGGTGTTAAGGGCTACTAGCAGTATAGTTTGTATCCAGCGAAGTTCGCTTGCAAGCCGTTTCAGTTTTTACAAATTTGGCTGCTAACTTAAATTTTTCCAATTTCTCGAAGACTAGACATATAAACAGATTAATATTTACAACATAGGTTAAGGGCTACTAGCACTATAGTTTGTATACAGCGGCGTTCACTTGCAATTCTGAACGTAATTTATGTAATATATCCTATACCCAAATTCAACAGTTTTAGAGATACTGACATTTGAAAATTGGCAGGACCCAGTATTTCGAATATCTAAAAATGCAGGAATGAAACGGGTGATTTGAAAAAGAAGAATTTTAATTCAAAAACTTCAGATGAAAATACAGATTATTTATAACAACATGTAGGTAACAAAATATACTAAAATAGAACTGATACTACCTATTATAGTTTTAATTTTAACACTTTAGTTTTCTTACATTGTTAGACACTAAATATTGAACTGCTCGACCGGACCACCAATTACCTCAATGCATTTTATTAAAATTCTTAGCTTTTCCAGTGAATTCCTAATGGACTCCGAATAATTTTGATTTAAGGCATTAATTTCAGGTCTTATGAGATGGGTGACATGATTTAGGTTCTCTATATTATTCGCATTTATTCTATCCTTCAAAAGACCCCATAAAAATGCATCCATTGGGGTTGGATCAGGACTGTTCGGAGACCTTTCAATAGGAGCATCTCCTCCTATCCAGTCGCCTAATCGTTAGTGGTGCTATAGTTTGTATACAGCGGCGTTCACTTGCAAGCCGTTTCAGTTTTTTACAAATTTGGATGCTAACTTAAATTTTTCCAATTTCTCGAAAGCTGGACATATAAACAGATTAATATTTACAAGGTAAGTTAAGGGCTACTAGCAGTATAGTTTGTATCCAGCGAAGTTCGCTTGCAAGCCGTTTCAGTTTTTACAAATTTGGCTGCTAACTTAAATTTTTCCAATTTCTCGAAGACTAGACATATAAACAGATTAATATTTACAACATAGGTTAAGGGCTACTAGCACTATAGTTTGTATACAGCGGCGTTCACTTGCAAGCCGTTTCAGTTTTTTACAAATTTGGCTGCTAACTTAAATTTTTCCAATTTCTCGAAAGCTAGACATATAAACAGATTAATATTTACAAGGTAAGTTAAGGGCTACTAGCAGTATAGTTTGTATCCAGCGAAGTTCGCTTGCAAGCCGTTTCAGTTTTTACAAATTTGGCTGCTAACTTAAACTTTTCCAATTTCTCGAAGACTAGACATATAAACAGATTAATATTTACAACATAGGTTAAGGGCTACTAGCACTATAGTTTGTATACAGCGGCGTTCACTTGCAAGCCGTTTCAGTTTTTTACAAATTTGGCTGCTAACTTAAATTTTTCCAATTTCTCGGAAGCTAGACATATAAACAGATTAATATTTACAAGGTAAGTTAAGGGCTACTAGCAGTATAGTTTGTATCCAGCGAAGTTCGCTTGCAAGCCGTTTCAGTTTTTACAAATTTGGCTGCTAACTTAAATTTTTCCAATTTCTCGAAGACTAGACATATAAACAGATTAATATTTACAAAATAGGTTAAGGGCTACTAGCACTATAGTTTGTATACAGCGGCGTTCACTTGCAATTCTGAACGTAATTTATGTAATATATCCTATACCCAAATTCAACAGTTTTAGAGATATTGACATTTGAAAATTGGCAGGACCCAGTATTTCGAATATCTAAAAATGCAGGAATGAAACGGGTGATTTGAAAAAGCAGAATTTTAATTCAAAAACTTCAGATGAAAATACAGATTATTTATAACAACATGTAGGTAACAAAATATACTAAAATAGAACTGATACTACCTATTATAGTTTTAATTTTAACACTTTAGTTTTCTTACATTGTTAGACACTAAATATTGAACTGCTCGACCGGACCACCAATTACCTCAATGCATTTTATTAAAATTCTTAGCTTTTCCAGTGAATTCCTAATGGACTCCGAATAATTTTGATTTAAGGCATTAATTTCAGGTCTTATGAGATGGGTGACATGATTTAGGTTCTCTATATTATTCGCATTTATTCTATCCTTCAAAAGACCCCATAAAAATGCATCCATTGGGGTTGGATCAGGACTGTTCGGAGACCTTTCAATAGGAGCATCTCCTCCTATCCAGTCGCCTAATCGTTAGTGGTGCTATAGTTTGTATACAGCGGCGTTCACTTGCAAGCCGTTTCAGTTTTTTATAAATTTGGATGCTAACTTAAATTTTTCCAATTTCTCGAAAGCTGGACATATAAACAGATTAATATTTACAAGGTAAGTTAAGGGCTACCAGCAGTATATTTTGTATCCAGCGAAGTTCGCTTGCAAGCCGTTTCAGTTTTTTACAAATTTGGCTGCTAACTTAAATTTTTCCAATTTCTCGAAAACTAGACATTTAAACAGATTAATATTTACAAGGTAAGTTAAGGGCTACTAGCAGTATAGTTTGTATCCAGCGAAGTTCGCTTGCAAGCCGTTTCAATATTTTACAAATTTGGTAGCTAACTTAAATTTTTCCAATTTCTCGAAAACTAGACATATAAACAGATTAATATTTACAACATAGGTTAAGGGCTACTAGCACTATAGTTTGTATACAGCGGCGTTCACTTGCAATTCTGAACGTAATTTATGTAATGTATCCTATACCCAAATTCAACAGTTTTCGAGATATTGACATTTGAAAATTGGCAGGACCCAGTATTTCGAATAACTAAAAATGCAGGAATGAAACGGGTGATTTGAAAAAGCAGAATTTTAATTCAAAAACATCAGACGAAAAATACAGATTATTTATAACAACATGTAGGTAACAAAATATAGGTACTAAAATAGAACTGATACTACCTATTATAGTTTTAATTTCAACACTTTAGTTTTCTTACATTGTTAGACACTAAATATTGAACTGCTCGACTGGACCGCCACTTACCTCAATGCATTTTATTAAAATTCTTAGCTTTTCCAGTGAATTCCTAATGGACTCCGAATAATTTTGATTTAAGGCATTAATTTCAGTTCTTATGAGATGGGTGACATGATTTAGGTTCTCTATATTATTCGCATTTATTCTATCCTTCAAAAGACCCCATAAAAATGCATCCATTGGGGTTGGATCAGGACTGTTTGGAGGCCTTTTAATAGGAGCATCTCCTCCAATCCAGTCGCCAAATCGTTAGTAGTGCTATAGTTTGTATACAGCGGCGTTCACTTGCAAGCCGTTTCAGTTTTTTACAAATTTGGCTGCTAACTTAAATTTTTCCAATTTCTCGAAAGCTAGACATATAAACAGATTAATATTTACAAGGTGTTAAGGGCTACTAGCAGTATAGTTTGTATCCAGCGAAGTTCGCTTGCAAGCCGTTTCAGTTTTTACAAATTTGGCTGCTAACTTAAATTTTTCCAATTTCTCGAAGACTAGACATATAAACAGATTAATATTTACAACATAGGTTAAGGGCTACTAGCACTATAGTTTGTATACAGCGGCGTTCACTTGCAATTCTGAACGTAATTTATGTAATATATCCTATACCCAAATTCAACAGTTTTAGAGATATTGACATTTGAAAATTGGCAGGACCCAGTATTTCGAATATCTAAAAATGCAGGAATGAAACGGGTGATTTGAAAAAGAAGAATTTTAATTCAAAAACTTCAGATGAAAATACAGATTATTTATAACAACATGTAGGTAACAAAATATACTAAAATAGAACTGATACTACCTATTATAGTTTTAATTTTAACACTTTAGTTTTCTTACATTGTTAGACACTAAATATTGAACTGCTCGACCGGACCACCAATTACCTCAATGCATTTTATTAAAATTCTTAGCTTTTCCAGTGAATTCCTAATGGACTCCGAATAATTTTGATTTAAGGCATTAATTTCAGGTCTTATGAGATGGGTGACATGATTTAGGTTCTCTATATTATTCGCATTTATTCTATCCTTCAAAAGACCCCATAAAAATGCATCCATTGGGGTTGGATCAGGACTGTTCGGAGACCTTTCAATAGGAGCATCTCCTCCTATCCAGTCGCCTAATCGTTAGTGGTGCTATAGTTTGTATACAGCGGCGTTCACTTGCAAGCCGTTTCAGTTTTTTACAAATTTGGATGCTAACTTAAATTTTTCCAATTTCTCGAAAGCTGGACATATAAACAGATTAATATTTACAAGGTAAGTTAAGGGCTACTAGCAGTATAGTTTGTATCCAGCGAAGTTCGCTTGCAAGCCGTTTCAGTTTTTACAAATTTGGCTGCTAACTTAAATTTTTCCAATTTCTCGAAGACTAGACATATAAACAGATTAATATTTACAACATAGGTTAAGGGCTACTAGCACTATAGTTTGTATATAGCGGCGTTCACTTGCAAGCCGTTTCAGTTTTTTACAAATTTGGCTGCTAACTTAAATTTTTCCAATTTCTCGAAAGCTAGACATATAAACAGATTAATATTTACAAGGTAAGTTAAGGGCTACTAGCAGTATAGTTTGTATTCAGCGAAGTTCGCTTGCAAGCCGTTTCAATATTTTACAAATTTGGTAGCTAACTTAAATTTTTCCAATTTCTCGAAAACTAGACATATAAACAGATTAATATTTACAACATAGGTTAAGGGCTACTAGCACTATAGTTTGTATACAGCGGCGTTCACTTGCAATTCTGAACGTAATTTATGTAATATATCCTATACCAAAATTCAACAGTTTTAGAGATATTGACATTTGAAAATTGGCAGGACCCAGTATTTCGAATATCTAAAAATGCAGGAATGAAACGGGTGATTTGAAAAAGCAGAATTTTAATTCAAAAACTTCAGATGAAAATACAGATTATTTATAACAACATGTAGGTAACAAAATATACTAAAATAGAACTGATACTACCTATTATAGTTTTAATTTTAACACTTTAGTTTTCTTACATTGTTAGACACTAAATATTGAACTGCTCGACCGGACCACCAATTACCTCAATGCATTTTATTAAAATTCTTAGCTTTTCCAGTGAATTCCTAATGGACTCCGAATAATTTTGATTTAAGGCATTAATTTCAGGTCTTATGAGATGGGTGACATGATTTAGGTTCTCTATATTATTCGCATTCATTCTATCCTTCAAAAGACCCCATAAAAATGCATCCATTGGGGTTGAATCAGGACTGTTCGGAGACCTTTCAATAGGAGCATCTCCTCCTATCCAGTCGCCTAATCGTTAGTGGTGCTATAGTTTGTATACAGCGGCGTTCACTTGCAAGCCGTTTCAGTTTTTTACAAATTTGGATGCTAACTTAAATTTTTCCAATTTCTCGAAAGCTGGACATATAAACAGATTAATATTTACAAGGTAAGTTAAGGGCTACCAGCAGTATATTTTGTATCCAGCGAAGTTCGCTTGCAAGCCGTTTCAGTTTTTTACAAATTTGGCTGCTAACTTAAATTTTTCCAATTTCTCGAAAACTAGACATTTAAACAGATTAATATTTACAAGGTAAGTTAAGGGCTACTAGCAGTATAGTTTGTATCCAGCGAAGTTCGCTTGCAAGCCGTTTCAATATTTTACAAATTTGGTAGCTAACTTAAATTTTTCCAATTTCTCGAAAACTAGACATATAAACAGATTAATATTTACAACATAGGTTAAGGGCTACTAGCACTATAGTTTGTATACAGCGGCGTTCACTTGCAATTCTGAACGTAGTTTATGTAATATATCCTATACCCAAATTCAACAGTTTTCGAGATATTGACATTTGAAAATTGGCAGGACCCAGTATTTCGAATAACTAAAAATGCAGGAATGAAACGGGTGATTTGAAAAAGCAGAATTTTAATTCAAAAACATCAGACGAAAAATACAGATTATTTATAACAACATGTAGGTAACAAAATATAGGTACTAAAATAGAACTGATACTACCTATTATAGTTTTAATTTCAACACTTTAGTTTTCTTACATTGTTAGACACTAAATATTGAACTGCTCGACTGGACCGCCACTTACCTCAATGCATTTTATTAAAATTCTTAGCTTTTCCAGTGAATTCCTAATGGACTCCGAATAATTTTGATTTAACACATTAATTTCAGTTCTTATGAGATGGGTGACATGATTTAGGTTCTCTATATTATTCGCATTTATTCTATCCTTCAAAAGACCCCATAAAAATGCATCCATTGGGGTTGGATCAGGACTGTTTGGAGGCCTTTTAATAGGAGCATCTCCTCCAATCCAGTCGCCAAATCGTTAGTAGTGCTATAGTTTGTATACAGCGGCGTTCACTTGTAAGCCGTTTCAGTTTTTTACAAATTTGGCTGCTAACTTAAATTTTTCCAATTTCTCGAAAGCTAGACATATAAACAGATTAATATTTACAAGGTAAGTTAAGGGCTACTAGCAGTATAGTTTGTATCCAGCGAAGTTCGCTTGCAAGCCGTTTCAGTTTTTACAAATTTGGCTGCTAACTTAAATTTTTCCAATTTCTCGAAGACTAGACATATAAACAGATTAATATTTACAACATAGGTTAAGGGCTACTAGCACTATAGTTTGTATACAGCGGCGTTCACTTGCAAGCCGTTTCAGTTTTTTACAAATTTGGCTGCTAACTTAAATTTTTCCAATTTCTCGAAAGCTAGACATATAAACAGATTAATATTTACAAGGTAAGTTAAGGGCTACTAGCAGTATAGTTTGTATCCAGCGAAGTTCGCTTGCAAGCCGTTTCAGTTTTTACAAATTTGGCTGCTAACTTAAATTTTTCCAATTTCTCGAAGACTAGACATATAAACAGATTAATATTTACAACATAGGTTAAGGGCTACTAGCACTATAGTTTGTATACAGCGGCGTTCACTTGCAATTCTGAACGTAATTTATATAATATATCCTATACCCAAATTCAACAGTTTTAGAGATATTGACATTTGAAAATTGGCAGGACCCAGTATTTCGAATATCTAAAAATGCAGGAATGAAACGGGTGATTTGAAAAAGCAGAATTTTAATTCAAAAACTTCAGATGAAAATACAGATTATTTATAACAACATGTAGGTAACAAAATATACTAAAATAGAACTGATACTACCTATTATAGTTTTAATTTTAACACTTTAGTTTTCTTACATTGTTAGACACTAAATATTGAACTGCTCGACCGGACCACCAATTACCTCAATGCATTTTATTAAAATTCTTAGCTTTTCCAGTGAATTCCTAATGGACTCCGAATAATTTTGATTTAAGGCATTAATTTCAGGTCTTATGAGATGGGTGACATGATTTAGGTTCTCTATATTATTCGCATTTATTCTATCCTTCAAAAGACCCCATAAAAATGCATCCATTGGGGTTGGATCAGGACTGTTCGGAGACCTTTCAATAGGAGCATCTCCTCCTATCCAGTCGCCTAATCGTTAGTGGTGCTATAGTTTGTATACAGCGGCGTTCACTTGCAAGCCGTTTCAGTTTTTTACAAATTTGGATGCTAACTTAAATTTTTCCAATTTCTCGAAAGCTGGACATATAAACAGATTAATATTTACAAGGTAAGTTAAGAGCTACCAGCAGTATATTTTGTATCCAGCGAAGTTCGCTTGCAAGCCGTTTCAGTTTTTTACAAATTTGGCTGCTAACTTAAATTTTTCCAATTTCTCGAAAACTAGACATTTAAACAGATTAATATTTACAAGGTAAGTTAAGGGCTACTAGCAGTATAGTTTGTATACAGCGAAGTTCGCTTGCAAGCCGTTTCAATATTTTACAAATTTGGTAGCTAACTTAAATTTTTCCAATTTCTCGAAAACTAGACATATAAACAGATTAATATTTACAACATAGGTTAAGGGCTACTAGCACTATAGTTTGTATACAGCGGCGTTCACTTGCAATTCTGAACGTAATTTATGTAATATATCCTATACCCAAATTCAACAGTTTTCGAGATATTGACATTTGAAAATTGGCAGGACCCAGTATTTCGAATAACTAAAAATGCAGGAATGAAACGGGTGATTTGAAAAAGCAGAATTTTAATTCAAAAATATCAGACGAAAAATACAGATTATTTATAACAACGTGTAGGTAACAAAATATAGGTACTAAAATAGAACTGATACTACCTATTATAGTTTTAATTTCAACACTTTAGTTTTCTTACATTGTTAGACACTAAATATTGAACTGCTCGACTGGACCGCCACTTACCTCAATGCATTTTATTAAAATTCTTAGCTTTTCCAGTGAATTCCTAATGGACTCCGAATAATTTTGATTTAAGGCATTAATTTCAGTTCTTATGAGATGGGTGACATGATTTAGGTTCTCTATATTATTCGCATTTATTCTATCCTTCAAAAGACCCCATAAAAATGCATCCATTGGGGTTGGATCAGGACTGTTTGGAGGCCTTTTAATAGGAGCATCTCCTCCAATCCAGTCGCCAAATCGTTAGTAGTGCTATAGTTTGTATACAGCGGCGTTCACTTGCAAGCCGTTTCAGTTTTTTACAAATTTGGCTGCTAACTTAAATTTTTCCAATTTCTCGAAAGCTAGACATATAAACAGATTAATATTTACAAGGTAAGTTAAGGGCTACTAGCAGTATAGTTTGTATCCAGCGAAGTTCGCTTGCAAGCCGTTTCAGTTTTTACAAATTTGGCTGCTAACTTAAATTTTTCCAATTTCTCGAAGACTAGACATATAAACAGATTAATATTTACAACATAGGTTAAGGGCTACTAGCACTATAGTTTGTATACAGCGGCGTTCACTTGCAAGCCGTTTCAGTTTTTTACAAATTTGGCTGCTAACTTAAATTTTTCCAATTTCTCGAAAGCTAGACATATAAACAGATTAATATTTACAAGGTAAGTTAAGGGCTACTAGCAGTATAGTTTGTATCCAGCGAAGTTCGCTTGCAAGCCGTTTCAGTTTTTACAAATTTGGCTGCTAACTTAAATTTTTCCAATTTCTCGAAGACTAGACATATAAACAGATTATTTACAACATAGGTTAAGGGCTACTAGCACTATAGTTTGTATACAGCGGCGTTCACTTGCAATTCTGAACGTAATTTATGTAATATATCCTATACCCAAATTCAACAGTTTTAGAGATATTGACATTCGAAAATTGGCAGGACCCAGTATTTCGAATATCTAAAATGCAGGAATGAAACGGGTGATTTGAAAAAGCAGAATTTTAATTCAAAAACTTCAGATGAAAATACAGATTATTTATAACAACATGTAGGTAACAAAATATACTAAAATAGAACTGATACTACCTATTATAGTTTTAATTTTAACACTTTAGTTTTCTTACATTGTTAGACACTAAATATTGAACTGCTCGACCGGACCACCAATTACCTCAATGCATTTTATTAAAATTCTTAGCTTTTCCAGTGAATTCCTAATGGACTCCGAATAATTTTGATTTAAGGCATTAATTTCAGGTCTTATGAGATGGGTGACATGATTTAGGTTCTCTATATTATTCGCATTTATTCTATCCTTCAAAAGACCCCATAAAAATGCATCCATTGGGGTTGGATCAGGACTGTTCGGAGACCTTTCAATAGGAGCATCTCCTCCTATCCAGTCGCCTAATCGTTAGTGGTGCTATAGTTTGTATACAGCGGCGTTCACTTGCAAGCCGTTTCAGTTTTTTACAAATTTGGATGCTAACTTAAATTTTTCCAATTTCTCGAAAGCTGGACATATAAACAGATTAATATTTACAAGGTAAGTTAAGGGCTACCAGCAGTATATTTTGTATCCAGCGAAGTTCGCTTGCAAGCCGTTTCAGTTTTTTACAAATTTGGCTGCTAACTTAAATTTTTCCAATTTCTCGAAAACTAGACATTTAAACAGATTAATATTTACAAGGTAAGTTAAGGGCTACTAGCAGTATAGTTTGTATCCAGCGAAGTTCGCTTGCAAGCCGTTTCAATATTTTACAAATTTGGTAGCTAACTTAAATTTTTCCAATTTCTCGAAAACTAGACATATAAACAGATTAATATTTACAACATAGGTTAAGGGCTACTAGCACTATAGTTTGTATACAGCGGCGTTCACTTGCAATTCTGAACGTAATTTATGTAATATATCCTATACCCAAATTCAACAGTTTTCGAGATATTGACATTTGAAAATTGGCAGGACCCAGTATTTCGAATAACTAAAAATGCAGGAATGAAACGGGTGATTTGAAAAAGCAGAATTTTAATTCAAAAACATCAGACGAAAAATACAGATTATTTATAACAACATGTAGGTAACAAAATATAGGTACTAAAATAGAACTGATACTACCTATTATAGTTTTAATTTCAACACTTTAGTTTTCTTACATTGTTAGACACTAAATATTGAACTGCTCGACTGGACCGCCACTTACCTCAATGCATTTTATTAAAATTCTTAGCTTTTCCAGTGAATTCCTAATGGACTCCGAATAATTTTGATTTAAGGCATTAATTTCAGTTCTTATGAGATGGGTGACATGATTTAGGTTCTCTATATTATTCGCATTTATTCTATCCTTCAAAAGACCCCATAAAAATGGATCCATTGGGGTTGGATCAGGACTGTTTGGAGGCCTTTTAATAGGAGCATCTCCTCCAATCCAGTCGCCAAATCGTTAGTAGTGCTATAGTTTGTATACAGCGGCGTTCACTTGCAAGCCGTTTCAGTTTTTTACAAATTTGGCTGCTAACTTAAATTTTTCCAATTTCTCGAAAGCTAGACATATAAACAGATTAATATTTACAAGGTAAGTTAAGGGCTACTAGCAGTATAGTTTGTATCCAGCGAAGTTCGCTTGCAAGCCGTTTCAGTTTTTACAAATTTGGCTGCTAACTTAAATTTTTCCAATTTCTCGAAGACTAGACATATAAACAGATTAATATTTACAACATAGGTTAAGGGCTACTAGCACTATAGTTTGTATACAGCGGCATTCACTTGCAAGCCGTTTCAGTTTTTTAGAAATTTGGCTGCTAACTTAAATTTTTCCAATTTCTCGAAAACTAGACATTTAAACAGATTAATATTTACAAGGTAAGTTAAGGGCTACTAGCAGTATAGTTTGTATCCAGCGAAGTTCGCTTGCAAGCCGTTTCAATATTTTACATATTTGGTAGCTAACTTAAATTTTTCCAATTTCTCGAAAACTAGACATATAAACAGATTAATATTTACAACATAGGTTAAGGGCTACTAGCACTATAGTTTGTATACAGCGGCGTTCACTTGCAATTCTGAACGTAATTTATGTAATATATCCTATACCCAAATTCAACAGTTTTCGAGATATTGACATTTGAAAATTGGCAGGACCCAGTATTTCGAATAACTAAAAATGCAGGAATGAAACGGGTGATTTGAAAAAGCAGAATTTTAATTCAAAAACATCAGACGAAAAATACAGATTATTTATAACAACATGTAGGTAACAAAATATAGGTACTAAAATAGAACTGATATTATAGTTTTAATTTCAACACTTTAGTTTTCTTACATTGTTAGACACTAAATATTGAACTGCTCGACTGGACCGCCACTTACCTCAATGCATTTTATTAAAATTCTTAGCTTTTCCAGTGAATTCCTAATGGACTCCGAATAATTTTGATTTAAGGCATTAATTTCAGTTCTTATGAGATGGGTGACATGATTTAGGTTCTCTATATTATTCGCATTTATTCTATCCTTCAAAAGACCCCATAAAAATGCATCCATTGGGGTTGGATCAGGACTGTTTGGAGGCCTTTTAATAGGAGCATCTCCTCCAATCCAGTCGCCAAATCGTTAGTAGTGCTATAGTTTGTATACAGCGGCGTTCACTTGCAAGCCGTTTCAGTTTTTTACAAATTTGGCTGCTAACTTAAATTTTTCCAATAGTCTATAGTTACCTAAAGATGTCGGCTAAATTACAGGTACTGGTAATTTTGGCCCACAGATCCACTAGCGTGTAACTCGTGGAAAATGTTGTGAGCAGGTGTAAACAAGTTGAAATAATTAGTTTTACGATTTGGTTGATAATAATCTAAATTACTGCTTGTTAACATGTTTAAAATTTTGTTAGGAGTGACATTTTTACGTATCTTGCAAAATGTTGTCAATTTGTCCTCTTCTAAACCTCATCCGTGGACATACTGTATATCCCGGGTAACGCCTGTGCATCGCATGAGGCGATCCATTGCTTATAGGTGAGTGCATTTGTTAGAAACGCTATAAGAGCATCTAAAACAGCGCGTGCCGAGACGATGCGGAGTTGATGTTGTAAATGAGTGGCAACCGTTATTCTTCTTGAACTGTAATAGAAAAAGACAATTTTGTTTAAAAGATTATTATTACTGAATGCAAAGAACGAAAATTTCTCAATTAATTACTTTTAATTTTACCTTTATATTTTTTATTTATTCATCTGTCTATCATATCATGAAGACATTTATTATCTTTCAGACGTCCCTTTGGTATCTTTAGAACTTGGTAGCACATTAAATGGCAGCACCATCAAAGAAGGAGTCGACGTTTACTTCGAATGCAACATCAAGTCCAATCCGTGGGTCTACAAAGTTAGTTGGAGACATAATGTAAGTTAGGCAATAAGCCATTTTCATGTTTACCAGTTTCCTAACTTTCCGACAATAAGTTTGTACTTCAATATCTAATTGTAACTTTATTCATATAGCTTATTATAAAACAATTTAATATAAGAGTTAAATGGGTATTAAGTTTGGTTATTTGGAGTTATAATATTAATAAATTAACTAATAATAATTAATAAATAATCTAGAAAAAAACCTTAAATATATTTTGATAAGCAACGATTTCTTAAGATACGCATACGTTTCCTGAAATGACCACCAGTTCTACATATTATCTTTATTATACTCGAGACAGACAGACGAACTTCGCTACCAAAATTTTCGTTTCGACAAAGGGTCAGTTAATGCAGCAAGGTTAAACAGTATAAACGTGATATAATATAAACAAAAAAGGGTGTAGAAAATTATAGATGTAAATAAATGATACAATCACAATCCGAAAATCAACTTTTCAACCTGATAAATCAATAAGCGTTTGTAAAAGCTGTCACGGTTTTTTCACAAAAATAAAATATATTATATACTAATATATAATACATAATACTTTTGAACGTTCCAGCGACGGCAGCTGTTCATCGGTGAGCACTAGGTTATGAGTTAGTAGTGTGGATCACTTTTCTAACAAGGCGCCACCCAATCTATACAACTTGCTTTAAGTAAAAAAGAACCCCCAGACTGGGAGATGAACTCTTAGAAAAGAAGGTGTTAAAATAAAAGCAGATTACTATTGACTAAATTTAATAAGTATTCCAGTACTTATTTCCGGAAAAAAATTATTTAACACTAAAAAAATAACGCTTCTGATCGCAGAATTTCAGTTCTTAAAATACCCCCCACCCCAACTTAATTACGCATTCGAATGGTTGATTGATCAATCAAATTGACACGCACAAAAAAATATAACAGTAATATCAAATCAGACAAGTTTTACATAAGAGAATAATTTATGAAGTTAATATCATTTAAAGCATGGCAGATCATATTTGACTGATATTAATTCATACAAATACATGGAATATACTGGCCTTTGCTATCAGCATATTTCTTTGGCATCCATAAATGGTTTGTGTTTGTCCGGAATTTCTCAGGAACTAACCACGAAATACGTATTATTCAGGCAGGAAACATAAGTAGATAGGAGGAAAACGTTCTTGAACATTGTACACCAGTGTGTACCCCAACAAAAACTCTCAAAGATATTTTGAGAGTTTTTGAATCAAAACAGGCATTTCTTGACGAAAATACAGAAACTTGAAGGTAGATAAAGGCATATTCTAATGAAAGAAGTGAATGAAGAATGAAGGCATGGAGGAATATGACTTATATACCCTCTTCACCATTCAGCATCGGCACAGTGTCCAAAGAAAAATTGTTAATAAGGTAATAGAAACTCTTAAGACGCGAAAAAACCATTCTATAATAAAAAAACTTAAGATACAAAAGCCCATCCTGGGTAAAGGATGGTTTTCGTGTGTAAAACACCGCACTCGACACACGGACTCGCAGGAAGGTCTCTCTTAGCAACAGAAAAAAAGCCTTGTTGAAGATCCCGCTCAGAATACTCTGAAATGATACGATATTGATTTATTCCAAGTTAAAAAAGATAGCATTCAAAAACTACATTGTATATGCATATTACCATGAGTACTCAAATTTCATACCAAATGAGATACGCAAATCCATTATATTGATTTTTCGCCTTGAAATTAATATGCTTATTTATAATTAAATTTACATAACGTTGTAGCGAACCACTACACTACCCTTCTCCTTAAAAAAAATAGTCTGTGAAGGTAGAAGGTAGACTATTTTTAACAACAGGTTAGATAACATAACAAATTTTAGCTGTCAAAACTTGACAGAAGTCATATACGTCAGATTTTTAGTTTAATAGCTTACGCGTATCACACGTCCTTGCCGAGGTCACAATTTATGTCATATTCAGGAATGTCTTATAAAAACCTCCCGTTGTCGCTTGACGACATACTAAAGTACAACCTGATAATCAGATTAGAAAGGCTAATTAGTAGAACCAAGTAAAATAAAACTATACAGAACGAAAAATAACAAGATAGAAAGAAATTTACATAACGTTGTAGCGAAACGCTAGAAAGCAACGAAAATAAAATCGCACAAACTGGTTCTACTTTGCCTCGTAGAATATTGCAAATTCTATTACAATAAGCCACAATACATTTTTAAACTGCCAACCGTGTGATATGTTCTTGTTTATTGACTCGCAAAGTTAGGAAGAGACATAACGTAACTTAGTCAACAAACTGTTATTTGCCATTTCCCGAGTTTCAAAAGTGATCCTCGGACGCCTTTTAGAAGTTTGCCAGTCAATTTTGGATTCACTTTGGGAACTTTATGTGTAAATAATAAAGTTGTTAGCTTGCTTAAGTGGAAGAGTTTATATTTTTTTGCATTATCTGCTTTGCTTTCAATCAATTATTTAGGACTAAAGAACCTTTTTTGGGTTAAGCTTTAACATTTCGAGGGTTAAATTTGTGGACCTTTCCAACCTTTAAATAATTACGAAACGAAATTTAAAAAGTCACCATTTCATGGTCGGCTTCATGATAAGGAGAGAGCACAATACGAGATGGTCTAGTGGGAAACATGTTTTTTTTGCCAGTTTCACAATAGTTATTTTATGAAACCCAACCCAACAAGCTTTTATTATTTAGATGTACTAAAACGAAAACAATAAGTATAGTTGTTTCATTGTGGTAATGCTAAATGCTGTTTATAAGTGGACGTAGTTAGCGTGGGTGGATCCTAATAAAAGTAGTATCAAAATTATCACTTAAACAGATATAATATATTATGTTAAATTTATTGTCTTAAAAGCTTGTAGCGCGCGAAAAGTTCATAGAGGCATTAATTTCGTTTGGCAAAAATTGTAAGTAGATACCTAGGTATGTATTTTTTTCTTTTCTATTCACGCTATTTAACATAATATATTATATCTGTTTCAGTGATAACTTTGATACTACTTTTATTAGGATCCACCCATGCGAACTACGTCCACTTATAAATAGCATTTAGCATTGCCACAATGAAAAAACTATACTTACTTTTTTCGTTTTAGTACATCTAAATAATAAAAACCTGTTTTTAAAAAGTATTTTTACAAGACTTTATTTTTAAATTTTTAGTTACGTTTTAACCTACGCATTTCTGATAATGCATCACTATTACAAGAAATTTTACCTGTTATCGTATTCTACTCGTCAAATCCTTTCATTTGATGCCCATATCAAGGGGATTGTGAAGAAAAAGGTAATCCGTCATCTTGTGAGTTCAGAATGACGTCAGATAGATTAATCGTATTTTACTCGTCAAATAGTGTTGTAAATATCCGTATTCTTTAGATATCCGGATAATACGGAATCGGAATCAGCTAATATCCGTATCCATTATCCGAATACGAATTCATTTCTTGACCCGCGCGACAGATCATATATACGTATGCATGCAATACTAAAACATTTTCTATCCGGATACACGGCTAGGTAGGTCGATGCGATATCGGTCTCATTGGAAGTCGAAGGTTAGGGATAGGAAGGCACCGTCGGCGTCGTTCGTTCTCGTTTGAATTCGGTTCGGGTGAGGCGGGCCTAGTTTAACCAATGGGTCTCATCCCATATGATACCCGTTACCCCGATAACTATGCTATCTTTTTTTAGGAAAGGTCATTAGAAAGAGAAAGCATAAGATCAAATATGCCACATCGCAGACCGTGTTGTTCGCTTACACTCGATTCCGATTCCGTTTTCTCTTTGCACTTTGAATTAGTATACAGCCGATGCGAATTTATTTTGATTCCGAATCCGTATTCAAGTTCTCGGCCGGTTCCGGATAATCCGGATTCTTTTAATATCCGTATCCAACGGATTTTTGGATACGTATCCTTACATCACTATCGTCAAACACTTTCATTTGATGCCCATATCAAGGGTATTGTGAAGAAAAAGGTAATCCGCCATCTTGTGGCGTCCGCCATGTGAGTTTAGAATGACGTTACATAGCTTATCGTATTCTACTCGTCAAACCCTTTCATTTGATACCCATGTCAAGGGAGTTGGCAAAAAAAAGGTAATCCGCCATCTTGTGGCGGTGGCCATATTGTGTTTAGAATGACGTCACATAGCTTATAGCATTTTACTCGTCAAACCCTTTCATTTGATACCCATATCAAGGAGATTGTAAAGAAAAAGGTAATCCGCCAACTTGGGGCGTCCGCCATATTGGATTTAGAACAATATTAAATATACTATATTGCATTGTCACCGGACTTACATACGTGTACAAAATTTCAAAGGTCTCTCAATCACCCAACCCAACCACACACATGCTAGTGCAACTACTGTGTTGTACTGCTGCAGACAGTCTTATTCGAAGTTAAACCGATTTATTTAATTTGCCAAGATTCAAAATACCTACTTTAGTTTCGTTGATTTCAATAAAGCCAAGGAGCATTGGAACTTTTGTGATCGGCTTTCTGGTTATAAGGTAGTAAAACTAATGTTATGAATGAATAATTCAATCTCCTTTTAATGAATGAAAATTTAAGTTTAAATGTAAGTTATTCACGAAATATTTGTCGAATAAGTAAAAAGAAATAATAATACATAAAGTATTATCATAGGAATATAACACGTAAACTATAACAATATCTATAAACCGACTATTATCCAAAAAGGTGAAATTATCCACATGGCTTTGATGTGTTATATTTAATCATTTCCCTCTTTTATTACGTATAAAAGTTATGGTCATCATAAAGTTGCTTGGCTGTCCTAAATAAATAATATTACGCCTATAAAAAGATACAAGAAAAAAAAGAGGAAACTATTTAAACCTCTGGGGCATAATTGCCAAGAAAATGAATGTCGTGTAGGGGACAAAGAAGAAAAATTTCTTTAATAATAAGGTGGTGACGTGACTCAGTGGATTTTCTGGAGAACAGGAGTTATCTCTTTAGAAAATTATAGTTTTAGTACATAGTGGTATCACGATTTACTGATTAGCCCAATTTATTTATTTATTTTGATGATAGTTTACGCTAAGAATTTAAAAATGGGAAGTAATACAGAATCTAAAGAGTGGTACTTTAATTTGTGTAGCCATTAAAAATCCGTTTGCATTTGATTTGCCTCCATGAATAATGAGCCTAAATTGTAACTATAGTGTGGTTATTCTTATCTGATACGTTTTTACAGGGAAAGCAACTGTACAACAATGTTGCCGCCGGTACGATAGTTAGTAACCAAAGCCTGGTACTTCAATCCATTACAACTGCGAGGGCTGGCCACTACACTTGCGTTGGTCATAATCAGGAAGGAGATGGCGAAAGTAACCCTGTTCAACTAGATGTCAAATGTAAGTAAATTTAAGGCTTATATTGGGAAAATTGAAGAAGAAATGGTACATATGTTTTTAAATCAATATTAAATATTGTGGTATCAACAAAAACTGGACACAAATCCAGACTGTTGAAGTTAAGGCTCAAGTTATGATACATTATTTTTAATAAGATAAATTTTAGTTGGAACTAATTTTTTTCGCATCGTTGTCATCTCACCTTATGTATATAGAAGAGAAAACGCAGTTCATTTTAATACCGTAAGCTGACACAAGAGATTTTATTAAATTAATTTTATACTTTAGCAAATTCTATTAACATTAACAGGCACAAAGGTAATTTTAATTAACTTTATATTAACAAGAAAAATTAAAAATAAGTTTCTTCCATTTCTGGGCTCTATTGTCCTTTCGCCTCTTCTTTTCATTATATTACGTCGGAATGCCTGTAAAACATTAGTTAATAAAAATTGTCACGAAATAAAATAGTATGTCAACTCACCTTTCATAACGAGAGATGGCGCATTAGAGTCTAACCAGTCTATGTGTAGAATAGTCATAGCAGTCAACCTTAACTATTAATACTGCCGAAACGTTGACTGCATCATCTCACCTAGTGCATCAACTCTCCTTCATCTATCCTAAATTTCAAACTTTGGACATATTGGTCTAATTGGGCCGAGGAAAATGTAAAATCTGCCACAGTTCATGTGTTATTTTATCTTTATTTCACTCAGAATAAACACATAACTACTTATTTGAATTAGAATTGTGCGAGTGCAGTGAGGAAATCACATCAAATAATTTTGTAAGAGATTTGCATAGAGTACGTGTATATTGTTTTTATTTAATGTCCCGAGAAATACTTTACCATATCCTTTTAAAATTGCAAATAAGTTTTATAATATCTCCTTTGTTATAGTATACGGATGATGCATGTTATGAAAGTAAAATAGAACCATAAAATGTGATACAAAATAAGCACTGCGCCAAGCTAGGAAAACCTGCAGAAGAATATAAGTCACGTTTACGTTTTTGCATTATCAGATAGGGCATTATACGAAGTGGGCTAAGCTTAATAACAAATCAACTTTTGTACCACAGCTTTGTTTACTATTTTCTGGAATGCAGTTCCATCCAAAGCAAAAGTTGTTATTGTGTATCATATACTATCATTTTTGCTTCGCTACATTTTTTGAAAATACCAGCTGACAAAATAAAATACTAATCTTTGTTTATTTCTGCAAGATACTTTTTCATGTAGCATTGTGTTGGAAAATTTAACTAAAACTCCTTTTACTTACTCGATTTCATCTAACATGTCCTTGTTTAAAATCTAAAAGCGATAATAATGTAGAAGCAAAACCAAGATTTTGGTAAAATGAAAAAATGTAAATCATGTTTTAATATATTTTGAATATAAAACTGCAGAGAACATCGTGTATCGTATTCTCATAAATTGTGAATAAAAATATAGCCTTATTAGTTTAGATTTAGATTTTGGTGAAATGAAAAAATGTAAATCATGTTTTAATATATTTTGAAAATAAAACTGCAGAGAACATCGTGTATCGTATTCTCTTAAATTATGAATACAAATATAGCCTTATTAGTTTAGATTTAGATTTTGGTGAAATAAAAAAATGTAAATCATGTTTTAATATATTTTGAAAATAAAATGCAGAGAACATCGTGTATCGTATTCTCTTAAATTATGAATAAAAATATAGCCTTATTAGTTTAGATTTAGATTTTGGTGAAATAAAAAAATGTAAATCATGTTTTAATATATTTTGAAAATAAAAATGCAGAGAACATCGTGTATCGTATTCTCTTAAATTATGGATACAAAAAAGCTTTATTAGTTTAGATTTAGATATTATGAAATATCTTAGTTTTTACCATGATAAAAATTTTCATAGAAGGGTTTAACTATTAGAATTTTTTTTATTTTTAAGGTTTCCTACAACAAACTACCAAAAAATAGCACTTAAATATATGTCCCCTTCAATTATGCATTTTAGAAAACTTTATCAAATTTTTTGGTTTTTCTTTTAATTTTGCCTTTTCAAAAAGTATAATTTTTTTTAATTCTTTTGTTGGTACCTTACGTCCCTTGTATCTTAAATTTTTTTTGTCTGGACGAGCTTGCGTTACACAAACTCTAATCAAAAATATAATTTTCAAGAAAATCAATATTAAGAGATTTCATTTTTTGCTGACTTTTTTGCAGACACTCTATAATAAGTTTATTAATTTAAGTTTGTGCCATCAGTTTCCTAGAACAAGAACAATATCTCTAGACTGTTATTTTATACATTTAGAATTATGTCCCTATGAATAAAAGCCTCATAGGTAAACATCATGTTTTTATTTTAAGTAGATACTTAAATATCCATTTAAAATTCCAATTTAGTTACAAAAGAGCCTTTGTTGGCGTTAAGAAGAACACTACAAAAGCAAAATAGAATTACAAAAGCTGATAATGCAAAATTAGAATTACACCACGTTGTAAAAACCTACAGACGAATAATAATTAGCTTTTTTATTTTACGCTTTATGAACATTTAATATTTACTTTTTGAATAGTTTTTCGCTAATTTGCACTAAATAAATAAAATTAATAATATTACCTAATTTTTCTAATTTACAACGTAATGATTTTTTTTTTAATAAAGAAACCTCTAGATAATAAATAAAGCATATATTTGGTTTTGTCTTGCAAACAAAACGAAAAATATGGAAAAATGCAAAATAATTTTAAAAGAATGAAATGTTTGTATTTAAATTATTAGAAATGAGAGATCTTTAAGGTTTTCTACTCAGATTAATTGGTTTTTACATATCGGTAAATTAAAATGTTAAATCCACCTAGAAAGGTAAAGTTAATTTTTATACAGCATGTCCAGAAACCATCTTCACAGATGGGAAACTTTTTTCTTTTTGACTTTACGGAAAGAAGTTATTCTTCATAAAAAGTTCTGCTTGTTGAGAAAATAACACTCAAATTACAAATTTTGACCCAGCATAGGTGTCAAAAAAAGTAAAAACAAGAAATGCCGTGGAAGGAAAACAAGCTTTAATTTCAATTGCAAAGTATAAGAAAATGTTATCCAGAACTGAAAAGGGATCGAATGTGAAATTTGACAAAATAACTTTATGGTCATTCATGTGTACCTGTGAATTTAAAAAAAAAAGTATTTTGAAATACTTGTTTTTTAAATAGCATATTACCAAAATAAACAACAATAACATTTTATGAAATACTACACTAAGCTTCAACATGGCGACCGTCTCTTTCCATACAAGCTATTGTACGTCGTGAAAATTCCGCCACTGCATTTCTAACTATCTGAAGAGAAATTTCTTGGACACATCCTCCATGTCACAGCTCTGCAAGAGTGACAGAATTTTTAAACCAGACATTTCTAAAGAGGTGGATTGGACGAAGATCAAAATTGGCTTGGTCACCAAGGTCCCCAGATATAACTCCCCTAGATTTTTCTCATAAAGATCCTTAAAAGAAGAAGTCTGTGCCCACAGATCTTTCGAGAACATAGACCATTTAGCGAGTATTATCAAAGAATGTGTCCAAGGAATTTCCCCTCAGTTGGTTAGAAATGCAGTGGCGGAATTTTTACGACGCACAATAGTTTGTATGGAAAGAAACGGTGGTCATGTTGAAGCTTAGTGTAATATTTCATAAAATGTTATTGTTGTTTATTTTGGTAAAATGTTATTCAAAAAACATGTATTTCAAAACACTTTTTTTAAAAAATTCAAAGGTACATATGAATGACCATTAAGTTAGTTTATCAAATTTTTGCGTCTCTGTTGCATACGTAGTCTTCATTGTGGCACGCCCTATATTTAAAATAATGTTAAGAAAATGTTGACAATTCGTAAAGATGCCAAGTTTTATCTCCATCTAGATTTTTTAATGACGTCATTAGATTAGAATTTAGGCTAATTTAAAGTGCAATCTGCACATATTACAACTTTTAGAAAAATATTTGCCCGCAAAATTTTTTAAAAAATTGTAAACTTTGAAGTAACGATATCCACACCTGTGAGTTCAAAAGTTACTGATAAAAAATATCCAAAATTATATATTTTAATTCTATAGCAGGTTATTTTAGGGAAAAGCTTTTGAGCAGACAGAATAAAACAGTTCCCTCAAGGAAAAAGGTTATGATATTCAAGAACTTTTTATTGCGCATAATATGCGTTGTTAAAGACACAAATACGACACTTTTTTAGAAATGATGCGGCCTTATTTCTAGATTTCATTTATTTATATATTTACTTTAACTTTAATAACAGGTTTCTTTTATGGTGTTGTTTGCTAAAGTTACTAATGAAATAATCCAAAAAAGGTTATGTTTTTATTTTTGTAATTAAATTAGGAACAACCAAAAAAGATATTTCTTGGTCATTTTTATTTGTCGACCAAGAAAATAATAAAAGAAACAAAGCTATTATTTTAACTTGGTCAAAAACAACTCCTTTAATGTACTATATAGAAAAGTATTAAGCTATTTGGTGATTTATGTCGTCTAGTCACACAACCCGCATTCTTTTTATCTTAAAATATATTGTTTTTTCTAACTAAAAGTTTCTTAGATCTTGTAAGAAATATTTCAACTGTTGGTAGAGATGAATAAGAATTTTTGATCTATTAGTTTCAGCTCCAGTTTCACTGAATGTATGTTTTTACTCTGCTTTTACATCGAGCAGAGTCATTAATCACTGATATGTAGATGTGCTATTTTCCATTCATTCGCTGTCCGTGATTGCGATCTGACATGATGAGCGAAGTCGGTAAAAAATATTGTCATATTTTATTTCCTAAAGTGTAATCAATTATGTTAAGATCCTGAATTATATGGATAAGAAAAATGATGTCTTTTGTGTTTTTATGTATTTTTGTTTTCCGCTTCTTCTCCTCAGATTATTTTAACAGCAGGGATCCGTCTACCTAGTGTGCGGTATGTGCAGACGGTCAAAAATAAAAAATAAATTAAAAACGCATATCAAAACTAGTACTGACGTAGCGTAAAGACAACCCGATTTATCTTACAAAAGTTATAAGACTTGTTAAGTCCTATCCAATGCATTGCAATGCATATGTACATATATAGGGTTCTAAATCGAATCTTTATGATATGTTGTCTGTGGACAATAATCGACCAAGGTTCATAACATTTAGGTCCCTGTAATAGGTATATTTCTACCAAATCTATTTAGAATAATACAAAACGTACAGGGATATCCAAATAAAAGTGAACAGGCCTTACAACGTTTTTATTTTTAAAGATGAGAAAAAATGTTAAATATGAAAGCTTTGGGGATTTTTATGGATCGTTCATATAGTATTATCTTATCTGATATCATTCTAAAGGGCTTTTAAGATTTAGTACTGGTTTAATTTAATAAGTCGTCATTAAAAACAAGAATTATTCTGATATTTTAGCGATCTGCTTGGTTTTCAAATGATTTTCATCTTGGAACGAGTTTCTGTAATAATTTTGGTTTTATTATTGTCGAAGTAATTGTAATTTTACGTACTAAAATTGCCATTTTCTTTATAAATTTGCGAAGAAACTCAGAAATAAATATCATAAAACTTAGTTGTCTTATTTTCACACTTGTAAGTCTAAAACTTTTGGTTGGGTTGCCCACTCTTACCGAGTAGCTCAGTGATGAGGAGTTTAATAATAAAGGATCTCCTAAAGGTTTCCTGGATCGCAGTCCTGACCTTTCTACGAACTGTAGCACTCGTAGATAACACGGTGATACGTCCTTTGGAAGGTTGGTCTTACTATCGGTACGATTACTGACCTGCGCTATCTGGACAATATATCGGTCTTCTGGTATCGTGATAATACGAGGACCACTCTGCACTTAGTCTCTTCATAGTGACCAATTGTCCTGCTAAAAGTACTTCTAACAAAATTGAGCTTATTGGCTATCTAATAACGAGTTAGCCCTGTCAAAGTTAGATAACTCGTTTCTTGGCATATTACACGATTGTAGCACTAATTCGTATTAAATACCAGGAAATACTGAACAGCATAAAGGTGCATTTTTTCCAAAATCGAAATTTAACGTGCCAAACAGGGATATCCAAATAAAATGAACAGGCCTAATAACTTTTTTATTTTTAAAGATGGAAAAAATGTTAAAAACACTCAGATTCACTAAGAAGGTTTAAGATTTAGTACTGGTTTAAATTAAGATCTTATAGTTGATCAGTTATGTTTTGATTGGTTTTTGTCCTGTCATTGTTAATAAGTAGTCATTAAAAACTTATGAATTATTCTGATATTTCAGCGATTTTCTTGGTTTCCAAATGATTTTTATCTTGGAACGAGTTGCTGTAATGAATTTAGATCTATAATTGTCGAAAGTACGTACTAAAATTCACCTTTTCTTTATAAATTTGCGAAAAAGCTCATTAATAAATTCATAGTATAAAACTTAGTTGTCTTATTCTTACACTTGTCAGTTTAAAACTTTTGGTTGTCAGATTAGACCGGACTAGCGTTGGAGAATCTGGCTAGAAAGTTTTTGGGGATTTTTATGGATCTTTAACATATCTTATCAGCAAAACAATTGAGCATCGAATAAAAAAAATATAGTATAAAACATCGATTTTCTCGCTTATTTTAAATTGAATGGTATGATTTTTATCATATTTTTGGATTCTAGGAGAAATTCTAGACATTTTTTATATAACATGCCCATCCAAATACCCATCGAATCATCCAAATGAACTTCATCTAAATTTAGCCACAATAACTCTGTAAACATCAATCGATGCCGCTCTTCATTCGCGGTAACTGCATCTCCTACCTCGAAAAAAAAACGTCTATTTTCATAAAATTTCTGAATAATAACCAAACGTTTTTAAAGCATGTATTTAGCCATGATGAATTGTCAGAGTATGCTAAACACAAATGACAACTATACTCCGATTGCCGAACAGATGGAGCAGTGAACAACTGCAAAATACGCGCGCTGGCGCAATTTACGCACCTGATGCCAATGTTTTTAATTTATCACATTCTAGAAAACGAGATTTGGCCTACCATTATCTATGAAAACTCGCTCGTCTAACCAGGCATCTCTTGCTACGCGTCGATTTCGCAGTTTTATTGCTCCATCTGTTCGGCGGCTTAACTTAAGTGACATTTATAATATTTTAAACATGGTTGCCATTTTATTTTAAAATCATACCATTCTTATTGGAAAATCCTTTACTATATTTTTTTTATTCGATTATCAATTGTTTTGCTGATAAGATATATGAATGATCCATAAAAATCCCCAAAACTTTCATATTTAACTTTTTTCCCATCTTTAAAAATAAAAAGTTATAAGGCCTGTTCATTTTTATTTAGATATCCCTGTACATACTAATTTTATATTGTTAATATGGGGCGGGGTATATCAAAATAATCAAAAGGAAGTATACTTTTTTTGGTTATGTTCAGTAATAAAAACGGTCTGGCTCATTTTACAAGACCACGACGTCAATCTCTTTCTTGGACTGTTGCTAGTGGAGAACTCTCGTTTTCCAAATTAAAAATCATTTATCTAAAACCAAATAGGAGTTAAAAAAAACTTTCCAATTTGTTCATTATTTAAAACATATTGGACAGGGGGGACTTAAACAGCCTTGTCACACAGTTCGCAAAAACAAAAGCATGAAGAGCCCCTTTTATTTAAATTTATTTAAAATATTTGTAATAGTCTATTTGTTTATTTATATTTGTGTTTATTTTTGTTTTAGTCGTAATTCTAACTACCTTTGTTAAAGAAATTTAATTATTTTGCAAAATTTCAAATAGACGTAAAAAAGGACAGCATTTCTTTATTTCTAAGGGACAGCCAAAAAATATTTCGCCCACAGGCAGCCATTATACTAGGCGGGTCCCTGTTTAACAGGCTGATGTAAAAAATAAAATAAATTTAACGAATATATCCTTAGTACGTGATCTAATTAATTATTGCTTCACCACGTAATAGCTGCTTTGATCTTTGATCTTTGATGCGACGACAGAACAAAACACCTTTAACTTACTTAATGTAACCGCCATAATACATTCGACAGAAATAACTTAATTAAATGTTTAACATGATTTCCCCATAGCAAAATTAATGGCATAATGGCAATTATGTTTATTTTGCGATATATTTGTGGCAAATTGGGTGACAATAACGAAGATGTTAGCTTTTGTTTAGTTGTTGCTCGAGATAAAATATTAAATGTTGCAAAATATTTTAAACTATTTTGGTTTATGACCCAGGAGCCGAATATTTTTTCCTACGCCACTTGATATAGGTAAAAATGTTCTTAAGGTGCATTCACTCTTGTTAAACTATGAGGTAATTACGTCAAAACCTACCGAACTTTTTTATGAAAATTTCGAGTTCCTTTGGTGGCCAGCCTTGTTGCGCGTCTTCAAGGTTGTCCAGGAAGCTGGCAACAAATGTAAAATTAATTTGTTATTGAGTTTATCTAAATGTAACTTTTCTGAGTAAAGTACCCTTATGAAAAACATGACAAAATATGTTAAAAGATTGTTTAAAGTTATCAAAATATCTTAAAAGCTTGTCGCGTGAATACAAAAGAAAAAATACAAACTTAGGTACTTACAATTTCTGCCAAACAAAATTAATGCCTGTATGAACTTTTCGAGCGCGACAAGATTTTAAGATAATAAATTTAACATCACATAGCTTACCGTATTCTACTCATCAAACCCTTCCATTTGATACCCATATCAAGGGGCTTGTGAAGAAAAAGGTAGTCCCCCATCTTGTGACGTCCACCATATTGGGTTTAGAATGACGTCACATAACATCGTATTCTACTTGTCAAACTTCCAACTTTAAAAAAATTAATACACGAAAAGTAATATACATCATGTGTTAAAAAGCACAAAAAATAATGTATGTCACTTTTGAAAAAAAATGAAAAATTAACTTCAATTTGTAAAAAATATGTTAAGGTTCGTCCAGACTTGTGACAGAACCCCATCCCGTGACACCGTCGCGAACCTTATCGCGTTTAGTTTGGACCGTACTCAGTAACCGCAACCCGTGACATCGCCACGTATACCGCGTGTCATCAGTCCGTTCCATGTCTTGTCGATTTTTTAGCGTCGAAGTGAATTCTTCATATTACCTGGTCAAAATCTTCTGAACCCAGGTATAAAGTTTCTCCAAACTTTTAGGTGTAACTAAGAGCTGATGAAACTTCTTATAGAAATATCTTTAGCTTTAGACTACTGCCCACAAGCCCGAAAATAAATTATGACATTCAAAATGTCATATTCTATACAAATTTGAATATTTTAAAACGCGATTCTTAAAAAAATGGTAACTAAGCATATGCAAACAGCATCGATTGGTAATATTGGTAAACTCGTATGTATCAGTCGTCATTTTCTGGTTATTAAGGGGGAAATTATCGGGCACGCAAAAAATAACTAACATAAATTTTGAATACCTGTTGTAATACTATCTCAATAGTTACAGCGATTTAAAACTAACGATAAAGAAAGAGCTGTCACTTATAAGGATAATGGATCACTTTACCTAAAGTGATGTTAATAACATTATTATATTGCACTTTTCATAACCTAGCCAATTATTGAACTTTTTCTAATACATTGATTTAAGTTTCAAGGTCTACATAATAATAATTTTATTATTATGTATAGTTTTATCAACCATCATTAAAAAAATTAATCTCGTATTCATATTTTTGGTAAGTCAGATTTTGTGTTCATTTTACAGCTTATACCACAAAATTTTAGATTTCTCTGTGCCTTGGTATTTGTCAAATTAAATCAATATTCTCTTCTGGGATTAATTTTTTATGAGATTGTATGAATTATTGAGATTATTGTTGTTATTTTCGTATTTTACGTCTTTTTCCTGAGAATTTCATAAATCGGAACGAAGCAGCATAACCCTAATTGCCCATGACAGCGGATATTAGACCTGAACTGACAAGATGAAATACTGTTTTCGAGTTGCATGACAAATAATTCCCTAACTATTCAAAATCTAGTGGCCTAATGTGCTTCATGCCTATTCTGTTTCTATTTTCAATGACCAAACGCTGTTTAACAATTATAAAGTTGATTACGGGTTGCCGCTCATTTATCAACTCCGCATGCCGATTACTCTTGTGGAGTTTCCAATAAAAGCGCTCACCTCTAATAAGCAAGGGATCGTCTGCAGATGGCCTCATTCAGTGTACAGGCATTACCATGAAGATAGAGGCAAGGAGAGGTGAGGTGAGCACTTTAACGAAAATGATCCTCTCACCACAAGTGCACACGCAGGTCCATCTTCATGGGTATAATTTATGTCACTGACAATAGATCTGTTTGGCATTGACCAGATTTGGCTATGAAAATATAAGGCAGTTTCGTAAATGTGTAACAAATTTTAATAAATTATTAGATTTGATACCACACTTTCACCTTACCATCGGAACCGTGGCTTATAGTTTAGTCGAAATGGGTAAGCATATAACACGACGAAAGCTTTCTGTAAAGTCACTCACGAACTTTATCAATATTTAAAACAGTTTAGACAATAAAGCTTGCAGAGGTAAACACTGGGCTAATTCCGGAAAACAAACGTAATTAATTTTCATTTACCAGGACCCGGGACTTTACCAAACTGAAATTTTACTAAAGTTTAATCCAATGAATAAGGGGTTATGTCTAACTGGGTACTTTTAAAGATTAGTTAGTATTTTAAACGTAAAGTTTAACTGTCGTGTTTCTCAGATATCCTTCATTATACCTGTATAAAAGATATCCCAGGTGGATATAGTTTTAGTTTTTACAGATTGTAAACCACATATGTATTAAAATGGGCGGCGACTGCAAAACCTCTTACCAAATCTAGTTATAGATAAATATGACTTGGACAGTGGCCAATACACACTCGATGTACTGTCCAGCTACAAAAGCCTAGAACAGAGACCACTTCTCTCGCTCATTCAGATCTAGGGTCTCCAGATTATGGAACAAATTGCCTGCAGATGTTTTTCCTTCCCATGTCAATAGACTACATTTTCCTTCTCTTCAGCCGCCCACGGTACGTTAGCACTTAGGCTTCAAGTCTACGTGGGATGTCTTAGATAAAAAAAAAAGACACTTATTCCCCAAACTTGGCACAATTTTAAATTCTTAAATACGAATTTAAGGAAAAACAACTCATAAAAAATAACTTTCCTTATTGTAAATGATTTACAACAAAAGGCGAATATTTAGGGAAAAATCCTAAAAATCGGAAAAAATATAGACACATTTATCACGGCTTTCTGCCTGAAAAATGGGCAGCACTTAGGAGTTTTCCAATTGTTGGGCGTTGGAAGAAAAGTTGGTTTAGTAATATGGCGCTGAACTTTGTTTATAAAAGTTTTATTTTACAGCGGGAAATAAATTTTATGTAAAAATATGTGAAATTTAAGAAGAAGATAATGTGATAAAATTTAAATTAGGAAAGTTTTTTATGCTTTAATTTACCCGTCACAATGCCTTTATTGGTCTTTTTTGTAAAATTTAAGTCTAAAATATTATTGCCAGTCTTATTTAGCAACTCATACGGTGTATTGTGTGTGTAGTGTTAAAAAGGGAAGTCATGAAAAAATGGGAAAAGTTTAAATAAAGTTATTTTAAAATAATTTTTAAAAAATTATTCAGTTCAAATTCATTCATATAATTCGTATTATAAATAAACAATGTGTTCCTTTTTCATTTCTCTTACATATATTATGGCTCTCTATATATCGCTTTTAGTTAGAACATATTTTTGGCATTTACGCAAAAATTACTAAATACATAATTAGAAAAGACGACGAAAAAATTGTATGTCGCTAGTATTGGAAGAACTATATCTGTCCCTACACAATACTTTAGACATTAATTGCTTATTAAAGAAAAAATGTTTATGAACATCTAAATGTACATACAGGATATTGAATTTAATGACGTAGAAGGAAAAATGAAATCTTTTAAATTATAGAATGTAAAAAAAAATAACAATTATCATAAAATAATTTAAAAAATTTACTTACACCTCAACCCTGTTGACAATATATTGTTTCGGCCGAAACAATATTTTTCACGTGTTGGCAAATATTATACCACTCTTGCTAAGTAACGTCATGATTTAATTACTATTAAAATTATTACAGAATATGAAAATAATAATTTGTCAAAATTAGAGTATGTCTAAATAATATCCCATTATTGTTTCTCATTAATTAAAATTATAATTTCTAATAAGTTTTTCTTATGTACATATTATAACTGAAAAAACTAAATTTTGTTGGAAAGATTACATAACTCTTTGGAAGCAGAAGCATAAGAAACTATTCATGTGCCGAATTTAACCATTTTAAAAGGGTATCTTTTAAACTCTGTGCCGAGTTTGACTATTTCTGTTTTGTATACCTGACGCATGTGCCGAGTTTGTATTACCCCAAGTCATATTATTATACAATCTGACCATATTCTACATTCGGCAACATCGAAAAGGCACCCGCAATGATAAGAGTTGCATGTTGATGTGACAGATTTTATTTCGATTCTGATTTGGCCGAAGCAAAAATCGTGCAGCGTTGCCAGTTCATTCAGCACCACTATTTTTATTATAAGAATAAATAATAATCCATAACACGCCACTGATGCCCACTTTTCAAGATGAGAGAGAAGGAAATGATTGCGGTCTCTGTTTATAGTACGCACTTTCCATAATATTGGAACTAAATTCATTCTTAGTAATACGTTCCAAGATGAAACTTATTTGGAAACCAAACAAATCGCTGAAATATTAGGATAACATACGTTTTTAATGACGACTTCTTAACATCGTCAGGATAAAACCTAACTGATCAACTACAAGATTTTAATTTAAAGCAGTAATAAATATTAATCCTTTTAAGGTAATCTGAACCATAATTTTTTTGATAAAGCAACAGTTTATACATGTTTACTACTTTGCCAAAATGTATTGTACTTTTTTTAAAAGTAACGATATAGTATATAATATTACACTATTTTGCTGTCCCACATAGTATAATAAAATATTTTTCCAGTTATAACTTTTAATATGATCCAGTCAAAACTGAAAATTGAAATGCATCAAAAAGCTATTACCAATTAGAATCCAAAAAAGCGTAATTTAAGTTATAAACCGATATATGAACTGCCTTGGGAAAAATTTATTGTAATAAAATTTTTCAATATTCCCCTCGTTACGCGAAATATCCAAAATTACCACATTTACAAGGTCGCGGTAGGCTGACTATACATGTCAAACTTTAGTGTCACATTTCAAAAGATTATCTTCTTAGGTTCTACGGGTGCACCCAAAACTGAAATCGCTATTTCTAAAAATATAAGAATATTGATTTTTCATCTTATATGCGGCACACCATATAAATAGATTGCTTTTCTCGCACGACCCATCAGAATGTACGATATACATCCCCTTAAAATATAATTTTTGAAGCGAATAAAAAGCAAATCCTAACGTGTCTTTTCTGTTTTCCTTTTCGATTTGCGATTTACTGAAAAGCTTAATATAAATCCCTTTCCAAAGCTTCGAATAAACTTTTTGCCATACTTTATTTTACGGAGTTTAGGCGATGATTGATAGGCCATAAAAGGGCAGGTATTGTAAACAACTCACTGTCAGTCATCCTTTGCCTAAACCGTTGTTTTGTTTTATTGGATTTTTGCTACAAAATGTAGATAATGGTTTCTCATAAAGGAAAAAAGTGTTGTTAGATTGCTGCAGGCCCGGACACAGCTCCGAATTTTTGAGGGGACAACTAAAATTTTAGATATACCAGAAAATTTGATGATAAGAAAAAGCACAATAAAACTGTTTCTTAAAACTTGAAATTATTTTATTTTTGTAACATTAACATGAGCGCTTAATTCTTACGAGTTTTTTATTTTCCTACAAGACTGGCCAAACTAATTAAAGAATCCAAAAATAAAATTTCCTACTTTTACTCAACAATAAAAAATTACTGATTTGGCCATATTTTAAAGAAATAATTTTTGTTATGAAACGCCCAATAAATAATAGTGTGAAAAGCATATATAGAGCCCAATGGTAATACGATCTGATAGACAGTTTATAGAGGATGACTGTTTCTTATCTATGTGCAGTTGCGTTCATAAACAAACGCGTACGAGTTTTTCAGTCATTACGTGTATGCCTTTTTATTCATACAATTGTGCCATATTTTAGTTTCTATTTCAAATATAGATGATCATGTTTAAATTCTGGGCCAGATTTAATGCAGAGGCCAACTAGACTGAAGTCTGAGATAGAAACATTCCAGGGCGGCAAACACGGTTTGTATGTTTGTTGTGGCAAATTCACAATTTTTGTTCTTTTTTTCTTTTTACATTAAAGTCCAAAAGCCAATGGAGCTATTTACCAATTGCGGAAAGTGATACTTTTCCGCACGTGACTAAAGTCACGACGCGAAGCGGTGTTCGGTCAGCAGTCGAGTGCGGAAAAGACGCTTTCCGCAAGTGCTGGGTATAATGTTTTTTCTACGAGCTTGAGGAAAATTATCTAGTTTTGGTATTTAAAAAAAAATATATTTCAGTATAGACGTGGAAGTGAATATACAATTCAAAATTCGAACTTATATTATTTTTATTTGATATTAACAATATTAAAATGGTAAAAGAACAGTTACTTGCATTTGTTAAATATCTGGCCGAAGCTAACTGGTTTTTAGCTGGTATAGAAAGACTTCTTGCCATTCCAGAACTATTTATGTCTTGTATACAATAATACCAGTGAAAGGATAACTGCGTCACCTCATCTAGTGCGCCACTTTTCTAGATTTGCCCACATTAAAATTAGAATAATTTGATCTAAATAATATTGTTGCTACTATTAAGTTAGAAGACAAGTTAGTAACAAACCAGCGAAGCCCTAGTAAATATCTCTTTATGTATCTTGGCTAAGCTTCAAACAAATAGTAGTATCAAAGTAATATTTTACGATTAAACTTGTCGAAATTGAACATCAAAGCGACTGGGAAAATACAATGATAGACAACCCTTCGGCGCTGTTTACAATACCTGCTCCCCCATGGCCTATCAATCATACATTTCGTAAGCTGCGTAATCGATACAGAAAAGCCCCACGTGGATTTGGAGAAATTAAGTTATAAATCGCGACGTTACCGAAATAGACTTTCCTGTGCAAATATTGATGCTTCGGGGGTTATAAAAACCACTTTGTGCAGAATGAATGAGGTAAACCAGCGGCAACGATCAGAAATACCCGATTCATTTGAATTTTAAAATCCATGCGGGAATTCTTAACACCGTCGTTCATATTGTTTGAAATCACACCGTTCATTTTGTTTAACGTGTCATTTTTACATTTGTTATCAGTGTTGCCAGATAAGATTAAACAAAGATCATAAAGATCAGGCGTCAAAAATCGTGTAAATTCGTGAGATGTTAAAAATTGGATAGAAGTTAAACAAGACAGACAAGAAAAGAAATAAACACTTCTAATGATTTTTTACAAGGACGTAAATATTTAAAAACTAATTAAAAATTATAACAATTTATATGCCAAATAAATACAATACTATCCTATCAAACACACAACATTAAATTTATATATTATGGTTTTTTTTCTCTCCTTACTGTTTATATGATGATGTAGGATGGTTGGATGTACAAAAGCCATTAAAAGGAAAAAATCAACTTTTGTTTTATATTTGTCGACGTTTCGGTATTATTACGCTATCCTTAGAATTTTTTCTTTTTTTATAATTGGGATTATATTGGGGAAATAATAATAATAATAAAAGAAATTGTCATACTGTATAATGTACATATTTTTAATGTTTACTCATTGTTTTATATAATTTCGGCGTCCTTAGGTTGGCGTAATATATACCGAAAAGTTGACAAATAAAAAAGTTGATAGTTTGCTTTTACTGACCCACCAGCATGCACCAGCATTTATATAATCCTAATTAGACTTATTAGAGAATCCGAACAATATAAGCTGTCATTTTTTTTTTTTTGGAATAAAAATAGTTAAACCATTTTTTATACTTTTAACTTATTACGAAATAAGGCAATCAGAATCACTATAATCTGCACTGTCTTTTCTAGCCATATATAATGTATTTCTACTACTTAATTTTTTTTACCATATCGTTGGTTACACAAAAATCGTTGGTTTTTAATCTGTTACGAAACTGAGTCAGTCAAATTTATTTAGGAGAATATTCTCTCCACTGCTGTACTTGAGTCGGGTAAACAAATAATCCTAAATACAAAGCTAACAAGAGTCACAAATTTTAATGAACCATCCCCAATTTTTATTTAGGAATTATTTTTTAAAATAAAAAGATATCGTACAATATTTCGATATTTTTTACATTCCCCATTTATTATATCAAGGTCCTGAATTTCTTCGGGAATTAATTAAATTAGGAAAGCATACTGCGATATCGGAAATATTATTCTTGTGTTTACTTTTTATTATCAAACCAAAAGGAGCTGTCAAAACATTAGAAAAGAAAATAAATCAGTTACCCTGTGCTAGCGTTTTCCTCAAAATTTAATTATTTGGGAGATATTAGCAATTCCATCCTTTGGAAAAACCCTGTATGTACAATTTGCTTATAGGATACTCTATTCTATTTTTTCCCAAAGTTTTAGGAAGGGTAATTTAATTTGCAAAATTACATATTTTAACGCTTTGTGAAAACGCACCTTCAATTGCATATTCAAACAACATTTGATAACAGAAGTTTCTCTTTTAACTACTTTATTTTTTGAATCCGAAAAATAAATACACCTTTGTTTTGTTTTAGGACTATTATAAAATCTGTTACGTTAATCTCTAGTTCTGTTTAATGTTTTCAAATAATACCCACCCTCTTTTTATAAATTTAAGCTGATTTTGGTAAAATAAAACAATGAAAAAAATTAATATCATTGTCTTCCTGTGCCCCAACAAACTTCCTTCCACTGTAATAATTCTTAAATCTTTTTCGTTGGGCGTAAAGTTACTTTTACTTTACATAAAGAAGATTACGGAGGACTAATAATTCCTTTCGCGCTACATTCTCATAAAAACGTGTACGTTACCATGGTAACATTTTGCTGTATTTGTAATCGGAATAGGGCCATTATTTCAAGTGTCTCTCCAGTTTTGTGACTTTCTTTATGAATGTAATAAAAAACAAATAAATATATACCATTACGTAATTTTTACCAGGGAACCAAAATTTGCTGCCTAAAGTAGGTTTAGGATTTTTTTGTCCTCTTATATAAAGTATGTCTTATTCATTTATTCAATAGATTTAGAATTTTAATCCTTTGTTATTTCGTTTTGCTTTTAGCACGATTTTAGGCAGGTATACGTAGATACAAACCTCAACAGCATTTTTATACCGGGTGTCAACGAAATCGCTTTACATATCCTAATTTTGTTCATATTAAAAATATAAATTTCGTTTTTGGGTTGAAGCCGTAGTTAACAAAAACACATTATTTGCCATAAAAAACAATTGAATATCAATTGTGGATTCTACGGAGGCTTAGAGTCGCCTTCATAGAAACCACAATCAATATTCAATGAAAAATACAAATAGTGCTTTATTTATACAGCAATATTTTTTTTCATCTATAGATAAACTATTATAATTATTAATAATATAAATCAAAAAGAAAACTAAAACTAGAAAAAAGAAAAAGATATCGACATAATTTTTACCTAAATATCCCATATTTCGTCAAGACCAGAATCCTCCTTAAGGGTACCCATCACTGACGCCGCGTTTCCTCGCTGGATAGCCAGGCTTATTCTTTGGGTGAGAAAACCTCGAGATTGTTCAGGAAAAATTCTTAAATTTATTTCGGAAACAAGTCTCTTAGCTTCCTCACCCCAAGGGCCCAGTGTCTCAACAGCAAATGGAACGAAATAAAATCTGTCTTTCAGATCTTTATATTTGACGTGTTTTTTGTTTTCCGAAATAAGAGCAGCAGAACCAAAAGATTTTGATGTGTTATCCAAATATGATTTTGCTACAGTATGGCTGCAGGTGGCGTCCCATAAAAGTTGTTTACCTCTTTTCCATGGAATTAATGTCATTCCGTCTACTCGTTTACCATCATTCCTATATATTCCAGCAGGTTCAAGTTTAGCAAGACATTCTGCAGAAACTAGAGCACGCTTAAGAATGTCATTAATTTGTCTATGTCTCGATGCACGTCCTGTTTTTTATGACAAATAATGTATTTAAATAATTTGTTGTTTGTTTTTTATTTTAAATGGCAACCTACCAATTTTTTGGACCATTGGATAGCTCTTTAAATTTCCTTTTCGGTGATATATAACAAGTGGTAGTTTGCTTTCAAAATGGCGGCATTGGAGGCATTTTTCCCAGTTTGAGTAGGTCGCCATTTTGAAGTTCCAGTTTCCTGGATATTATTTTTATAAAATAACTCAGTAGTTTAGTCAAGAAGTTAGTTTTAACATCATTTTGTAAAACTCTTTTTAAACAATTTGTATAAACAAATTTATGTTTTACTAATATTGCCAATTTTTAAAGCAAATTTCACAAAGACATCAAATAGACAGTACCAAAAGTAAAATAGCCGTCGTGTAGTAAATGATATTAATTACTTAAAATAATCAAAAACACACATTTTAACGTATTTTTTTCTAAAAAACAAACATCAAATATACAAGACAAAGTACGTTAAAGAATATTACACATAAAATTAGACATGCATTTACCTAAGTTGACTTGTAAAAACAATTGAAGTTAATGGAAATAATAATTGCCAGATAGTAATTAATAACATGTACTACACGACAGCTAGTTTACTTTTGGAATACATTCTATTAAATGTCTTGGTGAAACTTTGCTTTAAAAATGGGCAATATTATTATTAAAACATAAATTTGCATATACAAATTATTTAAAAAGGGTTTTACAAAATGAGGTTAAAAATAAAACTTAAAGGAGCTCAGTCTGTCAAAGCCTAACCAGGACATAACTGTCATCAAAACATTTACCATTTCTTTTTTTCCTCCACAAAACTACCCAAGTTGTGCCTTGGTAGACCAAGTTTTTTTTGCGGTCTCTTTTCTCCTGTAGTACAAAACCAGGAGTGCTATTACGATCACATTTGTAACGATCTCGCTTTTCAATTACGTAATAATCTTATACAAAGTTAACTAGTTACGTAAAAAGTGTCGTTAAAGTGCCTCGCCAGCAATCCTAAACATACTACTACCACTGGTATCCGATCACATAAGGTTAGCGATGCGACACTGACTGTCACCTCTTGGACTAGATAACTCCGCCACTGTAATGCTAAAGTGTGTACCTCGTGTTAAAAGAGGCGGCGCTGGCGGTGCCATGGGAATCAACCATTTCCTGCTTCGATGTCGTGTCGTCTGGTAAGACTTCTAATTTATTTTCTGCTGATATGCATTATTTATGGGTTTTTGATATTTAAATTGGTTTAGATATATTACTGTCAAAGACAACAGGAGGCTCTTTTAAATATTTGCTCTTATATAAATATGAAAAGTAGAGGTGATATCTTAAGAAATATGTAAATTGATTATGAGCTCTGGGAGAAAGAAAGATTAACAATAAGAGAAAAATTTGAACTTGAAGGTTTACCTTTTTTAGTAAATTGACTTATGTTCTTTCTAATAAATTTGCATTATTCCAGATCATATTATGTACACAATTTAATTTTTTCAGAAATATGAAATAAAAAGAAGAAAATAATAGGATATAATGAGGAATAAAAGGGATGTCATGTTCCTAAAAATGATGAAAATCGTAGAAAGAATGCGAATCATACTCGTAAAATTGCATAAAATTTCAGTCACATGTTTAAAATTTGAACAAGGAGCCTTTAGTCTCGTCGTCCACTAGGCGATAACGGCACGATTTGTCGCCCGTGATACTTTAGGATTCCACATTCACGTTGATCTGTGCCGTTATCGCCCGGTAGGCGACCACACTTAGTTTGGTTGGGTTGGGTATACACTAGTTCATGGTTCGAGGGTGTCGTACTACTTACCTTAAACAATATAGTTTAGAAGTTTGTTTTCTTCTATTTTTGTGTAAGCTTTCTATTCGCCTTTTCTATTTTCCCATTTTAACATACAACCATATTTTCTTTGATACAAAATAACTTTGTTTTACAAGAAATACAAAACGCTTTGTTGACATTAAAATCTGACGTTTATCGTTCGACTTTTCCCGATGTGATACGAGTAGATCCGAATCGGGGATCGGCAGGCCGGTATTTAATACTGGAAGCCAATTTAACGTGTTAAATTTATCACGTTGTTAGTTAACCACGAAATACATTTTCTTTCTGCAACACGCTGTACGTCCAGTCGCCCACTAAGCGATAACGGCAGAATTGCCGCGCGCAATATTTAAGATCCCACAGTCCAATGCAAATATTTGCTACAGTATCAGAAGGATTCAATGCCTTTTAATAATTAGAAAACGCTTCCTACAAAATTAACCATGTTAGTGAAATAAAAAGAAATATGATAGATTTTAAGACATAATTTTATCATAGTGAAGATAATTTAATTTTGATAAATTAAGAAGAAAAATATTTCTAGCATGCGAATATTATTCTTATAACCTCACTTTCTTACAGATGTACCAATTTGCCGACCTGGTCAACCAAAGGTGTTTGGTGTTGCAAGGCATGAAACAGCCAAAATAGCATGTGAACTCGAAGCAAATCCGAATGACGTCGAATTTATTTGGAAATTCAACAACTCCGCAGATGCTATTGATATTCCAGCTAGTCAAGTAAGTACTGTTACGTTTCTATTTACAAATTATTTTTTTACTTTATACTGCATTATTAATGACTATGATGCATAACTTACGCCATTTATCACTGTCTAAATACAGATATTAAATAGATATCAAAAATAATATAAAATACTAGAATTAGATTAATTCGAATTTTTTTTTTTTAATTTTTGGATATTTTCTTCAAATTTTTCAAGGAATTGGTAAATGTCAATTGGTAAATGTCCTTTGATATATTTTAGAACTGGTTAGTTGTACCCTAGTACACTTTACCCTGCACTATCAAACTATGAATACGCATTAGAGACTAAAGTTAAAATCGTGCAGTTTTTGAAATTAAAATACTCATTTCTTGTTTAATTTCGTTACTTTATTGCTTCAGTTCGATTTCTAAATCACTTGCCAGCCTTATCTGTAGCGAAGAAATATTTGAAAGCATCTGATATTATTTTGTTTCATAATTTAAAAAACTACGCTAACCAACCAAGTAACGGTTGTGCATAATTTTAGTAATAACGATTCACATTTAATTTCAGATAAAAATACTATGTAATAGGTGTACTAAGTAACAAGACAAACCAAAGACGAGTTTTACAATCATGTGACTATGATAGGGACAAATTTGGGTTACGTATTAAATGTGATAATTTTTCCATGACCGTATATTCTTATCACAAACATAAAAATTGTATAAATTGTATTATATTAAAAAGATGAGGATTATCGATACGGTTACCATGTAAACATGTAAGAATGTGAAATCTTTTACAACAGCACTAGTGCTGTAATGTTGACATTACCGTGATAGTGTTAGGTGGTAGAGAAAATAATTTATATTTGTTTTTTCTTAATCATAAATATTAGTTACATGTTTTTACAATATAATTAAAATAAACAATGCAACCGAATAATATTCTTTCATAGTTAATTTAATTTAATGATTTCAGTTATAATAAATAATAATGCAATGGTCTTTACTCGGGGTTATTTAATATTTTTAAGAAGTTAAAATTCCCCAACCAAACAAGTACGATTTTATTTATTGTAGACTTATACCGAAAAAGCACGAAGTATAGCAATGTTTAAGCCTATTACGGAACAAGATTATGGAACTCTTCTATGTTGGGGTAGAAATGAAATTGGAATTCAAAGGGAACCATGTGTGTTCTATATCACTCCAGCGGGTAAGTATAAATCAGGATGACAAATGAGCCTAAAGTTCTCGTATGTAATTCAATTTTTTTTAAGTAATTATTTGTCTATTAATAGATCGACTATTAGGTATTTTTTATAATTTGTTCTTCAACTCTATAGTTTCATACGACGGCCTTCTTTTATTTTTATAATTAAAAGTCTGATTTTTGGGCCTTAGAATAATAGGGTTTTAACACTAATTACATACTTTTAACCCTAATTATGAACTCCATTGGTATCCATCCATATCAGTGGCTCAACCATATTTTAAGGTAAGGGAGAAGAGGTAAAACTAACAATAGAAAAAGTAATTATTACACATGAATTAAATAATTCTGGTGAAGGGAGGGGCAACTTCCACCCTAGTTGCGTCGCTGGTTCATAGTAAATTCAGCGTCTGTTTATGGTTTATATCTAAAATCCACTTTATATTTAATAATCACAAGGGTTTATTGTCATGGGACTGAGGTTTCTATATTTTTCCGTAAAATAATATTAGGCAAAAGAACTACTTCAGTCCTATTATAAAGCTGTTGTTGCAAATGGTTATTATTTGATATGTCTTGTTCATATTACATTCATTTACAGGCAAACCAGATGCGCTTTCAAACTGCTCAATATCCAATCAGACAGCAGACTCCCTGTATATTGAATGTTCTGAAGGATTCGACGGAGGCCTGCAACCAGAATTTATAATGGAGGTCTACGAATCACTTCACGGAAAGTTAGTCAGTAACGTGACTTCGCGGATACCCGTTTTTACCGTAGCAGGATTGGAGAGTGGGGCTGGATTTGATATTGAATTATACGCGGCCAATAAGAAGGGGAAGAGTCAGGTTACACACCTCTCTGCTTTTACTTTGAAAGGCGCAGAAAAACATACAGGTACGCTTCAATATCTTATAAGAAGTTAAAATTGCAGGAGACAGGCGCGGATTTAGGGGAGAGCGCAGTGGCGCGCTCCTCTCCCCCCCCCCCCCCCCTCTAGAGTCATAAAAGGATTTCAATAACGAATTTTATAAAAATAAATATTGTAACATCAATATTAACAAACATTTATTTTCCGTCTATGTAATGTCTATAATATAAACTGAGGGCCAGAAGTCGCGCATAAATTTGATAAAAATTGAAGGAAAAATTTTTCAGAACAGCGCTTGGACACGTCAATTTTTGTTTTTAGTTACGCATTTTTTTGACATGACACAAGTATACAGGGTCACTCATGTAGCAGATAAATGTAATTGTCAATGTTTTTCTTATGTAACACCCTATTCATATTGAATCTTTGAATTCTTCAAAAGATTTTGAACATATTTGGTGTGACATACCCTATGCCTAAAGTCAATAATCGAGAAATTTACGAATGAGTATCATAAAATCCACTCGTAAATATTCATATAACATATAAACGGGTCAACAAAAAAATCAGCAAAAGCGTGTTTCACTCGACTTTTCAAACTGCTATAACTCTTTAAAAACTTAACTTTTTTAAGAGCAATTTTCGGATATCGATAGCCCGTCTTTCCCAGAATTAAGCATCAAATAGTGATTATGCAATGGAAGCGACATTTTCATGCTATACAGGGTAATTAATAAGGTCATGTAAAACGGTGTGTGCCATATTACCAGTAAAATTTTTTTGCTCGTTCCAAAATAGCACGTTAGTAAGCTGATATCAATATCTTCAGACGTGTTCGCCGAAATTTTGGTTAATGGTCTTTGGCGGAAAATACATATATATACAATACGTCATTTTTAAAACGCTGTAGCTAGAAAACGGATTGATAGACTTTGTTGGGCTTCTTAGGTATTGAAAGCCCTTTTCGTGTAGAGTTTTAGAGAAATTACATTTTCCGAAAACATAATTTTTCAAAAATTAAATTATAAACTCTACTAGCGTGGAAAATGGCAATAAAAAAAGACAGGAAAAGATCCTGAACTTACATCAACGAACCGTTTTTGTGTTCGGTCGGGTTTGTTTCCTTTTGTCTGCTACGTTACTCTGTAGTAAGTTACTTTTTCAAAAAAAAGTTTTTTAATATGAATATTTGAAACAATGAAAAAACTTACTTTCAAAAAAAATGTTTTCCTTAAAAGAATTTAGTTTCGAAAAGTACGATTTAAAAAAAATTGAACAGTTGGTTCCAAAAACAAATAATTGGAAAACTCCCCCAGTTTTCGATAACTGTATTAAAGGAGAAGTTCTGTTTTCGAGAAAATATATTGTCGAAAAAACGTGCTTTTAAAAAATGGGTTTTCGACAAAAAATTATATATCAGTCCAAATGGATGTATAAATAAAAAATGCTAAAATATTTAGTAAGTTAAGATGACTAACCATTCTGTTTATCGTATTCTACTTGTCAGACCCTTTCATTTGATACCCATATCAAGGGAATTGTAAATAAAAAAGGTAATCCATCATCTTGTGGTGTCCGCCATTTTATAACCATGTAAAGGGGGGTTATGAAAAAAGGTAATCCGCCATCTTGTGGCGTCCGCAATATTAGGTTTAGAATGACGTCACATATACGCTTATCGTTATCTACTTGTCAAACCCTTTCATCTGATATCCATATCAAGAGGATTGCGAGTCCGGCATATTGGAAAGCTTATCGTATTCTACTTGTCAAACCCTTTCATTTGATACCTATATCAAAGGGGTTGTGAGAAGAAGTAATCCGCCATCTTGTAGCGTCCGCCATATTGGGTTTAGAATGACGTCACAAATTTTATCTTATTCTACTCGTAAAACCCTTTTGCTTGATACCCATATAAGGGTATTGTGAAGAAAAAGATAATCCGCCATCTTGGGGCGTCCGCCATATTGGATTTAGAACAGTATTAGATATACTATAATTGCATTGTCGCCGGACTTATACACGTGTGCCAAATTTCTAAGCTCTAACTTATTTAGAACTAGTCGAAATTTTGATTGCAATATTTGACCTAAACATACAAACAAACTAACAGGTGAAGCTAAATAAAAGCTTGTAATAATAAAAAATGTGTATAAGTATATTTATTAAAGAAGTATATAACATCCATAGATGTAACATATTATCCAAATTGCACAATTACTGAATTATCTCTATCCGAACTTGTTCTCTCCAAAAATTTTTCAACTTCGTCTTCAGACTCGGAGACTGGTTGGAAAGCTTCACCAGTATTAGAATTAATTTGAGGCTCTATATTTTCATCATCTGTAGTATCACATATGCCGGTTAAATTTTCATTACTTTCATATTCCTTTATTCTTTCCGTATGTTTATTTTCATTTAAGTCGGTAAAGTAGCCAGCTGCATAGGACACTACATCATTCGGCTGGTCCAAAAGACAATTTATAACGAACTCCAAAAGTAAATCTCTAAAATCATCTGTTACTTTTGGTTTTCCGCTTCGATTCATTGTTTGGGTTCCTGATTCATGAATTTGCCTAACTTTTTCGAGTTCCACCTCCTTTGTGGGGTCTAAATTTATTCTGTTACGTTCGCTGCTAGACTTCCGTCGCTCTTGGGTCAGAGATCTGCTAATTTGTAACATTAACAAGCTTCCTTTTTTTGGAATCTTGGGGTATTATTAGATTAAACAAAAAATTCAAATCTATTTGTGCTTGAGTTTTGGTAACAAGGTCTTGAAATTCGAAAGTCAGCTGTCAACAATTTTTAGTACCCGTCATGTCATTGCCTAGCGATAGATCATTTGGTTATAGGTATAAATTATTTTAGTCCCATATAGAAAAAATAATAATTCGTAAACAGGTAAAGGTGTGGGATTCCAAATCATTTAACCATTGCCGTCTGAATGTGCTGACGCAAGAGTGCTTCATTCTTGCCTGTTCAATCGATCGAAATTTGCCGTTGAGGGCGCTTCTTTACGGGGATCAAATACACGAACCAAGATTGCAGATTTTACGAATTTTATTAGAGAAAGCCTGGATGCGTAACTGTCATCATTGTTTTTTAATCGCTGTCTGTGGAACTGTTATAATAATAGTTTCATCAGCGAGAGGTATTTTTTTAATTTTAAATTGGAACTAAGGATTAGAAGCATAAAGAAGTAGTTCTGAAGAATCAGAGACAGGCCAGCTGCATGGCGAGAATAGCTCTGCGAATTTGGATCACATAGCGAGAAAAGAAAAAGGAATAAAAGTGAACCTAACCATGATTGTTGTGCTTCGCGTATCTTCTGCGGTCTTTTACCTTCAAACAATTTACAAATCATTTAAATAAAGAGCATTATTAAGTGCAATTAGTAGTATGATAACATGCAAATGAGAGGCACATATAAATATGACTTTATTACAACTGGAAAGTTAACTTAACCGAAAAAATAAAAAGTAAATAAATATTAACACTTGTTCAGGGATATTCTTTAATCGACTTATTTCATTTCAAATCAAAATAGATATGAAACTGAGGTCTTTTATTGCTACAGAAACACCTGTTCTAATTCAAAGCAATTTTGGGGCGGTGGTTAAACCATAGACTTCTTTAATGTCAATGGGTTAAGCTATAAATAGTTACATTAAATATTCCTTTTTCAATGCATGTGAGGTCCAATTTTCGACACTTTTGCAGGGAATCTCGGGTATGTTTAAAGATAGAGAGTTGCGATTTTCGCAATACTATGCTACTTTTTCGTGAAATATATGATGCTGTAAAACAAAATTTTCACAGCCCCCTTCGTTTCTGAGATACAGGGCGATTTTGAAAATTTGTCATTTTCAAGCAACCCTCGTATCTCAGCTGCCTTTTATCGATAAGGTAAAAACTGACTATTATATAATGTTTTGTGTAGAATCCAGTGGCGTAGTTAATTTTTTTCTAGGAACAACGAGCTTAGATAAAAACCAAAGTTACATTTTTTTAAATGTAACACCCTGTATAGTTTGTTTTCATTCGATTGCTTTTTTCATAAGCTTATCAAAAATATATAATTGTTGGTATAAATATTTTGGAATAACTTCCGAATTTGACAGTTACAAAAAGGGGTGTAATATATCATAGTAGGCCGTGATATAGTGATTTGAAACAAATGAATAGATACATTTAACTAACACTGAGGTTTATTTTTGAAATTTTAAATCCCAATAACATAACTGAATCAAACTTTGAATAAAAAAAGTCACCGTTCCAAACAAATTTAGATAAAACAGGAAACAGATGTTTGTTAGTAGATTTAAACTGTAAATGTAAAAAATCTTTGTTTATATTTATTTTTATAAATTACAAAAGTTGCTCAAAATTGTTACCGTTTTCTCTAAAACAAAACTCGCACATTTTACTTATTCGTCTTATGGCATTTAAAAGTATGATAGATCGTGCCAGCAAATTTTGGAATTCGAGTGTGGTGGCTTCATGAAGTACTTCTATAGTGCGATGTCGAGACTTTATTTTGTGAGTAACCGTACAAAAAAAAAGTCAGTGTCGGAAAGATCGGGTAAACGTGGTGGCCATCTTACAGGTCATCGTAGATGCTTATATGGACTAAGAATATGTGTAGTCCAGAAGATAATGATCCACAATTTAAAAATTATGAGTTACTGTTTGAAAACCTTTTTACTAGTAGAAATGTTTTCGCCCAATAACTAATCACACCCAAATTTTATGTCGCTATTTCCAAGACCTTTAACAGTTGATTTTTTTCTTAGCTGAAAATCCAGCTCGAACCAAACCAATACCACCGGAAAACTGCACCATTGTTCAACAATTCTCTTACCTAATTCGGGTCAGATGTCAAATAACTGAAAACTATCGCTTGAAACTCGGCAACACCTATCTAATGCAAGTATACAACGCTAAGAGCAGATTATTAGTTGGTACTGCAACTTCACAAAATCCTGAGGATATATCAATATCCAGTCTACCTTCTGAAAAACAGGATATGTTACTATTTATACGGACCATCGATGAGAAGTCTATCGCTAGTGATGCATCTATTATATACGCACCTGCCAATAAAACGTTAAAAAGTAGGGGGTAAGACATTATCCGTTTATAATCGTATTTGCTTGCTGGAGTAAAATTAACATGGATTGGGTGCATATAATAAGAACTATAAATTAGAAATAACAACATATTATAATAGTATGTATTGCACTTATCTTCAGGCTACATAATACCCTTTCTAAAGTTAGTCTACCATTGAAAAAAAACGTAAAAGTATCGGACCAATCAAAGAATACCCCCGGATGGGCTTCTTTCGGCTCAGAGAATTAGAATACCATCTGCGTTCAGCTTTAATTGGCGCACAGTAGCGCAAGGTTCTAGAGATATTTTATTAAGGTTCTGGGGATATTTTATAACGCACTAACGCTGTCGTCATTTGTCGTTTGACAAATTAGACTAATTGTTGGAACAATTTCGCGATACTTGTTTAGAAACGTATAAATTGGACCCTGCACAGTACTACACCCTTCCAAGTTTTTCATTTGATTGTATGTTGCGTATGTCTAAGGTAGAGTTGGAGCTGTTGACTGATAGCGACACAGTTCAATTTTTTCAAAAAAGGTATTCGAGGGGGTATAAGTCAGTGTTCGGGAAGAAAGCACGTTGCCAACAACATATATGTACCAAACTACGACCCTAACGAACCATCATCTTTTATTGCTTATATTGATGCTACAAATCTGTACGGTCATAGTATGTCGCAGGCATTACCATTTGGTGGCTTTAGATGGTTATCAGAGCATGAAATTTTAAATTTACATATTATGGATGAGGACGATAACGGCCCAGAAGGATACGTTTTGGAAGTTGACGTTCATTATCGGGATACGCAATATGATGATCATTCCGACTTACCCTTTTTTAGTTGAAAATTTTGTACCACCCACGGAATATGCAAGATTATCTAAGTTAATTCCAAATTTAAACGATAAAAAGAAATACATCATCAATTACCGAACATTAAAACAAGCAATCAATAACGGCCTAATGGTAATGCAAACACACAGAATTTTGAAATTTAATCAATCACCATGGTTAAAGATATATATCGACTTAAATACAGATTTGCGCAACAGGGCAACAACAAAGTCTGGTAACGACACTTTTAAATTAATCATTAATGCTGTTTATGGCAAACTATGGAAAATGTGGAGAATCGTAACAATATAAACCTAGTTACCCGATGGGCCAAAGGCAGGAATAAAATTGGGGCAACAGCATTAATTTCTCGTCCTAATTTTAAAAGTTCAAAGGATTTTAATACATGGCAGTTACATTAGGTACTGTAATAAACATAATTGGAAAAGTAAGAATTTTTTATTCGTGTCCCAATTTACTATTAAAATTTACAGTTGTAAGATTGGTGTAGCAAACTTTCTACATTTGTTTGTCTTGCACAAATTAACAGAAGCCGCTAATCTAAAAATATCCACCTAAGGGATTTCACAAAGGCGTCTTTTCAAGAAATGCACATTTTCATATAATATACATCGAATTATTTTTCCATCTAGTCATCAATTTTTTTCTTTGCAAGTACTTCCCATATTACAGACACATCGAAATTTTTGTATATCCAAACGAGCTTGACCAACCGATACTTTAACCAAAAAGCAAAACTTTAACCTAATACTTTAAACTAAACTTTTGTTGTTAGATGATCCCCTGTGTCTGTTTTTTTATCTTGACAGCCCATGAAGACCAAAGTGTAAGTACTATTGTACCATCGGTGTACTGGGGAAATCTGACTCACACATCCAGAGCTGGAAGCATCCGTAGGAATTTCACCAGCCCTTAAAAAAGGATATGTGGGGTGGTACCACCTTGATCGAGGAAGAATTCCTCTACCACCTTCCAACAATCACAAAATATCCATGGTCGAAGCGGGATTAGAACCCGCGACCTCTCGATTGCAAAGCTGGCGCCGTACCAACTCGACCACCGGAGACCCCAGTGTTTGAATGTAATACACTTTAATGTTTTTGTTTCTGATATCAAGCAAATGAAGTGTATTAAAAAAGTGTATTTAAAATAAGTCTATAATTCTCCGCCCGTATCTGATGTTTATTGCAAACCCAAAATATTGCGAACAATGCAGGATTATAGCTGCACGGCTGTGCTCCATGTTGGGAGCAAAACGCCAACACGGTATTAGCAATATATTAAATTATATACATATATGGTCAGTCTTGCCCTCCCGTACACGATTATCAGTATAAAAAACGTTTTTAGGAGAACTAATATCCGGCCGAGCACAAAACCGCCCATAAAGCGAATAAATTGCTAAAATTACGAAAAAAGAATGTTCTAGGAAGTTATAAATACAATGGTAACTTTTTCAACAAATGCGCGTTTTTTAGAGAAAAAAGAATCCAACATACTTAAGAACTTTTATTAACTAAGTACCTAATTAATTTTATACTCGCACAACTTATTAGAACACAATTTTGTTATATAATTATTTTGAAAACTGTCTGATCCTACTGACATTTTGTTAATGTATTTGCGTTCAGCAACATCTAAAATTCTTGAATCAAGTTTATTTGCACACCCCAAGAAACTATTGAACACTAGAACTAGACATCGACAGATGACCTATTATTCACTAAATACAGATAAAAACTATATTAGGTATATGAAGACTTTGCCCAAATCTCAATAGTTATATTAACTAATATTAATTGCTTATGTTACATTTTATGTTTTAATAAGTAGAAAAAGTATTTTTAGTAGTAGTAGTGGTGAAGGTACAGGCTTGGTTATAAATATTTTTTTTACTTGCAATGAATATTATAATATGCTTATTTACAAGGTGGTTCAGAAGTCCCGCATAAAATTCATATTTCTGTAATGCCTT